>CM076584.1:620632754-621075359 GCA_034641835.2 Pinus albicaulis | reverse complement strand
TCTGGTTGAGACCCATGTTGTAAAATTGTAATATTCAGTCATGTAAGGACTTGTCAATTTGTAAACCCACTTGGTTGGGTAGCTGAATTGAAATGTGTAAACCCACTTGGTTGGGTACTTGAGTCTCATATGTAAATCCACTTGGTTGGATATTTGATGTAAGTATGAGTCTTTGGTGATAGGAAGAGTCATGTACTTTATTGAAAAATCTGTTTGAAGATTCAGCACGGACTCAGGGGGAGCTTGGTCACTTCAGTATACATCAGATCTGCAGAACGCTTCAGGGGTGAGTGTGTTGGTTTTGATCCGCCCGTTGCCCTTGATGCCAAAGGGGGAGAGTGTGTTGGTTTTGATCTGTTTATTTTGTCCTTTGCCCTTGATGTCAAAGGGGGAGAGTGACATGGTGTTTGAATGAAGATAATGATGTGCCCTTTGCCCTTGATGTCAAAGGGGGAGAGTGACATGGTGTTTGAATGATGCCAAAAATGAAGAGAGTGACATGGCAAATAGGGAGAGTGACATGGTGTCATTATATTCTTAATGTATCTATCTGTTGTGGTAACCAAACACCATCATGGTTGCCATCAAGTCCAAAGGGGGAGATTGTTGGAAATATGATGCAGGATGTTGTCCTTGATGGCAACCCACTGAATGAGGATGAAGACATGCGACTGTTGACATGTGTTGTCCTTGATGGAAATCCACCTGATGAAGATGATGACAACTTGATGAAGTTGTGCTTGAAAGAATATGTTCCTGATGAAGAAAATATGATGTATCTACAGTGTGTACAAAAGGCAATGAAGAAAAGAATTCAGAATGTACTCAAAGTATGATGAAAATAGTATATCTCTATGTATACGCGGATCTGTCTAAGTGAAGTCGCGTATGCACGCGGAAAAGAACGTGCCAAGTCGCGTATGGGCTAAAGCGCTCAAAAAGTGCAAAACCAAGGGTAACCACCATGGTATTGACCCATTGTATTGGGTAATGATCCGCCTAATTGACCCCGTCCAGGTAGTTTTGGGCTCATGGTATTGGTTTGGCTCGTGGTATTGAAAAAGGGGCCCGTGGTATTGAAAAAGGATAAACCTATATAAGGAGAAGAAATTCATTGTGCAAATCATGAGTGTGGGTGCAAGATGTCTGAGCTTGAATGAATACTTCTCTCTAAAGTATATCTGAATGGAAAGGGTTACACTTGAATGATAAATCTGAATGTATGATGCACCAATGATGAAGAAGGGGATCTAGATCTGAATTGATCTTGTATTTGCTAGATCTGATTATGGAAGGCTTAGATCTGTGATGAGGCGAGCATCTAGGCGAACATCTGTCTGAAGCAAAAGGGTAGATCTGAACTGAATATCTGATCTGATGAAGTATGCTGTTCTGTAATGATTGAAGATCTATACGCTACTTCGCCGCGGAGGAAGCGCGTATATACGCAGCTTCAGCGAAGAGAAAGCGCGTATGCGCAATAAAATATACACTGAGGTATACGCCGGTTTGTGTGGACGGAAGCGCGTATATACGCGAAATCAGTGAAGGAAAAGAGCGTATGCAAACTAGGGTTTGCTGAAGCAAGGGGTATGAAATATCTGAGCTGGTCTGCTGTGTTTATGCTATCTGATCTGTGTTGATATGTATCTGTTGATGATATATGGTTGTGCTTAAAAGTATGGAAAGGGTCCAGTATGAAAATATGATGAAATGTGGCCTGCAAGTGGTGTTCTATTGAAGTTGTTGGATCCGGTGTGAAAATTGATGAAACGTGGTCCAAGGTGGTGCTGAGGGTTGTAGCCTTCAGTCAGGGGGTTGTAGCTCCCTTCCAGGTGAGGCTGGTAAACGAGATCGGGGGGTCGTAGCTCCCTTCCGGGAGAGGCTGGTAAACGAGTCAGGGGGTTGGAGCTCCCTTCCAGGAGAGGCTGGTAAACGAGCGCAGGTGGGTGCCTGCGTGCTGGTCAAGTCTGCGCCAGTACATATGTTGTAAGATGTTTTCTCTATAATAAAATATTGAAGGCTGAGCAACTGCAGCGGTGGTTTTCTCCCGATTTGGGTTTCCACCTAAAAATCCTGGTGTTCATGGGTGATGCTTTGTGTGATGGTTTATTCTGTTCTTACTGCACATGTTTATTGTTTATTGAACATCTGATGAATGAATGATGGAATAATATAAGTGAATATTTAATGTCAGATCTAGATCTCTGTGTATACGCTAGTTTCATAAAGGGGATCCGTGTATATACGCCAGTTTACTGAAGGAAAGTAGCGTATGGGTTTTAAGGAATGAAAAAGAAAAAAGATTTGATTATGCAGTAAATACTGATTCACCCCCCCCTCTCAGTATTTTTCCCAACAACCAGAGATACCCAACAGCACCATAGGTGTGCTGAAGAATGCTGACCCAGAAAAATTTGTCAGCAACCACCCATACACGGTTTTCTTTGTATAAACTAGCGTATATACGCGACTGTCTTTCCGGAAATCCACGTATCCGATTTAATCTTCTGCATTTAAGCAGATTTGATCTTCTGCATGGCAGAGACTACTCCTAGCTTCTGTCTGAGATATTCGAATGCTTCCCTAGGTAGAGGTTTGGTAAATATATCAGCAACTTGTTCTTTGGAGGGAACATACTCCAACTTCACGTTTTGTTCAAGCACTTGTTCACGTAAGTGATACTTGATGGGAATTTTATTGGTCTTGGAATGCATAACAGGATTCTTTGAGATACTGATGGCACTTGTATTATCACACATAATGGAGATAGGAGGTGAAAATTTGATTTGAAAGTCTTGTAAGGTTTGCATCATCCAAAGAAGTTGAGTGCAACATGATGCGGCAGCCACATATTCTACTTCTGCTATAGATAAGGCAATAGAGTTTTGCTTCTTGCTGAACCAAGATACTAACCAGGGCCCCATATAGAATGAACCACCACTAGTGCTTTTCTGATCATCAACATTTCCAGCCCAATCTGCATCAGTGTAAGCATGAAGAGTGAGATCAGCATTCGTTGGATACCATAGTCCAAAGTCTTGAGTTCCTTGTAGATATTTGAATATTCTTTTGAAAGCCTGAAGGTGAGACTCTTTTGGATTAGCTTGGAATCGTCTAACAATCCCAACTGCATGCATGATGTCTGGTCTAGTCCCAGTGAGATAAAGTAGACTTCCTATCATAGATCTGTATTCTGGTTGATTCACCGTGGGAGAATCATCATGAGAACTGAGATTACATCCGGTTATCATTGGTGTACTTACAGGTTTACACTCTTCCATGCCATACTTCTTCAGAATTTACTTAAGGTATTTTGCTTGTGATAAGAATATTCCATTTGTAGTTTGATGCACTTGCAAGCCAAGAAAGAATGTTAGTTCCCCAAGTAAAGACATTTCAAATTCTTGTTGCATAACAGAAGCAAATTTTTGACTCATAGATTCTTCATTACTTCCAAAAATGATATCATCAATATATACAACTACAATAAATAGTTTATCATTTTCAGTTTTTGTGTACAAGTTGCTATCAGCAAACCCCTTTGAAAATCCTTGTTGATGAAGATATTTGTCAAGATGATAATACCATGCCCTTGGAGCTTGTTTGAGACCATATAGAGCCTTTTTAAGTCTACAAACAAGTTTTTCATCATTTCCAAAAATGAATCCTTCTGGTTGTTCTATATAAACTTCTTATTCTAGATCACCATTGAGAAAAGCAGATTTAACATCCATTTGATAAACTTTGATTTGTTGGAAGCTTGAAAAAGCAAGAAACATTATTATGGCTTCAAGTCTAGCTATAGGAGCAAAAGTTTCTTCAAATTTTATACCTTCTTGCTGAGCATACCCCTTGCAAACAAGTCTAGCTTTATTTCTTATAACATCCCCATTCTCATTTAACTTATTTTTGAATATCCATTTAGTTCCAATGACATTTTTGTCATGAGGTCTTGATACTAATTCCCAAGTGTGATTCTTTTCAATTTGATCAAGCTCTTCATTCATGGCTTGAATCCAACATTCATCTTTGCTGGCTTGATTGACATTTTGTGGTTCAATAGTGGATAGAAATGCCAGATAGCTAGAAGATCCCACAAGAGTCCTTCTTGTTTGTACACCCGATCCCTTTTCTCCCAAAATTTGAGATTCTGGATGATTCTTTTGAACATATCTGGATGGAGCTTTTTCAGATAAATCATCTTCAGGTTCTTCATTGGGTTCACTATCTATATCATTTCTATTTGATGTAGAAGGATATATGTCATCATCGTCTTCATCTGTTGTTTGTTTTTCTTCTTTTGGAGCTGTAGGAGACTCATCAATAACAACATCAATACATTCAACAATCTTCCGAAGTCTTTTATTGTAACATTTATATGCTCTACTCCTGGAGGAGTAACCAAGAAGTATTCCTTCATCTGCTCTGGGTTCAAACTTGCCAAGTTTTTCATCATTATTTTTGATAAAGAATTTTCTTCCAAAAACTTTAAAATGCTTCACAGTGGGAGGATTACCATACCAGATTTCATATGGAGTTTTGTCACTATTTACACAAACATGTGCCTTGTTAAGAATATTTACCGCTGTATGAGCTGCTTCTCCCCAAAATGTGTCAGGTGTACCGGAATCATCAAGCATAGATCTATCCATTTGTTGAATTGTTCTATTCATTCTTTCTTCTACACCATTTTTTTGTGGAGTGCCAACTACAGTAAACTGTCTTTTTATGCCATGTTGTTCACAAAATTCAAGGAATTCATCTGAAGTATATTCTCCTCCTCGATCAGATCTAAGACACTTCATTTTTAGATCTAATTCATTTTCAACCAGAGCTTTGAAGATCTGAAATTTCTCAAATGCTTCATATTTGTGTTTAAGCAACCCAATCCAACACATTCTAGAGAATCATCAATAAACAATATATAGTATTGTTCACCACGTGGTGACTTTTTCCTCATAGGTCCACATATGTCAGTATGAATGAGGTCAAGAGGCTTACTTGATGATCCTTCCTTGGCATTAAACTGTACTCTGGTCTGTTTACCAAATTGGCAAGACTTGCATATGATATTTTTGGGTAGAGTAATATTGGGAAGATCACGGATAGCTTTAAGTCTGCCTGATTTGTTGATCTGAGAGAAGCTCATATGCCCCAACCCTCTATGCCATAGCCATTGTTCTGAATATTTACTCAAGTAACAGTGTTCTTTGCAGTTATTCAATACATACAGGTTGCTTGGAGTTCTTTTTCACTTTATAATTATTTTACCTGTATCAAGATCGTGTACCACACATTCTTTTGAACTAAAGACAACTTCAGTTCCTTGATCACAAATTTGAATTACACTTAACAGGTTATGCCTTAATCCATCCACGTACATGACATAATTAGATTTCACCTGTTCTTTTAGAAACACAGACCCTTTTCCCTTAATTACCGTAGGAGTATCATTTCCAAATGTAACCTTCTTTTCTTTTTCTAGAGCACTATATGCAAGAAGTTTGTTTTTGTCACCTGTCATGTGTCTTGAGCATCCACTATCAATGTACCATTGATTTTCTTCACCTTCTGCAAATAACGCTATGCCACAATTTTCAACCTGTAATTCCTTCTTTTTCCATACCTTGGATTTTGAAGGAAGATGCTCTTTTGGCTGACCTTTGCTCCTGCATTCAGATTCTTCATGGCCAAAATTATTGCAATAAGCACATTCAAATTCATTTAGAAGAGGAGAAAAGTTGTTATATGTATTCTTCTTTGTTTCAATATCAATCCTTTTCTTTCTTGCTTCTCTTGTCATGATGGTTTTATATGCAACACATTGAACAACTTTATGACCAAAATTATGACATGAGAAACATTGTCCATTGAAGAAGAAATTTCTGCGATCATGAAATATTCTACTTGAATTTACCTGTTGATTGGTGTTTCTTTGAAATATATTCCTGTTAGTGTTCTTTGAATTGAGATGATCATGCTTTACCTGTAAAGATTCTTTATTCCCTTGCTGAGTGGCAGAATGTTGTAAACCAGTTGTAGCTGCTTTTAGATAATTTGGTGCTGAAGCCTGAGAAGATTCTCTGATATATCCAAGACCTGTCTTTATGAGAGGAGAACGTTGTACCTTAATAATCTCATCTAAGGTTTCAGATCCTTTAGCAAATCTAAGATTCAGAGTCTTTACTTTCTCAAGTTCTTTTCTTAGACTTACTACTTCACACTCTAATTTCTCATTGTGTTTCTCCTTTTCTTCAAGCTGATTTTTCAGAGTCTCTATGGTTATTTTACTTTCTTCTAAGCATATTTTGAGTTGATTGTTTTCATCAAGAAAATAATTGTCCTCTAGAGCATCCAAAAAAGTATCCTTTTCTTCTCTAGATTCTTTTTCAAATGCCATGAGAAGTCTAATATCTTGTTCACATTCTTCCTCACTATCAGATAACCCATCACTGTCTTCATGAGTATAGTAACTTTTTCTAGTGCTAAATCGATTCTTATTCTTTCTTGCTACTTCCTTCCCTTTTGCAGATGTATCTTTATGAGGACACTTAGCAGCATAATGATCAACTCTTCCAAAATCAAAACATTTGAAAGGAAGCTTACCTCTGAACCGTCCTGTGCCAAGTTGAAGTTTCTTTACAAAATTTGCCTCATCCTCTTCTGAGATATATCCTGATCTTTCTGCTTCTTGTACTTATTTCCCTTTTTTAGAAGCTCTAAAGACGGCTTCTTTGACTTCATATGGTCCTCCTCTTCTCATTTCATATGCAGTTAGTATGCCATGAAGTTGCACCACAGTAAGATTTTGAAGATCCTGTTTTTCTTCAAGAGCAGAAACTTTTGACTCAAATTTTGTCGTTAGAGATCTTAAAATTTTCTCAACCAAAGTGGATTTGGTTATTGTTTCTCCTAGATTTCGCATACGATTTACAACATCATCAAGACATAAAAAGAAACTGGCAATACTCTCATCACTATGCATCTTCAAATTTTCATATTCAATTCTGAGAGTTTGGAGTTTTGCACTTTTTACCTTTGCATCACCTTCATAACTTAGAATGATTTTGTCCCATATTTTCTTTGTTGTATTTAACTGCATGACTTTGAAAAATTCAGATTCAGTTAGACTTCCCATTAGAGCATTGAACGCCTTTGCATTTGATTCATAATTCTTCTTTTCCGTCGGATGTGTTGGTACTACGACTGGATATTGATATCCTCCTTCAACAATGGCCCATACATCTGCTCCCAGAGAATGAAGATAGGATCTCATCCTTGTTTTCCAGAAGATTAAATTGTTTCCGTTAAAGAGCGGAGCCTTGATAGATGCTATTCCTTCTTGATTTCTCATCTTGCTTGATCTTCCTTCTAGCGGCTAAGCTTTTTCAGAAGGACCTACTCTAATACCAATTGTTGGGAAAAATGCTGAGAGGGGGGGTGAATCAGTATTTAGTGCAGACTGAAATTTTTTTACTTTTTCTTCCTCTAAAACCCATACGCTACTTTACTGAACCCACGTCGCGTATACACGCGGATATCCTTAATGAAACTTGCGTATTACTAGAGATCTCATTATGCAGATAATTCTTTACTTAGATCATTGCATCATTCATTCATTAGACGTTTAGTAAGCAGTAAACATGTGCAGTAAGAATAGAATAAATCATCACACATAAGCAACACATATGAACACTAGGATTTAAGGTGGAAACCCAATTCGGGAGAAAACCACTTCTGTTGTCGTCTCAGTCTTCAATATTTATTATAAAGAAAACATCTTACAACATTGTACTGGTGCAGACTCATACCAGCATGCAGGCACCCACCTGCAGAAGGCTACAACCTTCTCTCGTTTACGAGCCTCTCCTGGAAGGGAGCTACGACCCCCTGCACTCGTTTACCAGCCTCTCCTGGAAGGGAGATACTACCCCCTACTCTCGTTTACCAGCTACCACTGGAAGGGAGCTACAATCCCCTCACTGAAGGCTTCGACCCTCAGCACCACTATGGACCCTGTTTCATAAATTTTCATACTGGATCCAACAGCTTCCATACAACACAACTTGTAGGCCTCTCCTCATCAGATTTTCAGACTCGACCCATTCCACACATACATCAAACTGAACCTTATAACTCATTCAATTCATTCATTGACTCATAAACCCATCAACCAACCAACCACTGATCTTTAATCATAATCAACCAACAACATAATCAGTGTTCAAACTACCGAGATCCAGATTTCTTCATTTTAGACTTGCGCCTGATCTTCATCATTTCTTTGCTGATATTCATAGAGCTTTATCACTTCCTCGATCAACTCCATAGGTGCATCATGGATTCATCGTTATCAGAAAATAGAGTTCGATCGTCCAGATATATCATAAAGAGATTTATTTGTTGACAATGCCACCACATGCACACCTCGTTATCTGTTTCTCTTCTCCTTATATAGTTTTTCCTTTAGTAAAACCATGAGTCCAAAACCACGAACCGCTAATGGTATTCCTAGACAGGGTCAAAATAGATAATCCAACGTATTAAAAATCGAGCCAATCCAAATTGAAACCCCAACCTTCATTCTTCCATGCATGAATCGTCCCAAAGGTAGTCTTTTATCTCCACCATATAATATTATAATTATAACCCCAATGGTTAATTTAAAACTTTATACTGCCCTCGTAACATTACTTTTAATCAAATTTCAATGAAATTTTAACTCGGAATTCAATCTTCAAACAAACTGGATTTCATTCTTTGACCCCAGGCCCACATTGCAGTCAGGCATTTGCGATGTGCGATATGCAATGGCGCGATCAAACAAAAGTAAGCAAAGTTAACATTTGCGATTTTCGATGGGATCGCATCACAAATTGGTGATCAAACATATGGCAGAACACTTTGTAATATGTGATGGTGCGATATCCGATGGCATGATAATCACACATCGCAAACAATCAACGGAACTTATGATGGCGGAGGGCGATGATTATAATATGCAATGTTGTGATGGTGCGACGATCGCACATCGCAAATATCCACATCAACAAGACATTTAAACTTCAAAACTTGCGATCTTGCTATTTGCGCTAAAGTGGTGGGGACCACTTGTCCTCCCTTTTCAGAAATTTAATGTCTTTGGCTGTTTTATTCAATTTCCTTCATAAAGCCCGAAATGACTATCTTTCAATAAACTCTGCTCCTCCGTAGTCTGGAACTATGAATGTCTTCATTCCTTCTGCAAAAAAAAAAAAAGACTTCGCCCAAAAATAAATTCTCCTCTGCAATACTTAGCTGCGGCCCATCAACAATTAATTCATCCTTATGGATTTATCATTCTTCTTGAATTTATAGTGCTATGCACTTAATCTCCTCTGCTGATTCTGTACTTCTTTCTTCTTGTTCTCTGTCTATTTTTCCAACTGATAGTTTAGGTTCTGCTCCTGTCTTTACCTTTGTTCTCTGCAACTTTTCTTTTCTCTATCACATCTATACTGCTCATCAGATTTACATCATTAACAAATAGGAGGAGTCAGTTTTCATCAAGAAAAACTTCATCAAGTAGGTTGCCATCAACTTTATCAAGTAGGTTGCCATCAAGGACAACACTCTGCATCATATTGCCAACATGAAGCCCTAAGAAGTATGTCAGCTCACCAAGTAAAGATGTCTCAAACTCGCTTTGCATATTTATAGAAAAGTTCTTACTTAGTCGATCATCATTGCTACCAAATATTATATCATCCACATATACCTCAACAATTTTTAAATTATCTTTATCTATTTGTACATAAATATTGCTATCAACAGTACCTTTCTTGAACCCTTGTTGACGTAGATATCCATCAAGACAAGCATACCATGCTCTGGGAGCCTGCTTGAGACCATATAGAGCCTTCTTTAACCTACATACATAGTCTTCTTTTTGTGATAGTAGAAAACCTTCAGGTTGTTTGATGTAAACTTCTTCTTCTAATTATCCATTCAGAAATGCTGACTTAACATCCATTTGGTAGACTTTGATTTTTCTTGAACATGCATAGGCGAGAAACATTTGGATGGCTTCCATTCTGGAAACTGGTGCAAATGTTTCATCGAAATAAATTCCTTCCACTTGTGCATAGCCTTTGCAAACCAATCTTGCTTTGTTTTTGGTAACCTTCCCATCTTCATTCAATTTGTTCCTGAACACCCATTTAGTCCCAATGACATTTTTATCTTTTGTTCATGGAACTAATTCCCAGGTGTTAGTCTTCTCAATTTGATCCAATTCTTGATTCATAGCTACTACCCAATGTTCATTTTGGTTGGCTTCCTCAAAACTACTAGGCTCAAAGGTTGCTAGAAAAGCAACATGAGCTTGTTGTGATGAACGAAGTTGTCGACCTTCATTTATGTCACCAATGATTTGATTTGATGGATGGTTCTTTTGAATCCACTCTTTTTTTCTCCTTGGAGGAGCTTCTTGTTGTTGTTCTGGTATATCTTGATGATCATTGTTTACTTCTTCCTCGTTGATAGTTGCTTCTTGTTCTACAATTTTATCGGTGTCCTTTTCAGCCTCTATCTCAAGTTTCAAAGATTCTAGATCCTCATCATTACTCGCTAGAACACCATCTTCGTCAAATGTAACATTTATGCTATCCAATATCTGTTTTCATCTTAGATTATCACATTTATAGGCCTTTCTTTTGCATGTGTAACCAAAAAAGATACCTTCATCAACACATGATTCAAACTTACCCAAATTTTATCTTCTCTTTTGATATAACATTTTCTTTCGAAGATTCTGAAATATTTTACATTAGCTGGTTTTCCTTTCCATAATTTATATGGAGTATTGTTGCAATTATTTCTGAGAAGACTTCGGTTGATAATGAAGACTATCATATCAATTGCTTGAACCCAGAATTTTTCATCCAATTTTGAGTCCTTCAACATTGTTCTACCCATTTCCTGTATAGTTCTATTCTTTCTTTCATCAACTCCATTTTTCTGAGGTGTTCGTGCTGTTGAAAATTGCCTTTTTATTCCATTTTCGTCACAGTATTGCTGAAATAATTTGGACGTAAATTATCCACCATTATCTGATCTTAAACACTTTATTTTCAAATCAGTTTCATTTTCAACCAACTCCTTGTAGATCTTAAAGCACTCAAATGCTTCAGATTTTTTCTTTAGGAAACTGACGACTGTCATCCTAGTATAGTCATCTATCATTAACATGAAATATAATTCTCCATATAAGCCTTTTGTTCTCATAGGACCACATAGATTAGTATGTATCAATTCCAATAGATCTGATGAAAAGTGTTCTTTTGTTTTAAATTGGACTTTTGTCTGCTTGCCATGATGACATGCCTCACATAATGTGTTGGAAGGTTTTGAGATTTTTGGCGTTTCTCGTACTGCTTCCTTTTTGCTTTTCCTGACAAGATTGTTAAAGTTTATATGACCCATTCGTTTGTGCCATAACCAACTTTCATCTTATTTAGCTAGTATACATGCTTTAGTTGCTTCATACAGAAAATATATGTCATTTGGAGCTCGACTTGCGGTAGCCACAATTTTACCATACCTGCCTTTCCTGATTTCACATTTTGTGGAGTTGAATAGCATTGTATGTCCTTGATCACACATTTGTCCAACACTGAGCAGATTGTGATTCATGTTTTCGACAAATAGAACATTATTGGCTATAACATATTCCTTTTGAGATGACATTTTGATCTTCTGCTTTGTTGAGATCATCATTTCAGATATAGTTATGTTCTTCTCTTTCAAATTTTAATTATCTCAGTCCATGTAACAAACAACCATATCCTTGCTAAGTGTCTTCTTTTTTGAGCATAGGCAAAGGCACAATTATCAGTCTTCTTCTTCTTCCATGTTCGTTCATTCTGTGGCTTCGAAGATTCTTGTGGATGATTTTCAAGTCTGCAGTCTCTGGCTATGTGTCCAAAGTTCTGACATTTGTAACATTCCATATTATTTCTTAAATGTTCAAATCTATTGATGTTTCGTTGAGCCCTAGGAGGTTCATATTTGAAGAATCTCTTGGAATTGTATTGGTTCCTAGGGTACGTGCGACATTCTACAGCTTTATGACCAAATTTTCCACATGAATAACAATAGCCATGAAAAATATGTTGGTACCTGGATGAAAATATTCATCGAGGAATCGTCTTCCAAGGATGTGCTTGCGAATCTTGTCCAATGAAGTCTTCATGTATGTCAAATCTCATAGGTTCATTGTATTTTGTTGTAGAAGGTCCTGCTTCTTCTTCTTTGTAACCGAGGCCAGTTCTGTCGTTGTAAGATCGTTGATTGTTGATGAGTTCTTCCAATTCCCTTGAGTTGTTGGCATAGTTTTGGATATTTTTTCCCTTCTTCACTTCCTTACGCAGCGAGACTACTTCGGCTTCTAATGCTTCCCTTTCTTGGTTGCTTTCTTCCAACTTCTTTTGAAGTGACTCTTCAATACATTTTTGTTCTTCAACCTCAATTTTGAGACCTTGAACTTGTTCTTCAAGAGTGTTGGAACGGATCTTCTCAGCATTGGGCTCTTTTATAAGCTTGATTGCCTCCTCATAAAATTCTTCTATGGTCAACCCTTCTTCTTCATTGTTTGATACTTCTTGTTTATTGTGCTTGGCCATAAACAATACTTTGTCATTGGCTTCTTCTTTGCTATCACTTTCTTCATCGGATGAGGAGCTATCTTCTTTAGAGAGAAAGTTCCTTTTGGATCCTTTATTTTTTCCTTGCTTGTTGAATTTCTTAAAGCCTTTCTTTCCTTTTGAGTTGCCATCACTTTTGTTCGGACATTTTGCTACAAAATTCCCAACCTCACCACAACCAAAACATATCAATGGAATTTTACATTTGAATTTTCCCTTACCAGGTTTTAGTTTTCTCATAAAGTAAGCATATTCTTCATTTGAAATACCTTCTCCATCATCTCCCTTTTCTTCACACTTGCAGGTGCATGTCATTTCAATTGAAGGTTGTTTTTCCTTATTGGTTTGCTTAGATGCAACGAACGCAGTTTCTAGAATTGAATTACCCTTTTCTTCATCAAGTCTCATTTCATATGTTATGAGAACTCCATGTAATTCTTCCTTGCTGAGTTTGTCCAGATTTGCACTGTATTCTAAGACCGATAACTTTGGGTTGAATCTCCCTGGTAACATTCTAAGAATCTTCCGTATAATAGTCTTCTCGTCAACTGGCTCTCCCAATCCTTCTAGAGTATTGGTTATTTCATCAACGTATTGGAAGTATGTAGCAATGTTGCAATCTTATTTCATTCTGAGTTGCTCAAATTTTTCTCTATAGATTTGAAGCTTTGCTTCTTTGACATTTGAGTTACCTGCATATATATTCTCAAGCTTGTCCCATACATTTTTGGCAGTTTTACAACCCAACACCTTATGATAAGCAGATTCAATAAGTCCACTGATAATAATATTCTTTACTTTTGCATCATTTACCAAATTCTTCTTACCTTGTTCATCCATGGTTGATGTAAATCCATTTTGAACAGTGTCCCATACTTCGTAACCTTGCGCCAAGAGATAGACCTCCATTATTCCTTTCCAGAGTGCATAATTATTTTCATTGAATAGAGGTACACCATTCTTGGTATGCTCCATGACCTCCTTCCAGCTGTTAAACTGCTATTGAAGGAACCAAGCTCTGAAACCAATTGTTGGAAATACTGAGGGGGGGGGGGGGTGAATCAGTATTCATTTCAATTAGAGCATTAGTTAATCTTCAATTATTATCAGTGTTTGTACAATGATAGAAGTAAACAAGAGGAACACAAATGCACATAGTTTTTAAGGTGGAAATCCACTCCGGGACAAAAACCACCTAATGCTTTTCTAATAATTCTTTAATATTCAACTCCAATTGAAAATAAAGCTCCAACTTCCTAGAATCTAGAAAAGCATTCTTCTCCAGCTCCCACTAGATGGACACTCCAACGCTCGAGATTCTTCAGTAGTCATCTGAACGGATGCCCCAAAACCTAATGAGCTACAACTCAGCTGAGCACCACCCTACCACCCTATAGAAGAATAAAATAATAATGGACTCCCGTACCAGGGAAAATGGTCCACTTTACAATGATATAGAATGATGTAGAAGAAGAATATATACTAGACCATAACCCCAACTTTGATACAACCACCTAATGTTGATCCTAGACCTCCCAACACTACCTCTTCAACCCTTGGCAGATAGACACTAGTACAATTTATACAATAATGTATTTACAATGACTAAGTACAATGAAACCTTTACAATGATTGTATGCAGTGCTGCCTACTTGAAGAATTCATATGATGAAATTATTGCTGATGTTATGCACCTTGGTTTCTACTCTTTTCATGCTACCCTCTGTAGCACCTTTCTTTTCTTTTTATCCATAGAAATTATCGTCCTTTGCAACCCTTGACAACACATGATCTAGCTTTTTCTTGCCTTCTAGGAGCTCGATATTGAATCTGGCGTATCTCTATCATTTTAGATCCTCAATATCTAATTTTTGGTTCTTTAATAGTCCTCTGAGACATATTTCCAACGCCATAGGTCTGACCCGAGTTTGATTCTTGAAGAGAGAGTTATACCCAATTTCTCACACTGCCCTAATTATGGACTGTTTCAACAGAGCGCTTTTGTACGGCGTTCCACGTGTCACTGTTTCCTCATTTTCCTCTGAAATTGATAGAGATAAAATTAAAGAATGTGCGCTATCTACCACTTTTTACAGAATTACAATCCGATACTCAGAGAGAGAGTTATGATGATTTTACCAAGGTCACTTCTTTGAGATGAATTTCAGGAGCTTGAAAAAACCCTTATTTCCACAGATCATATCTCCAAAAATGTTACGCAAATTGATCTGAAATTTTTACTGTATCTTCCTCAGGATTTTGGCTTCACCTCATAAAAATTTCAGCTTCTGAGCCTTCGTGGAAAAAAATATAGAGCGAACATTCCATGATGACCTGTTTCAGATGGCCAAATCCCATGCATAAGGAGGAAATGAAGATCACAATTTATATGAATCCTTAAGTTGAGAGGGGCTTCAACAAGTGAACGTGGGAGGGATATTAGGAGCTTAAAAAATATTAATTATGACTTTTAAATTACCCATGCCCCAACCCCATGGGGTTTTAGCCCACTAACTAGGGGTACAAACTTCAAACATGAATATCTCTCAAACCGTGAAGAATTACATGGCGTGCCATATATCAACGAAAACATCTTGACAAGTAGAAACAATCAAAATTATTATTGACCTAGAATATATTAATTTTATAGGTTATAATTCCCATGCAATATTGGGTTAGACCCTGGTGCTGCTTGGGTTGACATCAATGACAACTGCTGATCAACATCATGGATTCGGCCTTTTAAGCCTCCCATTGAGTAGTGAAGTACTTAACCTCATCAATGACTTGTTTGGTCTTCAACTACTATTTTTATTGCTCAAGGAAATGTATAACATATATAGCCCTGTCAAGATTAGTCTGAAGCTCACTAATCTTGGCATCATTACCTTCGATTACAACATTTGTGATTTTATCATTCACATCCACATCTAGGTCAACCAACTGAAATTCTTGCTCTCTTTCATGATTTTCCCCCTCATGATGAATGATTGGTTCAATGATCTTCTCTTTACCTTTATCCACCTGTTGTGTTGATGTAGAAGGCATGGCCCCTTTCACTCCAAGTGAAGCAAACACATGCCTATAGACTCTCTGGTATGTTTTTGGCAATGGTTCAATCTCAATCATCTTAGCCCACTTAGGCTCAATGTCATCTATCGTGCTAGGTGACCCAAAATCATGATTAGATGGAGATGAAGGAGGTGAAGGGGATTGATCTGATGATGATGAGTGAATCATGGGCTTAGATGATGAAGGGACACTTTGTGCATGTTGAATGGATGGCTCAATGAAGATATCATTTGCTATGAAGGTGTTCCATGCAATGTTCAGTTGATTGAGATGGTGGAGGACTATGATTTTTATGAGGGAATGATGGAATAGGATTTTCATTTTCTGTTCATATTCCTTCTTCTAGGCAATGTATTCCATCTTCTCTATACTCTGGAAAAGATAATAGGGCATGTTAAGCATCGTTACCCTAGTGAAATGCATTAAGAGCCAGATGTGATAGGAATAGATCCATGAAAATCTACCTTCACATGAAAAATATTTCATTACAATATTAATCATAGGTGCATATCTGTCCAAGAGGTGTGAAAAAGGGAAAACATTCCTTGTTTTATTTTGGTATCTAGGTTATAGGAGGAATTCAAAATCCTGTTTCTTCAACCTGCCTTTCTTTAACCATTTCTCCCCAACATTTGGGATCCCTGTAGCATTTGAAATGACAACAATAGATAAGGTAAAAGTGACCCCAGCTAATTTAACTTGATTGTTATGGAGTACTAATATGAACAATCTAGTTAGCATGGGGGGCTGTTTAACCCTCTGAATTTTCTCACAAAAATCATAATGGCCAACATGTTTGAAGCAAGTGTACGTCAATGGAGAGGCTAAAAGTTCCTTAGTGTTGGAAGGCTCAAGTCTGAGCACCCTTCCTCCTTTATCTGACCTCCGTATCTCTCTTTCCTCTCCTTTAGCGAATGATGTGTTTTCGTCTTCTTTTTCCATGGTGGTTTTGTTAAAACCCTAGGGATTAAGGAAGGGAAATGGGAAAGGGAGATGGGAAAGGAAAACTAAGGGAGATGTTTGAAATGGATATGTGATATGGGGAGGGGATAGGGAGTAATTTTAAGGGATATGAGGAATGGGGAAATGAATAGGAATTAAAGGGTGATGGGAATTGGGATTTAGGAGCATAGGCCAAAATAGCACCTAGGGCTTAGGGTTTTAGGAATTAATAGCTTAGGAATAAAGATTATGATAGAATGGATTAGGGAGTGAATTTCAAGAGTGTATGGATGGTATTTAGTGTAAAGGAAATGGGATTCTAGGAATTATGAGTGCAAGGGAGAAAAAATACGATTTTACTTCAAGAAGACACCAAATTACAACTTCAACTTTACAAAAA
This sequence comes from Pinus albicaulis, assembly GCA_034641835.2. Taxonomy (NCBI): domain Eukaryota; kingdom Viridiplantae; phylum Streptophyta; class Pinopsida; order Pinales; family Pinaceae; genus Pinus; species Pinus albicaulis. Next base: position 621,058,259 of record CM076584.1, on the reverse strand, counting down.
TTCAACACATAAACAAAAGAAGATGATTTTTCATGGCATGTGTCTCTTAATGGTTTTTTGGAGGTAAATGAATGAGTGGAGGAGATTTGAAAGAAATTATTATTGCTTGGATGCTTTGCTAAGCTCGCTGGTCATTTGCATCCTTAACAAGCTATTTCCGCCATCAACAACGTATTTGCGCCCTCGTCAACTAATTTGCGCCCTGCTCATCACATTTGCACCATATCAACACATTTACGCCATCGAAAACACATTTTCACTCTCCTGAACCAATTTTCTCCTTCCTAAACTAATTTTTATCCTCAGTAATTTATTTGCACCCTCGCTTCAAGATTTGCACCCTCGCTTCAGGATTTATGCCCTCGATTTTGCTCCTTTGCCAATTTCGCTCTGAATTGCAAAATTTGGGTCTCTTGTAGTGTTGGCTTGAGATTTAGAAGAGGAGAATGAATTTTAATTGATTTCTTTTAGTCATAAATAGTAAATTGAACTTGTATTTTAAGTTAAAAACCCACTTTTCTAATGACTTTTTCACTTTTCTGAAACATTTGTTGATTACCCTTTCATCTAATTTTTCTTTCTTTCACGATGGAGTTGATGGAGTTTGAAACTTTTCCCTTTCAGTTTGGCATGTGAGTTTTGAGTTGGAAACTAGGGAATGAACTTATTACATATAGGAAACATAAAATTACATTAAAAATTTCAAAATAAGTTACATCTTTGTTTTCATATAAAAAATATATTTTGATATGAAAATGATTAAAATAAAAATTTAAAATTTAAAAATATCACATTTCCATGTTGATAATCTTCTGCAGATGAAAATTAAATGTTTATTAAGACACTCTCACACATTTTGTTGACCTTATTGAGATGAAATGGTACATTTTCGGACCTTTAAAATTGAAACCTAATGACCTAATGGGACCTTGAATGACCTGAATTCCATGATTGACTTTAACTGAGATAAGATATAGTGAAATGATCTCTTCAAAAGTGTTTTTATGCTCAGCAAGATATGAAGGTGTGCCAGCAAATGAGATTTTGTGAGGGAGAGTGAGGTTTTATAACTAGGACCACCATCAGTGAAATAATTTTTAGCATGACCTAATGGAATGAAATAAAAATTTCAGAGTGGGACACATAAAATAAGAATGAAAAGGGTGATTTTTATCAACGTTGAAAAAATTCATATTCAGAAACTAACAGGTCCTAATGGTAAGTTCCTGCACTCTTTGAAGTTTTTGTTGAAGATGTTATTGTGTGAAAAGGGCTCTCTGTGTCAACATATTACTTGAATTCCACGAAGAGGCCCGACTACTCTCAGTGGAAAAATTTACCAAGAATGCCAAGAGAAATGATTTATTTATATCCCTATGAAGCATAGATCTGATAGTTACGATGAACCAGAGACTAGTAGCTCTATTCAATTTGCGTGCTCTGAAGGAGAAGAATTTTCATCAAACCATAATGACCAGAGAGCCTTGATCCTCTTTCATATCCCATGCACTCCACTTTCAAACTCATCTCATAAGGTAGCCACTCCATCACGCAGTCCATCTCCACCCTCACCTCCACCTCCCCCAGTCATATATATGGTCACGTCGATGAAGCCACTTAATTTTAGAAGTATTTAAGATGGATATACTGAGCATTTTTGGTTTGTGATTAATGTTGTATGGCATGCTCAACAGGTTAATAATGATGATATTAAGAAAGCACAGTTAGCCCTTTCTTTCGAATATCTCACATTAGCTTTGTATATCAAATATGTCCAAGAAAGCCCTAATTCCACTATGGATGAAGTGAAAGATGCCCTAAAAGAAAATTTCAAGATTCCTAAGTCATATGCGCAGTTGGTTACATAAATGAAAGAGATTCATTAGGAGGTTAATGAATCTGTGTGGGAGGTAGATCAAAGGCTGAAGCGCATTATCAGAGATGGTGGATTTACCATCGATGATGCTCAACATAAGTAGTGGTTTATTGCTACGCTTCTTCCACATCTATGCCAGCCCTTGGGTCAGCAGAAGATTTCCACATAGGCTGAGGCTATAGATATTGAAATGAAATTACGATATACCCCAACACCAGTTTCTGTTGGAACTCAAGGGATTCAAAATCTATTGGAAGCCATGCATTTAGAGATTCAAATCCTGTGCAAAGACAAGGGAAAGGAGTTTTGCATAGAGGTTTGGTGCATAAAATGTAAATTTGTTGGGCACCATCAGGATCAATGTCTTTTCTTCAATAATTATCTGAACGCTGGAGGTCCTAATCCATTGGAGAGAAAATTATGGTGCACAATCTGTCAATTTTTCATATTTCAGGAAACATATTTTTGTCCAAGGGTCAGAAAGTATCAGCCTGAGTTGAAGAAACTATTTTGTAGATTCTTTTCATCACTGGGACATGATGAACAACATTGTCACACTTATGGTATGATGTTAGAGAAAGCTAATATATATATAATGCAGGTCAAACCTACCTCACCAGAATCCCCCTCTAGGAGTGGTGGATTTCAGGGCAGATGAAGAGAAAGAGGAGGTGGATCAGTTGGTCAAGGAAGGGGATAGGTTATTTGCTACAATTTAAAAGACGCTGGTCATTATGCGCGTGACTGTCCAAATCCAATGTGACAATCATGTAGGTATTGTAGACAATTTGACCATGTGATAGAAGATTTCCCTATTTTGATTGCTAAAATGTAGAAGAAAAGTATGCAAAATCCAATGCAAAATATTCAGATGATTAGAGAATAAACCTGTGAAGAACATCCTAGTGTGAATGTGGTCACTAGGATTGGTATAAATACTAATGAAGATCAGGGAAAGAAAACGACTACTAACTTATGGATTCGCAAAGCACTTGAGGAAAAAGAGGGTTTTGATTTGTAGCAGGCCAAGGATACTTTTGTTGAAGCGCCGAAAGAATTTTCTGAAGGAAGCGCATCGACATCAGAGAGACCAATGAAGAAGCAGGAGAAGATGAAGAGATCAAACTGTTTCTACAAGCGTGAATTGAGTTACTATGCAAAGAAAAGGTAGTAGAGAACCTTCACACTCTGATAGATAATTTTTTAAAGGAGGAATAACCCATGGTATAATAGAAAGTTGTCAAAAAAATATAGAATAATAAGAAGAAGATGGGTTTAGAGATACGTGTGATTGTGCAAATTGGTGCTTATGAGATGGATCAATTTATTTTAGATCTGGGGTCTAATGAAAATGTCCTACCTAAGAAAACTTGACAACATATGTGAGAACCCAAGATGGAATGACCTACCATCCAACGACGCATGTAAAATCAGTAGAAAATCATTCCATTAGGAAGGTTGCCCCAGGACGTAGTCAGTATTGATGGTGTTAAGATAATGTCAGACTTTGAAGTTATACAAATTCTATTTGATATTGATCCTTATCCTCTATTGCTAGGATTGGATTGGGAAATTGATATGGATGGTTTTAGAAACCCGAAGAAGCAAAGAATGGAGTTTAAAAGAAATGAAACCAGAGTTAGCATTCTATTGAGATTCAACAAGATGATGATCCTAGTGAAAATTAAGAACCTACACTAGGTGGGGCCTGCAGGCTTATTTTAGGTGTATGTCTATTTTTAGAATGGTGAGCAAATTCTATTTATAGCGGGAGTCTCTTTTCAGAATGGTGAGAAAATTCTATTTATAGATGAGGTTCTATTTTTAAATGCATGTGCAAAGTCTATTTATAGATCACATGTATAAATATAGAATGCATATCGATTATTATTATCTCTTAATAATAATCGGACAATAAATATTAATCTATTCTCCTGAAGCACTTGATTTCAGTCAATTGAAGTGACAAACTAGTTAGCTGAAGGAATTTCGAGTTCTAAGGTTGTTTGGTGGGACATGTAAGTGGTCTTAGTTGTAACTGATTGATTCAAAGTCGTAATAGAGTTGGATGTGTATTTATGTGATTTGTAAGTAGTTTAACTCAATTAAGTGAGTTAAACTCAGTTGTGCTAGTTGTAACTAGTTGTAACTAAAGATACACTAGTGAGAGATTAGTGAATTAAATATTAAATTAATTCGCATGAAGTGATCTCACATGCAATTGAAGATTTAATACTGTTAACTACAAGCATGTAAGATCCAATGGAGATGTAATATCCCAAATGGGAGAATGCAATAATACTTAAAAACAATATAAGAACTGCAACTAAGTAAACAATAAATCTAGAGACAACATCAAAATATACAGAGAAGCTAAGCCATTTTATTATATGGAGATGAATAAGTTACAAAATGTAAAGAAAATGAGTAGATCTAGCCCAAGAGATGGCCTAGAATCACCCTACAATGGTGCTACAACTAGCACTGTGTAACTAGTGAGCTTATAGAAGAAATAATGCGTTGTCCCTTCTGTTGCTGATATACATGTAAATGCTACAAAATGAAATTCAGATCTAAGGAGCTTATGAGTCTTGATGATGCCAAGATTCAAGATCTTTCCAATGTGATGGGAACCCAAGAAAACCCAGAAAGGATTTTCCAGATCTACAACTTTGGAAAATCACCCTCCTAGGGTTTGATCCTTTGACTATAGGGTTATGTAGATTTGAGTCTAGATCTAAAAAATAGATGGCTAAAATATGTCACAAGATCAGATCTAAGCTTCAAGGGATAATCCCTTCTCTAGATCCGCAAGCTGGAAGCTCTGGATCTAGCTCCTCAATCCTTCAATGCTGCTGCTACACAAATTCTCGTAAGACTATACTGTAGAGGAGGGAGAGGCTCCACACTTGCTGAAATGTGCTACAATAGACTCCAGTGATGGAAATATTGATGGAAGGGTGAGGGGATGATCCATCATAGGATTACTAGCTGAAATGCTAGCAACTTCCTTCCTCCTTTGGATCTGCAATAATGGAAAGTGTAATTTTGGATGGAATTACTGCTTCTATGAGGTCCATAACTCTTTTCATGATGCAATAAATTAAATGAATCCCTGAGAATGTTGATCTTCAAGTCCAAGGTTATAGGAATAATCCTACACAGGTTCTCCAAGCTGAAATACTAAAGACAACCTCCACCTTGCAAACTGATCTTCATAAATTGCATAATTCCTGAAGGTATATGTTTTGCAGATGATGGAGAATATAAGTGGCACCAATTCTTGATGTATAATGAAGTACAAACCTCTTCCAAGAGATCACTCAATAAAAGAGGAGGGATTATCGACCAGGAACACCCTATGCTAAATAACACTTGCAATATTTTCGAAACATCCCAAGAAAGAAATTGAATGTCAGATGACATTTTCAGATCTAAACATAACTCAAAATATATAATCAATAGCCTCCTTGATTGTTATATTCATCTCCTTTATATAGTTTATGAGCCTTTCCATGCCTTGGCCCTCATCTAAACTGTGATGTGCATGTGGACTTGATCCTCCATGTTTGACCGCGTTGTCTCTCCAAGTCATCCATCATGTCTAGGTGCAATGTACACCCTCTCCATCATGTGTGGATTAATTTCACAACTTCCTCCATCACTTCATCATGAATTCTCTATGATCTTCTATTTGATTCCTTCCAAGATCTTAGTTGACTGTATCCACCTCCATGATCTATCTCATTAATGAGACATGATCTTCAATCCATTCACATTAGTAGTTTCTCCACTACCTCCTTTATGTAGATCTAGGCTTAATTAATCCACATTCACACATAAAAGTGGATATTTATTTAGCATGAGGATTATGGGTCCCTCCACCCTTTTATTTACTTAGTTCATTAATAAAATTGACAACTCTAATATTCCAAATAGCAAGTGAAAATTTGGGAATATTACAGTCCTCCTCAGCAAAATGTTACTTGTCCTCAAGCAACTACAAAAGTAGATGCATAAGACATCCATTTCCCTCCAAATGGCATCCACATAAGGAAGGCCTCATCCATTTGCTGCAATGTTTCATGCATGTTTGATTCCAAAGTTGTCTCTTAAGAATGTATAGAATGACCTCCAACTATATGGTTAGATGTCCCCATTCCACCATGAAGTACCATGTGAAAATCATATGATGTTCAAAATTATCGTCAATACATGAGATACATAAAATAAAGTGGTTCTTTCCACAAAGAAAAAGCTCCATCTCACAATACATCTCTTCGTCCCATGTTTCATGAAGTACATTGAGCATTTACATGCCCTCATCTCTAGCCATGTTGGCTTTGCTGGTTCCAATCATCATTCCAATATTATGAAAAAGAAGAAATAGATACATATGGGTAGACCAAAGTGTCAAACCATATTCTCCCTATAGTAACCACCGGAGTAGGGCCTCTTGCTGCCATCCTCCATCTCCCCCATGTAATATGGACAAGCCAAACACCCTTAAAAGCAACCAAAGAAACAAGAGATCTTGCTTCCTCTTCACATCATCATGTGAATCATGGAGTAATAGCAAGATGCTGAAGGAAATATAGAATGTCATACCAGCCCAGTATAAATCAACTCAATTATCATACCTCATGAGAGTACTACGCAATATTACAAATAGTACAAAACACACAAACATAGGATATGCCATGTGATGGCCAAACTCTGTTAAGGAATTTAAAGATGAACATGCCTTATTTTGATGCAAACCATCATTGATACATAAGGCATGAGACAAGAAAATATGAGACTTTAGGTAGTAACCATACTAACCCAAGAGCAACCAGTGTAGCCACGCCTCCCTCTTCATTACATGAGTGTTTTTCAAGGCATGGATGAAAGAAATAACAGCATTTGGGTAGTAACCAAACTCACCCAAGAGAAACCAACGTAACCAAGCTTCTTGCTGGTCTATTTCATATATTTTCAAGTGGTCTTGCAACCGCTTGCTTATCATCCTCGCCCACTCATCCCAATGTTTATGATGAATGATGTTCTATGTACACATGGTATCCTCCCTTTGTACAATACCATCCTCCCCAAACTGATGAAGAAATTTTGACTCCATGAAATGTTGAAGTGCACCTCCAATGACATCTCTTAATGAGGTCTTCTTCTCATCCGTGGCTTTCCAAAACCAATGAGGTTCTGGGTCTTCTACAGGTAGAAGTCTCTCTTTCATCCATGAGATGCTCATTGAGAAAATGTCATCAAGAAAGGAGAAAATATTTCTCATCTCAAGTTGTCTACAATTCATCATCTTAACCTCCATTAATTCATGAGTGAAGCTACCTTCAGAATGCTCCAAGAATAATGGGGCCTCTCCATTATCGCTACTACTAAGTGACAGCATTGTAGATCTGCAGGGTAACACATATGCTGTCTCAAAGCAAGGAAAAATGTTGATCTCATAACCAACCATTGTACATAGGATCATGCTCATCACATTTTCCAAAAATCTACACTTCAACTCAAATGGCTGAATGTATTCCATAAATTACCAACCGGAATAGATTTTCATCTCCTCCTTGATTATATCAAGGGTCCTCTGTGTTGTGATAGTTTGCTGCCTCAAATAACACTTTGTTCTAACCCTTGGTTATGCATTGGCCTTGATTGCATGTCCTCACAAGTTTCAATTAGATCTACTGAAACAATATGTGATGAATGTGTATGCATACCTTGGATCAACTAATGTGTGGGAAATTCTTCCCAGAACACAAGATTTCCTTGAATCGGGACAATGGTGTCTCCAACTACTGGTAAGAGATGGATGTTCTTCTACAAGTGTACCAACGTTGGAATCTTCCTCCTCTTCCTCATGCATCTCCTGAATCGTATATGGGACTCTATATGTCAAAATATCAAGACTATATTGAAAATTTGCAATTGTCTCTTCTCTAGCCGTAAGTACTTCTGCATCTAGTGGTGATTGTAGTGACTTCTTGTCCAGAGTGACAAGATTCACATCCTCCCTTGTTTCCTTAGGAAATGCCTCTTTGTGGCACATCTCTAACTTCTTCACATCAAATTTATTCCTCAACTTGTGAAATAAATATTAATATTTAGTCACCTTTGCATGCTCCATGTGACTAAACCATCAATCATTGCTTCACCTAAGAGATGAAGTGCTGCAATTTGGACAGCCTCTTTTTTAGCCACTGGATGTAGCATGAAAAAATTATTTCAATATTTCCTCCAAGCCTTAACAGTGCTTGAGGAAGGTACATCAAATGTCGGAAAATAGAATCTATTGTGCATGTTCCTTCTTGCTGCTATGGGATCTTCTTTCTTCTTTGAGTTGAAAGAATGCTTGGAGAGTTAGAATTTCTTTGAGAGCTCTAGATTGTGCTTTGAACACTTCCATATATAGACTACGAGTCTCATGAGCCTTAGGTTCTTTTCTTTCTTCCCTTCTATACCTCTCACCTTCTTCAAAGAAAGTGGGTATAATATATCTATGAGGAGATCTATGATCCTTTGGTTTTATTTTCTGTTGATAGGAAGTGCTTGGACCTTCCTCTTCAAATCTTCTTCTTGGATCCTTCCTTTCTCGCTCGCACTTCATTTGATAGACCTCCTTGGAGAGATCTTGCATGGATCTAAAGAGAGGAATGGTAAAAATATCCTTTTTCATGATATATCACATCTATCTGCTTCTTATTTTGATGCAAAATATGAAGTATCCACAAGCTAAGCCAAAGATCATGCTCTGATACCACTATAATATGCGAAATGGGAGAATGCAGTAATACTTAAACAAAATATAATAAATGCAACTAAGTAAAAAATAAATCTAGAGAAAACATCAGAATACAAAGAGAAACTAAGCCATTTTATTATATGGAGATGAATTAGTTACACAATGTATAGAAAATGAGTATATCTAGCCCAAGAGATGGCCTAGAATCACCCTACAATGGTGTTGCAACTAGCACTGCGTAACTGGTGAGCTTACAAAAGAAATACTACATTTTCCCTTCTGTTGTTGATATACATGTAAATGAAGCAAAATGAAATGCATATATATGGAGCTTATGAGCCCTGATGGTGCCAAGATTCAAGATCTAGCCAATGTGATGGGAACCCAAGATAACCCAGAAAGGATTTTTCAAATCTACAACTTCGGAAAATCACCCTCCTAGGGTTTGATCCTTTGACTATAGGGTTATACAGATCTGAAGCTAGATATAACAAATAGATGGCTGAAATATGTCACAAGATCGTATCTAAGCTTGAAGGGCTGATCCCTTCTCTAGATCCACAGGCTAGAAGATCTAGATGTAGCTCCTCAATCCTCCAATGGTGATTGCAACTGCTGCTACAAAAATGATCATAAAAATATGATGTAAAGGAGGGAGAGGCTCTACGTCTGCTGAAATATTATTCAATAGACTCTAGGCTAATGGAAATACTGATGGAAAGGTGAGGGGATGTTCCCTCATAGGATTACTAGCTGAAATGATAGCAACTTCCTTCCCCCTTTCGATTTAAAATAATGGAAAACATAATTCTGGATGGAATTACTACTGCTAGGAGGTCAATAACACTTGGCCTGATGCCAGATCTGAAAGGAATCCCTAGGAATGTTGATCTTCAAGTCCAAGGTGATAGGAATAATCCTACATTGATTCTCCATCTAAAATACTGAAAAAAAACCTCAACCTTCCAAACTGATCTTCAGAAATTGAATAATTCTTGAATGTGGATGTTCTACAGGTGATGGAAAATATAAGTGGCACCAATGCCTGATGTAGAATGAAGTAAAAACCTCTTCCAAGAGATCACTCAATGAAATAGGAGGGATTCCCGACAAGGAACACCCTGTGCTAAACAACACTTGCAATCTTTTCTAAACAACCCAAGAAAGCAATGGAATTTCACATGACAATTCCAGATCTAAAAAGACCTCAAAATCTATAATCAATAGCCTCCTTCATTGTTTTCTTCATCTCCTTTATATATTTTATGATCCTTCCCATGCCTTTGCCCTCATCTAAATTGCGTTGTGCATGTGGACATGATCCTCCATGTTTGACTGTGCTGTCTCTCCAAGTCATCCATCATGTCTAGGTGCAATGTACACCCTCTCCATCATGTGTGCATTAATTGCACAAACTCCTCCATCACTTCATGATGAATACTCTATGATCATCTGTTTGATTCCTTCCAAGATCTTAGCTGACTATATTAACCTCCATGATCTATCTCATTAATGAGATATGATCTCCAATCCATTCACATTAGTAATTGCTCCACTACCTCCTTTATGTAGATCCAGGATTAATTAACCCACATTCACACATAAAATTGGATTCTTATTCATCATGAGGATTATGGGTCCCTCCACCCTTTTATTTAATTAATTAATTAAGAAAATTGAGAAATATACTATTACAAATATCAAGTGAAAATTTGGGAATATTACAGGAGACTGAGTTGAGAGATAGGTGAAAGGGACAGTTTGAATATCTGTTGTGACATTTAGTGGGTGCACTCATGCAACCACACACACACTGGAGATGCCAATGAGGATTGTGAAATAAAGTGAAGGCAGGAACTCATTCATTCAGGGATTGTGATCACCATGGATTGCGCAGTGGAGGCAGGCTGTCAGGAGGCAGTAAATTGACGCATGTATTTGCCAATTTTTGTATGATAGTGTGAGGCGATTGTATATTGTACTGAGAGCTCCTAGATTAGAGTTTCGTATGAGATTATTTCATGACCCATGATATATAATTAATATATGATAGTGGTCTTTTTAGCTTTATGCTTTCCCTGTAAAAATTCTGTGTTATGTGTGATTGAGATTTCTTCATGTGTTTGCAATTCACGATTGTGTTTTAAATTTCTGCAAAGAATTTTTGTAATATTACCAATTGGGGAAATAAGAAATATTTGAAAAAAAAATGGTGATGCAGCATCAAATAATGTCATAAAAGATGTTAAATAACAAATCCTTCATCTGATACAACAATAAAAACCTTATACAACATTTTAGGGGAAAAAAAGTGTGGAAAAGTGATGATTTTGGCCCTAAAATGTGTATATTCAGATATCTGCATGAAAATAAGTGTGGGAAGCGGTTGTATCCGATATATTAGGTCAAGAGGGACCTATGCTCCAAATTTCAGCTTAAACAAATGATTCTAGCTTATTTAAATAGCTCCTCCTTCCCAAACTAGGCCTTAAAACCCTGATTTCCCAAGACTTGGAGTATGCAGAATTTTTTGAAGCATAGGGTTTCTGAAAAAAATTAATTAATAGGTCTGATATAAAACTGATATGAATCAAATATCAAATAAATTGAAGTTTAAACACTTATACAGTAGAAACAAGACTCCCAGCAACATTTCCGGAAAAATGCATGAAATAAGCAATACCGCAGAAAATAATGCAGATGATGCAACTCTATATTAATATTGAATGAATAAATAATATAATGGGTGAATAATACATAAATATGGCCAAATTACTCTCTAACAGACTCCTGGAGACAAATAAGTAGCTCTTCTTCAAGAAATAATACAAAGTCAAGCATGTAACACTGTTGTTGCTGCCCTTGCATGGAGGACGCAGTTTCTGAAAATGAATGTGTTGTAGCTGAATTTATATGAATGGAATCAAGCCAAATACAGAGATGAAGCTCAAATACTTCTCTCTTGATCCCTTAAGCAAGCTGATCCAAAGAGAGGATGGAATTCCCGCACGGGAATTCTTTGCACTAAGTAGTGCAGCAACTTCGGCTAAACAGATGAAGTATGCAATTGGTCTATAGACCCAGAAATTTGAAATACATGAATGAATGCTCTTTGATGCTATGACCTCCTTTTATTTTTGGTGAGTCTCCTCACCTTGGATCCCACCTCTTAGGGTTTCCATCTTCATTTGAATCTCTTCCCTCCAAAATTGCGTTGTCTTCTTAGGCAAGCTACTCCTCCTGAGGCTGCGATGGTTGACTTGGTCAACTTGACCTTGTCCTCATATAATTGGCCCTTTTCACACTAGGAGGTATAAAATAAGCTACTCAAAGGTTCCCTTTTTACATTAGGAATGGTTTTATTTATGTTAAGAGGCCTCCTCTTCCTTTTTATTCACCTACTATACAATATGAGCAAAAATTAATGTTCCAATTTATTCATGAAAATTTTGGAACATTACAGTACTCCCCTCCCAAATGTTGCTTGTCCTCAAGCAACTGCAAGGATATAACTGAGTGAATCTCCTTACCTCCTCCGTTAGAATCAACATATGATAGAAACCTCCAAAGAATATGATGCCATCTCATCCATGAAACTCCATAGTGCCTCTCCTAGGCATATAGAATAGCATTTGGTGAAACACCCCAAATGACTAAGATCATGAGAAGGAAAGTGCTCAAGGAGATAACCATGTGTGGTCTAAAGGTCTTCTCAAGGCATGGAGTGCAAGATGCATGGGAAATCTTATTCCCCAAAGTAAAACCTCCACCCCCAAGCTATCATCCATATAAAATGAGTCACCCTCCAGCATGGTAGCTCATGAATAATCCCCTCCACCTTTGGCTCCTAAAGTGTAGGTGGGTTGAATAACTAATCATGATAGGCAAGAAGTCCTATCCCACACTGTCCCCCTCCCCACTCAAGACAAGTGATGAGGACATACTGATCTTGTGCTGCAACGTGAGTGCCCTCCAATGGCAATAAAGAAGTTAGACCTCCAAAGCTCTCTCTCCCAGTGCTGTGAATCAAGCTGGCCCAATCCATCACACATAATGGATAAGAAATCACTGCCATATGACACCCTATCCATCTCATGGTCCTTCTCATTAATTAACAAATATGCTGCTGTAGAGGCCATGTCCCCTTCCATGTTCCTTTTAGAACATGCACTCCAAAAAATATGGGAGTCCTCTCCCAACAAGGACACATCCTCCTTATGTGTCTCTCCTCTAATCCTGCTCTTTATAAAGAGAATTATACTATCAACAAGGAAAAACATGATCAGCAAAAAAATGAAAGAAGTACTGAAGGTTTGATGTTGTGCAGTAAGGTACCAACAACCCTCCAATTGGTCACATCATAGTTCCCCAAACTGCTGCTTGAAGAAGTGATCTGGCAAGCTATCTTTGAGTACATGTAAAGTAATGCATGCTCTTATTTCTGATAATGTATAGGAGGTGGCTGAATATATAAGCTGAGCATGCATGGAAATAAACACTTGCACAAGGCCATATGAGAGATGGCTGCATTCATCACATAGTTTGGCCCAATAATGGTCATGCAGCTTAATGAATAGGCTGCCCTCTTGTGGAGCCAAGCACTGCATGGAAATGGAGAGAAGATGAAAATATTGTGTTAGGTAATCAACACATGCAAAAATAAAATTCTCACCTTGATATTTTCCCTCAAGTGCCTCAAAAGTGGAGAGGTCAAATGGACACTCCATCAGAAAATCCATGCCATGAAGTAACAGCATTGTTGACTCATGCAAGCAAGCCCCGGCCAAAATATAGCTCCATCCTTTGACATGTAGTTTTTCAAATGTATCTTCCATAATGCTGCCATATATGAGGGGTATCCTCCAAGATGAAAACACCTCTTGCACCATGATAGTGCCATACTTCACCCTTGCAACACTATGCCAAGTTGGAGAGCAATTTTGCCCTTGATCTCTCCCAATCCTCCAAAGCAACAAAGATCTTTGTTGCCTCATCATACCTCCATCATACACATTATGTAGTGAAAACATAATGATCATTCCATCATAATGTGTCCACACTCCTTGCTACCCCATGATGAAAGTACCCTGCCAAGTTCCTTCCTCCCTCATACCCTTAGAAATAGGATATGTCTCATGATGACCAAACTCTCTCCTAAGTAGCCAGCGTAGCTTTGCTTCTTGCTGCCCCGTGTCATAGATCTGCAAGTGGCTCACAAGCCTCTTGCTCTCCATCCCTCTTCCATCATCCAAGTTTGGCTGCCCTTGATTATCCTCTCCCTTGGCATCTTCCCAATGAAGACCACCAATCTCCCCAAGCAAGTATTCCTTCTTACATCTCATGGGAGGTTGAGATGTAACCCATTGGAGGTTTATTAAGGGATACCACTCACCAATTAACCCCTTGAATCCAACAGAACCCAAGATTTCTAGAAACAAAACATCAGTAGGGGATGGCACCTCATGCATGATGCTTCCCAAATCCTTGCACCATAACTCATGCTGCATGAAAATCAATAAGGGTGCAAAGGAATGAGTGTTGATCCCTTCTTGGATCAAACCCATATTTCACAATGTTATATAAGCTTGCCTCTCCTCATCAGCAAGGCATTCCGATCCTAGGCCATGTGAAGACAAACTTCCAAAGCCTTTCATGAAATATTCTGAAGTGTTATAGCATGGAAATTTTTGCATACCTTTGGAAGTCCTTGAGACATCTTGTAGGGCTTCAAGAGTCTCTTTCTGAAATGCGTTGAATGGTCTAATTGCTCATATGGTTGGCTGCCCCTTTATGAACATGAAAGCACTGGTAGAAGTCTCCTCAAGTGGGGAAGAGAGCTCCTCCTCCTCTGGCCATCTACCCACTTCTTCTTGTGGCCCTCCATTCTCTGCACTCCCTCCCTAAGAACTGGAAATGCACCCATCTTCTCTTTTCTTGGTGTCCTCACAATGAAGACTACCATTTTCCCAAAGTAGATTTTTCTTTTCTTTGCATTTCAGGATATGTTGAAATGCATCTTCTTGGAGATCCTTAGAGGAGATCTCATGTCCACAACCATCTTGATCCCATAAGGATCTGAATGTAAAGAAGGCAAACCCTCCTTACTGTTATCTCTTGACAGTGCTGTAACCCTCCTCCGGGGTGTTTTGGTGATCTCATGCAGCAACTCCCGGATGAGAATTTGGTTCTGCATGTATTTGTTTGGAGCAGGGTTAACTCCATCCCCCAAGAACTCATACTTCAACCTCAAGGGTTGTGTGTAACTTATCAAAGATGCATGAGGTTGATGGTTCAAGACTGCCTGGAACCCTCCAAGCTTGCACAACGCAGCGCAATCCTACTGCTCTACCTCAATAGTACTATTTTATCCTGGGCCATATGCAAACAAATCTCTAAACCCTTCCATAACAGTTTCTGAAATGTTGAGATATGGAAACTGATGCATACCTTTGTGAGCCTTTGGGAAATCTTCTATGGATACAAGAGGTCCCCTCTCCAATATGTTGGTTGATCCAACTACTGGTGTAGATGGCTGCTTCGTCAAGGTCATGGTAGCACTGGTACTTGTCTCTTCCCCTGGTGATGTGGGTCTTCCTTATTTTCTCAGTTGAATAAACGGAGGAGAATCTAGGGTTTCTTTGAAAGCCCTAGGTTGGTACTTGTATTATGCCAAATACCCACTTATATTTTCATGCTCTAGGCGGTCTCCTTGTTCTTCACTTCCTCTACAAGAACAATAAGTGCATGCATATGCCTTTGCTTCTTGAAACCCTCTAGAGGTCTCACCGCAATTTTCTCCTCCTTGAAACCCTCTTGGAGTTTCACTGCATTTCTCTTCTCTTCTATTCTTGGATCTAAATACGGATGAGAGTAAAATCATCCTTTCCATCGTTCTAAACTTGCTTGAAGTCGCCACTGAAGAAACACTTTGATGGAAATATGTACAAGGCTATTTCAGAGATGGACTGAGTGGGCATTTACCGGATGTGTCACCTCTAAGGAGAGGATGAGATATGGTGGCTATCTATCCCCTGCTTAGGATCTATCTATATCTATGTAAATATTCCTCCTTTATGGAGTCAACACTTTGGCATGAAGCCACAAGCTGAGCCAAAGATCTTGCTTTGATACCACTATAATATTCCCAATTGGGGAAATAAGAAATATTTGACAAAACAATGGTGATGAAGCATCCAATAATGTCATAACATATTTTAAATAACAAATCATTCAGCTGATACAACAACAGCAACCTTATACAGCATTTTAGGGGAAAAAAGGTGGGGAAAAGTGATGATTTTGGCCGTAAAATGTGTATATTCATATATATGCGTGAAAATAAGGGTGGAAAGTGGTTTGATATGATATATTAGGTCAATAGGGACATATTATCCTAATTTAAGCTTAAAAAAATTATTCTATCTTAGTTAAACAGCTCCTCCTTCCCAAACTAAGCCTTAAAACCTTGATTTCCCAAGACTTGGAGTATGCAAAATTTTCTGAAGCATAAAGAGCGTATTTTCTGAGAGGGTTTCTGTAAAAAATGAAGTAATATGTATGATATACAACTAATATCAATCACACAGTAGAGAAATAGAATTTTAAACACTTATACAGTAGAAATAAGACTCCCAGCAACATTTCCTGCAAAATGCATGAAATAAGCAATATTGCAGAAAATAATGCAGATGCTGCAAATATATATTAATATTGACTGAATAAATCATATAATGGCTTAATAATACAGAAATAGGGCCAAAGGCCTCTCTAACAAACTCCGCGAGACACATAAGCAGCTCTTCTTCAAGAAATAATACAAAGTCAAGGATGCAACACTGTTGTTGCTAGCTTTGCATGGAGGACGCAGTTTCTGATGATGAATGTGTTGTAGCTGAATGTAGATGAATGGCCTCAATCCAAATACATAGGTGAAGCTCAAATCCTTCTCTCTTGATTCCTTAAGCAAGCTGATCCAAAGAGAGGATGGAATTCCCGCACGGGAATTCTTTGCACTAAGCAGTGCAGCAACTCCAGCTAAACAGCTGAAGTATGCAATTGGTCTCTAGACCCAGAAATTTGAAATACATGAATGAATGCTCTTTGATGCTATGCCCTCCTTTTATTTTTGGTGAGTCTCCTCACCTTGGGTCCCACCTTTTAGGGTTTCCATCTTCATTTGAATCTCTTCCCTCCAAAATTGTGCTATCTTCTTAGGCAAGCTACTCCTCCTTAGGCTGCGCTGGTTGACTTGGTCAACTTGACCTTGTCCTCATACAATTGGCCCTTTTCACATTAGGAAGTGTAAAATAAGCTACTGAAAGGATCCCTTTTTACATTAGGAAGGGTTTTATTCATGTTAAGAGGCCTCCTCTTCCTTTTTATTCACCTACTATACAATATGAGCAAAAATTAATGTTCCAATTTATTCATGAAAATTTTGGAACATTACAATTTTGTAGAATTGATTATGTATTTACCAGTGCCATATAATTGTTATATTATGAGAATCCAGGAAATACATAATTGTATTAAAATTTCTACATGGTATTGGAGCAAAGAGGATTGCAATTTTGAAGTAGTAGTTGATTTTGTTGGTGGAAACAATTCGAATTTACTGCAAGAATTTCTTGGTGCGAGAGTTGAGTAAACATAAAAATGGCTTTCAATGGCTTACGGCTAGATTATGCACTCGATGGAAGCTCGAACTAAATTTCCTCGAAGGACAGGATGGAAGTGGTTCTTGAAGATAATGGTTTGAAGGAATTCATCAACAGTGATGTTCCTAAGCCCACTTCGACAGATGCTACATTACTTGACGCATGGCAAAAGAAAGTACCAAAGACGAGAAGGATTCAATTGGAAGGTGTACGAGACCACATTGCATCAAGCCTTCATGGTAAAGGAACTTCATATGCTATGTGGAAGGCTTTCATGGATCTTTTCCAAAGTAGCAGCGACCATAGAAATTAGCACTAAAGGATAAACTCAGAAAGGTCAAGATGTAGAAGGGCGACAATATTTCTAAGTATCTCACAAAGTTTTTCCAATGCTAGGATGGAATGGGGAGTGTGGGAATCATGGTTATTGATGATGATTTGGTGAGCTTGTCTCTCTGGGTACTTCCTAGGGGTTGGCACAGTTATCAAGACTCTTTCAACGGATGGGAAAAAATGTCGGATTGGGAACAAGTGTGGTCGGATCTAGTGTAGGAGGAGTTTAGGCGAAACACCAGAGATGGCTCTTAATCAAAGCATGATGATGAAGAGGAATTTTTTTTGGATGCCAAGTCAAGGAAAGGGAAGGGGATGAAATTCCATTAAAAATCCGAGTCTAAAGGCAAGAAGCTAGATTTGTCCAAGGTGAAGTGCTTTCACTGTCCTAAACATGGGCATCTCACCACTAACTGCCCAGTGAAAAGAGAAGAACAGGAGGGATGCTGGAACTACAGCTCAAGAGGCCCTTGCCTTGCAATTTGAAATTGATTTCTCTTTGATCGCATGCTTGGTATCAAGCGCAATGGGATCAGTTTTGTATCTTGATAGTGGTGATTCCTTCCACATGATGGGAGATAAGGAGATTTTTAGTGAGATGGAGGAGAAATATATCCAAATTCATATAGAGATGGGCGACGATGGACGATATTGTGTGACCAACATTGGTACCATTACCTTTGAGAGGGATTCAAGTAAGCCATTTCAATTGAAATATGTTATGCATGTTCCAGGTCTGATGAAAAACATGGTCTCAGTCGCGATGCTAGAGGACAGAGGCTATGACGTTGTTTTCACCAATGGAAAATATTTCCTATTACATAAAACAACAAGTCAAGCAAAGAGGATAGGGATTTGAGTGAAGAATCTCTACAAGATGGAGGTAGAAAGCTGCGCTGCAATGATGGGAACGGTGGAAATAGTGGTAAGCCGAGATGAGGGTGAATTAGGGCATAAGCGGCTGGGCCATCTTCATCATCGAGCCTTGAAAGTCATGCAAGAAATATTTACTAGAATTTCAATGGGAACGCTTACTCAGTTAGATCAGTGCAAGGGTCACACCATGGGGGAGTATGTAAAGTTCACCTTTCATTGAAAGGAGAACCATGCTTCAGTGATCCTGGAGAGAGTTCACACAGACATGTGTGGACCATTGTCGGTTGCTTAAACAACAAAACACATATATTATGTTATTTTAGTTGATGAATTTTCTCATAAATGATGGATATTCTTCATGCAGAAGAAGGATCAAACATTCTAAAAGTTCTATGAGTTTAAGGCATTGGTTGAGAAAGAGCCGGGGATGAAACTGAAGGCTCTATAAAGTGATAATGGTGGAGAATACATATCGAACAAATTCAAATAATTTTGTAGCAAAGAAAGAATTCGAAGAGAACTCATAGCGCCTCATAACCTAGAGAAAAATGGGGTTGTAGAGAGGAACAAAAAAACGACCGTGGGTGTTTCATGAGCAACGTTGCATGATCAGGGCCTAGAAATGCATTTGTGGGCGGAAGCATGAAACACTACGGTTTATGTGAAAAACCATTGTCCTCATAGAGTTATTAGCATGAGCACACCTGAAGAAGATTTTAATGGTAAGAAACTGGATGTTTCTCACTTTAAGATTTTTGGCTCATCTATTTATGTGCATGTGACCAAGAACGCCAAGAAGATGTTGCAGCCGACTGCTCAAGCTGGGATATTTTTGGGGTACAAAAAAACACCCCATAATTATCGTGTGTATTTTCCAAATAGTCGAATGACTGTGGTGTGACGGGATATAAAATTCAATGAGGAAAAATCCATGAAGTTGTCTCTTAAGAGGGAGCTAGACTTACATGTGGAGGAGGAAATTTTGGTTCCCAAAGATGAGTCTCTAGATGTGGATCATCCATAGGAGGAGGTTCATGGAGTGGAGGAGTCCACTCACGCAGAGCCAAAAATTAGAATTGGCAGAAGGCGTACCATAGAACCTAAGAGGTTGAAGCTTGATGTGGAAAATAACGTAGGAGTCCCTACTTCATAGCGCAGACAAAGAAAGTCTCCTGACTGATTCATTGGATAAATGGCACTCATGAGAAAATGTATTGTCACTGAGCCATATTCCTTTTAGGAAGTAGTGCAAGAGCCCACATGGGTAGATTTAATGGTGGAGGAGTATGAATCCATTGTTAGAAAGAGTGCTTGGGAAATTGTTCCAAGGCCGATTGATAAATCAGTGGTAGGTTCAAGATGGATCTACAAGGTAAAGCAAAATGCTTATGGGAGTGTTGAGAAATCCAAGGCTATATTTGTGGCTCAGGGCTTCTCACATATTGAGGGGATTGACTATGAAGAAACCTTTGAACCTGTCGCATGGTATTCTTCCATAAGGACCATCCTCACTCTCTCAGCGCAGATGGGTTGGAACATTAATCACATGGATGTGAATACTTCATTCCTTAATGGGATCATTGAGGAAGAAGTGTACATTGAGTAGCTTGAAGGATTTGAGATCTTCAGCAACGAGTCACATGTGTGCAGACTGAAAAGAGCGATGTATGGTCTGAAGCAAGCATGCCATGCTTTATACACTCGGATCGACAACAATTTCACTGGACTTGGCTTCATCGACAGTGAGGTAGATGCAAACCTATACCGAATTGTGGTGGAGAGTAAGATTGTAATCATTGTTATCTGTGTTGATGATTTAATACTGTCTGGTGATGACCAACTGATACACTCATGCAAGGAGGATTTTACAAAGGATTTCGAGATGAAGGATATGGGCCTCCTTCATTATTTCCTTGGATTGGAAATATGGAAGTGAGATGGTGAAAATTTTGTGTCTGAAGGAATGTATGCAAGAGAGATACTAGGTAAGTTTCATATGGAGGGCTGCAAATCCATGCATACTCCTCTTCCAAGAAACTAGAGGAAAGAGTACGCTACATTTGGAGAGGTAGTGGATGCTATTGTCTATCGACAATTAGTGGGTTCGCTAATGTATTTAGTAAATACAATGCCAGACATATTCTATGTGGTGAAATAGCTTAGTCAAGTGATGGTTATGCGTACCAAGCCCTTTTGGAAGGCAGGAAAACATGTCCTAAGATATCTCAAGGGCACATCTAAGTATGGCTTATGGTATAGACAGACGGATGAGGTGAATTTGCATGGACTCATGGATGTAGATTGGGCGTGAAACCAAACAAACAGAATGAGAACATTAGGAGGGGTCTTCAATATTAGATCTAAGACTATTTCTTGGAATAGTGAGAAACAAATATCTGTGGCACTCAGTTCAGCAAAAGCGGAATACATGGCAACATGTCAAGCTGCATGTGAGGCTATCTGGATGAGAAAGATCCTAGTTGGTTTGTTTGGTTCTCATTTAGATCCTACAGTGATTCATTGTGACTATAATCAGAGTTTCATTAAACTCTCGATGAATCATGTGTTTCATGATAGATCGAAGCACATATATATCTGGTATCATCATATTAGAGATTATGTGTAGCAGAAGATCATGTTGGTTTAGTACAGTCATACAAAGGATCAAGATGCAGATATTCTGACCAAGGAACTCAACAAGAGAAAATTCGAACACCATAGAGATAGTATTGGGGTGAAGCGTAATTGCTTTTCTGTTGAGAGGGAGTGTTGAGATTCAAGAATATGATGATCCTAGTGAAAATTAAGCACGTACACTAGGTGGGGCCCACAGGCTATTTTTAGGTATATGTGTATTTTTAGAATGGTGAGAAAATTCTATTTATAGTGGGATTCTACTTTCAGAATGGTGAGAAAATTATATTTATATATGAGGTTCTATTTTTAGATGCATGTGCAAATTCTATTTATAGATCGCATGTCTAAATATAGAATGCATGTCGATTATTATTATCTCTTAATAATAATTGGACAATAAATGTTAATCTATTCTCTTGAAGCACTTGGTTTCAGTTAACTGAAGTAGAAAAACAGTTAGCTGAAGGAATTTTGAGTTCTAAGGTTGGTTGGTGGGACATGCAAGTGGACTTAGTTGTAACTGAGTGATTTGAAGTTGTAACAGAGTTGGATGTGTAGTTATGTGAGTTGTAAAATAGTTTAACTCAGTTAATTGAGTTAAACTTAGTTGTGCTAGTTGTAACTAGTTGTAACAAAAGATACATTAGTGAGAGATCAATGAATGAAATACTAAATTAATGCGCATGGAGTGATCTCACAAGAAGCTGAAGATTTACTACTGTTAAGTACATGCATGTCAGATCCAGTGGAGACCTAGTTGAGAGATAGGTGAAATGGATAGTTTGAATATCTTTCATGAAATTTAGTGGGTGCACTCATGCAACCAAACACACATTGGAGATGCCAATGAGGATTGCTCAGTCAAGGCAACATAGGATGTCATTCATTCAAGGATTGTGATCAACAGGTATTGCAAAGTGGAGGCAAGATGTCAGGAGGCAATAAATTGGGGCATGTATTTGCCAATTTTTGTATGACAGTGTGAGACAATTTTATATTGTACTAAGAGCTCTTGGATTAGTGTTTTGTATGATATATTTTCATGATCCATGATATATACATATTATATGATATTGGGGTTTTTATCTTTATGATTTCCCGGTAAAAACATATGTGTTATGTGTGATTGATCTTTCTTCATGTGTTTGCAATTAGCAATCATGTTTTCAATTTCCGCAAAGACTTTTGTAGAAAAAATTTTGTATTTAATAATGGAAGATGATTGTTAGATTAGGAGAATCTAGGAAATAAATAATTGTATTAAAATTTCTACACATTCCCCTAGACCTTGTAGAAGGACAATGATATATAAATCTTGTTTGCGCTGATGATGATATTTATCAGATCTACATGCTAACTTTGCACAAGGAATATTGGATCAATCCAATAGTAGATGGAAATATAAATTTGAAAAAGGACACTTCTTGTTTCTCAGACTCTGATGAATAATTAGAAAATTGGCAGAGCCGATTGCAGGAAGTATCTGCGTTGCGTTGTAATCGTGTGACCAGATCTTTTCGATGTATAACATATGAGGTATGTGAATTACCACATTATGGTGGTTTAATTAATGTAAAAATATTTTTAGGAGTTCTTGAAATAAATATACCAGAAGTATAGAGATTCCATGCTTTGGATCTCGGACTACATGCTACTCCATCACGATGGTGAGATACTCATAAAGGAAACATGGGAAACTAGGATGAATGCAAACACTTGATGAGGATTTGCTTTGAATATCCAACCATCATAGTGGAACAAGTCTACTATGGAAAGGATGATCCATGTAGACATTTAGCAAGATGGAATCTTTTATGGGGTGTAGAACCAATAGCTAAATGGGTCCACATGTTTATTCATACAATGGGGAAGGTACCTACTGATTGGTATCTGGAGAGAGAGTTGCACCAAGGTATTAGTGAATGTTCTGCACTAGCAGAGAGTTCCATTCTAACATTTAGCTTTGAGAGTAGATTTGATAAGATTGGAAAAGCATTGCATAATATTCAAGAAGTAAGATTTGATACAACTAAACCAGCGATTGAGTTCGCTCCACCAGCATGTGATGCGCATATGAAGGATATTGTGAATTGCAGAAATCTGACGGTTGAATAGAGTGAAGAAAAACTAAGGAACATCATGATTCTAGAATCTAAGGGATAATGCGCAGTAGCTGGGCCATTGATCACTTCACTAGATGTGACAAAACCCTTAAAAATATGACAAGTGAATATTGGTTCTAAAGAGAAACCTAAGTTGGAAGAGGTTGGAGACTATTGGGATGATGATACAGTAAGAAAAATTGTTGAGCTGCTCACAGAGTATCAGAACTTATTCCCTACAAATTTCTTAGAGTTGAAAGGAATAATTCGGGAACTTGGAGCTATGAATATCTCTTTGAAACCTTATGAGCACCCGATGAAGCAGCGCCCATATAGGCTGAATCCAAGATATAATTAGAAGGTGAAGAAAGAGTTAGATAAGATGGTTGTTGTAGGCATCATAGAACCAGTGGAAGAGTATGATTGGTTAAGTTCCATGGTAGTACAAGGCAATAATACCAAAGGAGAAACCATAATCAGTATAGATCGACACAAATTGAATGTTGCTTCTGTGCATGATTCATTCCCAACTCCATTCTCTGAAGAAATCCTGGATAATGTTGGAGGAAAAGAAGCTTATTCATTCACACATCGGTTTTCAGGTATCATTAGATTAGGATTGCACCAAAAGATCATAGTAAGACCACCTTTGCAGCTGAACGGGGATCTTTACAATATACAATTATGCCCTTTGGCTTGAAGAATGCACCATCCATCTTCTAGCACGTAGTAGTAACTTCCTTCAAAGATTTTATCCATAAGTTCTTGGAAGTATACTTTGATGGTTGGAATGTTTTTGGGTTGTTCAAAAATCATGTTTCCAATCTACGATTAATGCTAGATACGTGTAGAAAATACCAGATCTCATTGAACCTGAAGAAATGTATATTTTTGTGTCATTTGGGATACTGCTAGGACACATTTCTTGTCTTATAGTAAAGAATGATGGTAGATCATGTAAATATCGTTGTAATAGTTAATGTGGAGATACCTGATAATGTCAAGAAATTGCGCTTAATATTAGGGCACACTGGATATTATCAAAAGTTTATTCAGGGTTATGCACTAATAATTGTGCCCATGGAGAAGCTGCTAAAAATGGATGTGACATTCTACTAGCATGAGAACTATGAGAAGAGTTTTGAAATGTTGAAGGAAAATATGGTCAGTCTGCCCATACTGGTCTTTTAGGATTGGTCAAAGGTGTTTCATGTGCATTTTTATGCCTCCTGTATCATGCTCTGAGCTATTTTAGCACAACCAAGAGCTTGAGAAATTTATCACCCTATTCCTATGTGAGTCAAAAAATCTCAACTGCAGAACGGAATTACCCAACCACAGAAAGGGAAGGATTAGCGATGGTGTATGTGCTGCAGAAATTCCACCACTACCTATTAGGACGCTGCTTTAAGATGTTTATTGATAATTCTACTTTAAAGTACCTGGTCAATAAGCCTATGTTTGGGGGGAAGATCTATAGGTGGTTGTTGCTATTCCAAGGGTATGAATTTGATATTACTGTGAAACAAGGTAGACTGAATGTTGGGCCAGATCATCTGTCTCGCATTGAGACTAGTGAAGAACCTACGAACTTGGAGGGTGGATTCCCAGACATGCAGTTGTGTCAAATCAAGGTAATTGATCAACATTTCCCTAATATTATTTAGTTCCTCACTACTGGACATGCGCATCATGAATACACAGTTCAGCAGAAGAAAGAGCTCATCACGCACACAACAGACTTCACCATTATTGCTGGAGAGTTGTAGAAAATGTGTGCAGATGAAGCTCTACGATGATATGTTTTGGACTATGAAAGGCATGCAATCATAAATAAAGCTCATGGAGGGGTTTCCGGTGGTCATTATCCAGATAAGGCAACCACGCAAAAGATTTTGCGGGCTGGGTTATGGTGGCCCACACTGCACAACGATGCCTATGCACATTGTCATGCATGTGATGTATGCCAGAGGGCTACAAAGCCATTGCACAAAGATGATATTCCATTGCATCCACGGATGGAATTTCAAGAATTTGAGAAATGGGCTATAGACTTTGTTATACCTATCAATCCTCCATGCAAGAAGAGTGGTGCACATTACATAATCACTACGATAGACTATGTAACCAGGTGGACTAAAAAGCATGTGAACCATTACGAGAGTTTTGAGGTCTAAAATGGGACTCCTAAGGAAATTATAAAATAATAGTGGAAATAATAAAATAATATTAGATTACATCATCAAATTTTGATGGGAAAAAAGAAAAAAAACTATTTTTTCATCTCATATTTTCAACTTATCTCCCTATGGGTTTACTTAAATTTTGAGCGGAAACACTCGTTGGATGGATAATTTGATTCCTCATCCAAGGAGTACCCTTGCTTCATAATTTTGATGAAACCTACTACATAAAAAATGAGAAATACCTAAAAACCATGATTTCAATCACGTTTTTTCATGTAGCGGGGTCCATCAAAAGTATGCAACATGGGTACTTCTTAGATTAGGAATTAAATTTTTCATCCAACAAGTAATCCTACTTGAAATTTGAGTAAAACCTTAGCGAGATAAGCTAAAAATATGAGTTGAAGAAGTTGTTTTATTATTTTATTATTCTTTAATATTTTTACTTTTCTACTTCAAAAAAGGTGAATCATCCCCCATGGTTGACATCATCATATTTAATCCTATTGGTTCATATAAAGTTTATTTTGGTTGTACATTTTTCATATGAGGCCCATTTTAGACCTAAAAATTCCCCTAATGGATTGTATTGCAGATACAGTTGCACAGTTCATATTTGAGAATATTTTGACTCGCTTTGGATGTCCTAAGATTCCAATGACTGATCAGGGTATGCATTTTTGAATGAAACCATTGAAGCATTGATAGATGAATTCCAGATGCATCATCAGAAGAGCTCTCCATATCATCCACAAGAAAATGGTGTGATAGAAGCATTCAACAAGATATTGGAAACTTCGCTTACCAAGGTGTGCAATGCTAACCAGAATGATTGGGATGAGTGCGTACCCACATTTATCTGGGCATATTGGACCACATGTAAGAAGTTGAATGGAAGGACACATTTCAGTATGGTATATGGGCAGGAAGCTTTGTTTCCATTGGATTCCATTGTTCCCAGTCTGTGCATTGCAACATTCATAAATATGGTAGAAACATATTCTATGGAGGAATAGTTGTCGCGGTTGGTCACACTGGAAGAAGATCGCTTTATTGAAAATTATCTCCAGCAAGCTTAGAAGGTGTGAAAAAAAGCATGGCATCATAGGCACATCAGGAAAAATTTGTTCAAGGAGGATCATTTGGTCTTGTTGTATGACAACAAGTTTGTGCACCACCCAGGGAAGTTGAAGATGCATTGGCTAGGTCCATATACTGTTAAGAATATCATTGATGAAGGTGTGGTATGCATAGTCTGGAAATGGTGATCCCTATAAAATCTTCTGCCACTGCACTCCAAGCCAAGATGAAGGAGAGAACACAATAGTGACTCAGAATGAGTCACATGTTTGTG
The DNA here is from genome assembly GCA_034641835.2 of Pinus albicaulis. Classification (NCBI taxonomy): domain Eukaryota; kingdom Viridiplantae; phylum Streptophyta; class Pinopsida; order Pinales; family Pinaceae; genus Pinus; species Pinus albicaulis. The sequence continues at coordinate 621,031,484 of CM076584.1, read as the reverse complement.
TTGGGGGTGTATTGGAGCGAGCTCCCCTGGGGTACACTTTTTGATGTATTTTTGTATAATTTTTGTATATCCTTGTTGCATGGATAGGTCAAGGGGCTTTGGGGCAGGTCAAAGTCCCTCTCTTTATGTAAAAGGGTTTTAAGGGTAAACTATGGGTGTCAAACCATGGTCTAAGACCATAGTATTTGCGCACTAGATTGGATATAAATAGATAGATCGAGTCTAAGGAAGTAGTAAATCATTATTCATGTTTTGATCTAAGTGTTATGCATTTATAATACTTTTTTTAAGGGTTCATTCTGGGTCGCATAGAAAGGCACCTGCTAACTGTGTGCGCAGAGACCTAGTTCTGGCCGTGTGCAGACTCCACTGGCTATGTGTGTGGAAGGGTAAAGTGTAAGGGAAAGTCTGATATACTAAATTGATCTGAATCTAATACAAGGACTGATTTTGGTGAAAGCACTGTGTTACCTATCTGAGTTATATGCTAATTATTTATGTCTTAAGATTGGTTTAATTTTGTTATTCTTACTTGTATCTGCGTGAATACATATATTATTTATGCATGAATTTATAATGATGGTTGAATATGTGGATGAATCTACTTAAGTGATTACACATTATATATAGATCTGGATCTGGTTTTGTTATGATATATCTACAACGAAGTGATCTATGATTATGTTATGTGATCTGATATGTATTGTTATATAATTGTGCATATCTGTTAAGATCTATATATGTTATGCAATCAATATGTTAAGGGAAACTACATGATTTTCTTCCTCAGGGTGCGGAAACATGGTTCCAGAACCCCCCCCATACTGCTATGGGTGATACTTGGATCTATGCAATCGGGTCATTGCCGAAAGGGCCAGTAGTTGTAGGGTTTCTTGGTTGCACGATAAACTCTGAAGTTGGGTCAGGACCCCTCAAAAAAACAAGTGGTCATGCCTATGCTACAACAATTAGTTCAATACTATCATCTACTTGGTTACCTTTTTTTCTCAAAAATAATTACTGATAAAACCTATTGTTGCATATAAAAGGTTGTTAGAACTTCTGGTTCACGGGGTAATATTTAATTAGTTCTTAGAAGATGATGGTTATGGATTATATTTATATTGAGTTATAAATATTCAACTTACATGTCACGGATTAAAATTTTAGGATATTTGGTATTTGAAATTTTGTATCATCTAATCTATCATTCCTTTGTTATACAAGTTCCATATCTTTAACCAAATATTGTTTCTTTGCACAATCAATCTCCATTTATTCGTAGCTTAACAATGCTACGATTATTTTGGGGTAGAATAAAGAGGCCTAATTATGATTTTGAATGCCAAGTAATTGGTCAGGCCTTGAGAAGAAAAGACTGAGATAACTAATTCTCATAATTTTTGTGCTCATAACAACCAAAGCTTATGGGTATAGAAAATGCATATTTTTCTCATTATTTTTACCCTCATTTATACTCCCTTCTTATCCATTATTATCCCATGAAATTCACAACATGATTATGTCACTTTTATGTATAATGAGGTAATTGAGGTGATGAATTATTTATTTCATATAATCATGAGATATATTATATAAACCTTGATGAGAGGGAAACTAATCAGTTTGGGGGAAGGAAACCTCTCCTACATTTTATTATTACTTTATTTCAGCTTGCATTGCTTCCACCTTCAACATAACTTTCATCATGAGGTCAATCTACGTTAGCTTGAAAAATTTCCAGTCCATACATGCCATTCAACATTTTTAGGAAGGTAAAAATTGCGGTAATATAGCATAAGTTTCTGATTTATTAAAAGTTTAAGAGAATGTCATGAAAAAACACTTCGCATTAATCACTCATATTTTTCAACCATTATTCCCCCTTGAGCAAGAAATATTTCAGTTTGTGGGACTGTAACTTTCATTATCATGACCATGCCATCAATATTATTTATTATCCATCGATCTCCTTATTCATTCTCAAAACCTCCCTTATTCCATGTTCTTATACACCAAGCAAATATTTCAACAACAATTGTCACAACCACCTCAATTTGTTTTTGTAGTATGAAGGCATGCTAATTTTCCACTTTGGGGGAGGATTTTCTATGCACGGTGGATTTTTTCTCGTTTCATCCTCATTTAAGCTATAGAATTCCATTTTTATACAGTGAAAAAATTGATTCACGTATATCTTTAAAACTATCAACTGGATTTTTGCGATTTTTGGACAACAAAGAGGTGTCATTAAAATACAGAAAACCATAAAGTTTCAAGATAAAATCATTTATAAAATTTCATAAATTATGCATTGTTAAATATAACCATTTTTTTTATATCTCATGATATGTGCATCAAACGACTTTCATTTTTCATTAGGGGAATTTAGAGGTCTAAAATGGGCCTCCTAAGAAAAATGTACAACCAAAATTGACTTTAAAGGAAACAATGGGATTCAATATGATGATTTGAACCATGGGGCATGATTCACCATTTTTTTAATTAACACGGTAAAAATATTAAAAAACAATAAAATAATAAAACAACTTTTTCACCTCGTATTTTCAACTTATCTCCCAAAGTTTTTACTCAAATTTTGAGCAGGAGTACTCCTTGGATGAAGAATTTAATTCCTCATCCAAGGAGTACCCATGTATACTTTTGATGGACCCTGCTATGCGAAAAATGAGAAATACATGAAAAAACGTGATTGCAATCACGTTTTTTGATGTCTTTCTCAATTTTCACGTTGTGGGGTCCATCGAAAGTATGCAACATGGGTACTCATTGGATGAAAAATTAAATTTTTCATCCAATGAGTAATCCCGCTTGAAATTTGAGTAAAACAATTGGGAGATAAGTCGAAAATATGAGTTTAAAAAATAGTTTTTTTTTTCTTCCCCCTAAAATTTGATGATGTCATCAAATGTTATTTTATTATTCTCACTAGTATTTGATAATTTCCTTGGGAGGCCTATTTTATACCTCAAACTTCCGCTAATGATATTGGAGAAATATTCCTGCAAAATTTTAGCAAAACCTCGTTTGTGTTTTTTGAAAAAATGGCTAATACAGTTTGTTGTTACATGTATCATATTTTTTTGCAACTTCATATACATATAGTTGAATTTAAATATTCAAATTGTTATAATTTTACCAACATTTATAGAATTCAAAAACTAATGTTTTAAAGAATCATTTGGGAAAGAAGTCTATTATTTCATCAATATCATGAGTTGGGATAACAATTTTGATTAATGTATTATAAATTGGTTGGTACAAAGGCATTGTATTGCATGAGGACATGCAACATGTTAAGTTTAGGGGAGATGTTGGGACATTGATTTCTCATTATTATTACTATTTCACATTTATTTCATCCATTTCCACCATTCGTTTATCACACTATTTATCATAATTTATCATTTAATTCCAGTTCATAATTATTTATGATCTTGTGGATAAGTAATATTTATTCTTCTTTATTTTTAATAAATTGATGATTATTACACATGATTTTTCCAATGATGGTTTATCAATATATTATAACAACACTTAAAATTTTATCCTCCAAGATCGCTTCAAGGATGGAAATTTGATCTCCAACTCATAATCAAATATTCCAAGTCAAAAATTTGCTAGGATAAAAATTGATAGTTTTGTGTTGGATATTTTGGACAAGTGAGGATGAATCTTGAAAATTTGAGACACGGGTTTTGTGCCGAACAAACCAATTCAGTTTTTTTTTATGTGTGGTTTTCCAAAATTCGATCTGGATTGAGATAAATGGAAGGTTCTCTAAAGGTTATTTTCTCAGATTTGTTGTTGTGACCATTTTCGAAATTCTTCCAATTGTGATACTAGATTCAACTTGTTCCAGTTGAATTGTGATGGAGAGATATTTCATATATGATCTTGCTAATCAATTTTTTGTAGATAATCTATAATTTTAATGGAAAATAATTTTGTAATCAATTTATTTGTAATTTCGCTTCTCTCTCTATGTATTTAAATGAAAACAAAGATCAAAGAGAGCGAGATGAATAATTTTTGAATTTGAGGAAATGATACGAACTTCATTTTGATGTAATTATTTATCTCATATATTTTAATGAATGAAGTTATCCATTGACTTATACATTCATTACTTGTAATCTGATCTGAGTTATTATTTAAGGTGGAACTGAGTCTTGGGCAGTTGGACCCACTAGCTTGGATGACGTGCTACCTTGAACATCTAAAGTGGTTTAGTTGTGTGTTTGTTTCTTTGAATTTGAATTCTTGCTCCTTGAATTCAACTTCTTTTTTAATCAAGTAATTTATTTTTTGTTGCATTTTCTAAATTTTTTGTTTCTTAAAATTTACTCCTCTAGATTAACATTTGAATTATGTTGGGTGCAATAGGTTAAATTTCCAATTCAGAAAGGTATGATTTAATTAAGTATTGGTCAAGTCGTGTGATTAGTGTAATTATTTTCCTATCATTTACTTTCAGTTTTTGAAATTTAGTATTATTTTTCAAGCTTTACATTTTATTGCTTGTCGAATGATCTTGACAGTGTAAAACCAAATCATGTAGAACTTGTTAAAGGATGTAATCCCAACCACCTGCTAGGTGTCGAAACTGTCAGTCCAAGTGTCCCAGTTTAGTTTTAGTTAGTCTAGTTTAGTCCAATTAAAATACAATCATTTATGATTGGTGTTCCCAATGTAATCCTATTTAACTAATTCGTAATATTGAGATAAGCAACCCTCTGCTCCACTTCTTTTCAGTTTTCAATTTTTTTATGGTATCACAGCTAGCTTGCATAAGTCTCCCCAGAGAGCAGCAATAGAGCCAAGTTGGAGAAGTAGAGAGGAGAGGTGAGTCTGCAGAAGTTTGAGGAATGTAGAAGACTCCTCGTGTGAATAAGCTGGAGAAGAAGAAAAAAGACAGGCGAAGCCAGTGAAAGTGCCGACAAAAAAAATAGAAGAAAGCCCAAATTTTTTTTTTCTGCAATAACAAACTGGTTTTTTAGAAGCTCAGCATTAGTCTTAACGCAGTTCTTTTTCAGAAGCTCAGTGTTATAACACAGGAGTCAAGAGATATCGGTCGCGTTAAGTTTCATCTCTTGCACTGATTCCAGATAGCGCAAGACCTATGTGGATCATCTGCGTTAACATTAACTCGGGACAGGAGCCTCATTACATGCGTTAAGGGTATCATTCCTGGCCGCTGGCTTCTAGCAAGCAAACCAATGCAGAAGCTTTGATAAGGTTGAAGAAATTCGTAGAAAAGGACCCAGGTGGGATTCTGGATGGACATTTCACCTATGCAAAAAGACAATTGCGTTAACGGAACAAAATCTGTTTAACTGATACATGAAAGCCTAATTGAGAAAAGGTCAAGCCAAGGAGGAAGTGGATTGAATCAATTTTATAAAGGTTTTTCATTTCCCATTTATTCAAATCCCTTAATGTGAAATGAGTCTAGTAATATTGATTTGGGAAAAAGGAGTTAGCCCATTTTTATATAAAGAAAAATGTTTTTTTATTAAGTTTTTTTTTAACAATTACTTTAAATTTATGAAAGGAAAAAGGGGACGTGACTTTTAAAGGTTTTATCTTAAGGTATTTAAAAAGAGGAGGAAGTCCTTTAAAGATTTTTTTATTTATTGAAGATATATATATATATATATATATATATATATATATATATATATATATATAGATATATATATATATATATAAATACATATATATATATATATATATATATATATATATATATATATATATATATATATATATATATATATATATATATATATATATATATATATATATATATATATAAACTTAAATTTTGCAAAGGATTTATGAAAGGAAAAAGGGGCTCGTAAAGAAAAGGAAGTTTAATGGTTTATGGCATAAATATTTTTTTTGAGTTTTTTTCTTTTTAAAACTTAAATTGATTATGGATATTGCGATATTTTAAAGAAGTGGTTTGCCAGACTTTTTTCTGAGTTGTAGTTGACACTCACAATTGGTAAAAGCCAAGAGGCTAAAGAGAAAATAGAAGATGTTCAAGATCTTTTTAGATCTAGAAACAAAGAGGCAAAAATATGCCTATGCGTTAAAATGCATAAAAGAATCAGTCGATGAAAGTATACGTCCCTTAATTTTAGATGCCAAGACATCCAAGGAGGCTTGGGATACCCTTGAGAGGTGTTTTGGTAGAACAGGGAGCATTGAAGTTGAAGATCAAGGTGGATCTGTAGCAGCAAATCTAAAACAATATGAAGATTTTGTTGAATTCCACTGTGCTCAGCCACAGGTGGATGATGTCTGCGAAGAAAGTGCAGAAGAATTAGAGAGAGAGCACGAAGATGCTTGTGAACCCCACTATACACAGCTACATGTGGATGATGATTTTATGATTCCAGCAATGTAGCTTGCTGACGAAGATTTAATGATTCCAGCAACATAGCTTGCTGACAAAGATTTGTTGATTCCAGCAACAGAGCTTGCTGATGATATGGTGATTCCAAAAATGGACCTTGCTAATGAATACTTGATTATTCCAGCAATAGAGTTTGCTGATGACGACTTAATGATTCCAGCAACACAGCTTGCTGATGAAAATTCGATGGTTGATGTAAAGTTTGATAATGAATTTTTGGCTAACGATGATTGGTTGTAGATGATGCAACAGAAACATGATATCGACATGATGTTATTCAGTGATAAAGTCCCACTTGAGTCAGTGGAAGACAATCTGATTGCAGTAACACCGGTTAGTGAAGAAGAGGCAAAGACAGAGACAAAGGAAGATGCAGCAAAGGAAGCACAACAACAGAATTCTCTCATTGCAGAGCAGAAGGAAGAAAAGAAAGTTGTCTGCAAAGGGAAAGAAGAAACAAAGACAGACGAAGAAGCATATAAGGAAACACAACTGGAGAAAGCTCTCATTTCAGAGCAAAAATACCAGAACTAATGTCGTTCTGAAACTATTTTTAATTCTAACATTGAATTTTAGTGTGTAGGTTCATAGATTAATTATGAAGAAGAGCTAAATTTTATTGAAACATGGCTTGCAACACCATGTCTGGATGAGATCTACACAGAAGATGTATATATGAATGACGAAGATGACATGCATGATGAATATGTCAATGAAATTTTCAAGTATTGGAGTTTTGAAGAAATAAGATATTATTCTAATCTTACGGTACAACAGATTGATGATGAAAATTACAGTACAGAAGACAATATGTGGCAATAGCCCATATACAAATCAATTTTTGAAGAAGTCTAAGACATGCTTAGATAGCCTGGAACTGTAAAATACCTGCACCAACAAGTCAAGAAACTGAAGTCTGAAGGATACAACAAATCGAAAAATCTGAAACAATTTAGAGGCTACAGAATTTGGAAGAAGAGAAGAAGAAAACCAAATCTAGTTGAAGTCAATTTTTTTTTTTAAATTGTAAGCCTCGTTGAGACATAGAACATAAGGTATCTAAATTAAATTTTTTATGTGGTTGTAATTAAAGGGGAGTGTTAAAGGATGTAATCCCAACCACCTGCTAGGTGTCGAAACCGTCAGTCCAAGTGTCCTTGTTTAGTTTCAGTTAGTCCAGTTTAGTCCAATTACACTACAATAATTTATTGTTGATGTTCCAAATGTAATCCTATTTAACTAATTCGTAATATTGAGATGAGAAATCCTCTGCTCCACTTCTTTTCAATTTTCAATTCTTGTCAGAACCAGTGTTAGTCCTTGGTATTTGATTTCATATATTTTATCGATTTCCTCGAAACAAAAGGATGTTCCTCAGATTAATCATTAATGTATAGGTGATTAGTTTTTGTTATTAAGTAGTTAATTTACTGAACATGTATAAAAACACATTAAAAAAAGAGACACGTATATGCGTGGTTCACCCAATTTGGGCTATGTCCATAGAGAAATAGTAGTCCTTTCTTTTATATTATCTCAAAAAATGAATAGATGCAACCTATAAAAAATCCATTGCAATTTCCTCTTCCCTCTAACACAGTCCCATCTCTCTTTCTCACACAAAACCATAATACACATCCGTAATATAATTCATTGATATAAAATAATGATTTCCTTGTAAGGAAAAAACCCTAAATTAATAAAAATCCTACCGTTAGATCATCTACCTAATTAATAGCTCAGATTGAATCAGAAATTAAATATTTCCCAAAGAAAATTTTCGTCTATTTTTAGCTTCGGGGGTGCTTCCCTCAAACCCCCGTCGGGGGCCCACTGGCCCCAAGACCCCCTAGTCGAGGGGGATTCCCCCCCCCCACCCTGTACCCTTGCGAGGGATACAATTACACCCTGCACCTCCCCGTATGGACAATGTACATTATTCTTGGGGTATACATCCAGCTGAAAAAATACCTCTGAATCAAAAAAATAATGAGGCTCCACACCCAACAATCTCCCACATGGAGTTTCATTATAAAAACTACATCACTGCTTCATTTTTTAGGAAATGATTCGACTTTGGACCTATTTGTTTATCATATTCACCATCATACTTCAACACCAATTGAAACTGAGAAAAGTATCACTTTCTCCCTCGTTACAACTTTTTTTAACATATCTGTAGGCTATTGGATATTGTGTATAATTTCTAGCTTCAAGTGTCCATCTTCCAAGACTGACCATATCAAATGGTACTTGAGTCGTATATGTTTATTCTTGGAATGAAATTCTAATTTCTTTGTAAGATCATTGGAACTCTAGTTGGCACTATATAACCTTCACATCTCCTACTTCTTACCCAATTCATCCATAAACCTTTGCAACCAAATCATTTCTTTAGCGACCTCTATAGAAGAAACACTACAAGGAAAATACCCTCTAGTGAAGGTTATAAAGGACGTTTTTAGTGTTATAAAATTGGCCAAAATTGTCAAAAAAACATTTGCTACAACATTCGTTTACGGTTACAGACGTTTTGGCAGAGCTTTTAATGGAATTAAACACAACTAAAATAAATTGGGTGGTCAAAGGTTATTACAGATGTTTTTTTCATCTGTGCACTACTCTAGATTGAACCCACTAGTGCGTATGTATAGAAGGCACCCCGGGGCGGTCGAAGGAAAATGCACCAGGCCGTTAAGGTATAAAACCGCACCGGGCATAGTGTTGGTGTACAATGCATGGGGTCGTTCTAATTGGTCTTGGGATTTATGCAGTGCCCATAGGTCATATCAACGCACTGGTGTGTAGATGTATACAAACGTACCGGTGTGAAATATCATAGAAAGGCACTGAGATTTATAATTGCTATCAGTATTCATGTGGTGCCCATAGGTCGTACAAATGTATCGTTGCTTATAGACACATAAATGCCCTGGTGTGTAGTATCACACAAACACACCGAGATTTATAATGGGTATCGGTATTTGTGTGGTGCCCATAGATCGTACAATGGTGTCGGTGTGTATAGACACATAAATGCACTAGTGCATCGTACTGCACAAACGCACCGATATTTTTAATTGGTTTTGGTTCTTTTTCGGTGCTCATAGGTCGTAGAAACGCACCGACGTGATTCTTAATACAAACACACCGGTGTACAGTTACTGACACACACTGGTTTTCATTTTCTATTTTTTAGAAACATCAACCTGTGACAGTGAAATTATTGTTATTGTTTTAAATTCATTATTCATCAAAAGTTGAAACATGTTTTAACATTATTCATATTAATTAAATTCTTATTCATGCATTTGAATGTGATGTTTGGATTAATTTGTTATATCATATGATAATTATTTTGGTTCTTTAAAATTTATTATTCATCAAAATTCGACACATATATATCTCATGAAAATATTCATATGAATTAAATTTTTATTAGTGAATTTGAGAATGACAATGGAGAATGCAATAGAATAAATTAAAACATATTTTATGATATATAATATATATATGAATAAGGTAGTCTTTATCATACAAAATGGGACAGATATTGGTATCCCTTTGTCTTTAAATTGGGACACTATGTCCATTACATTAAAAAAAATGGCTTATTTCACAGACATAACTCAAAAAATACAACTTCTTGCTTTGATATCCAAACATAGTGATCATCATTCTTCACTTGAACTGCAATCACTGCTAGAGCTACTTCCATGACTTGGGTTATTTTCAGGAATGTTTTGATCATGGTGTTCATTTTTTTCTTCTTCTTCACCTTCCATCTACAAACATAAAAATAAACTAAAATGAGTGTATATACATTGGTGGGAATAATGAAAATTGCAATATTAAATAATATACATCAATGTAAATCGAAAAAAGAAAAAAGAATGTCGTACCATAGCAAAAATTGACTCATAAACTATACATATTCTTTTAAAACCATGTACCATGCCATCTTTCAAAATTTCATCTGTTGCCACAGTTCCATTCTTTGTTTCCTGCAAGTTTTATACCCCATAAAAAATCATATATTTAATATAAAATATGTTTTTTCTATTAATTATAGACGGAGCTAAGTAAAACAAGATCGATAGATGCTTACAAATTCCACAATTAATTTTTGATATGCCAACATATACTCACAACCCATATTTAACCCTATTTCAATCAATTCATCTGATGGCTATTATTTGTATGTTAGCACCTATTTTAAGACATTAAATGATAATTTTTGTAAAACAACTTAAAAAATAAAAGATGAAATCTAGTTAAGTTGTTATAAGGAAGTAACAATTACTCAGAAACCTAGATATCAACACTTTTCTTCCTTGTTGTCCTGTTTTATGTGTTGAATGGGTTCCATTTTATTTTCTTTTCTGCAAGAAAATTCTTGAGAATTAATATTTAATGCTAAATTGTTTATTTATTGTAACTAATTATCGAAAAATTCAATGATTACATATTACATTTGAAGCACGTTGTTGTTGAGATGGCTCCTCCTATGATGCAATTTTGTCCATTTCTTTGACCATCTCCTTGTACACCTTTTTGGACATTCCTACTGGCATATTTCTGATATCAGCTCTTTCATCTTTTGAGTTTTTCATAATCTTCCTGAAAATGTAACATGACAATAAAATATTTAATTTCTATATTGATATCAGAAAATTAAATATAACAAAAGTGATATTTATAAATAATTCTAGAAAAATATTTAAAGGAATATTACTTTTTCTTTCCTTCTTTTTTGTTGTTGTACGTTTTTGCTATTAAAAGTTTTAGATGTCTCATTGATCAATTCTCTGGAAACTCTTCCTATAGTTTAGATAAAATTTGGTTTTTGGAATCATTGGATTGATTTTTGTATTGTAAGTAGAAAAAACGTTTATACATTCATTCCACTAGATCCCTCAAACTTTTGTAAAAGTTTTTCCCCCTTTCGTTAACTTCTAGCACCACTCCAGATGAGCTAAGGAGCAATTCATTTTCATTTACATGTTCTTTTTTTTTCTTTTCTTAAAACAAAATTCCTTTTCTGAGTTTCTAGTCCCTATAGAACATTAAACATACGTGAATTGATAGACTGTTTGACACATTTTATCTAAAAATTTTAAGTATATTATTAATGATAATTAAAAAAAGAAACTCATATTGGATCGATAGTATTTTTTCATTCACCTGACTCATGCTTTTGCAATTTTTCCATCAAGCTTTTATGCTCTTCTCGTCCTAGATAAAAAATAATCTTATCGAGCTTCGTCATTTTGTGGCTCTGCATGATACACAATAAAAAATACATATTAGTTAAACTTACATATAGTTCAAAAAAAAAAAAATTATAAGGAATTTACAAAGAACTTCACTTTTTTTATTTTCTTGATGTGTTATTAGTATTTTTGTTACTTGATCTCTTTTCAGTCATTTATTTATCAATCTAAAACCTATACCATATCATTCATTAATATATTTATATATAAATTATCAACTTTTCAGGTAAAAAATAAATCCCAAGAAACCGGTGTGCCTTTCTTGATGTACGCACCGTCGCCGGTGCGTGTGGGTATTACCAATGCACTAAAAAATAGTATAATAGACCATACGGTGCATAGGGTATTATAAACGCATCGCAAAAATAGTGTAATAGACCATACGTTGCTATTCTCATAACATGGAGCACCGGTGGCCTATTTCAGATATGGCGCACTGATTTAAAAAAAAAATCAAATTTTTTATTACAAGACTTGCGGGTGCACCGTATAATACAACACACCGAAGGCGCTACGTTACGCAGGCGCACCAAAAAAAAAACGATTTTTTTCAAATAAATAACAGTCGAATGGATTAGGATCCGACTATGCAAGTCGTCCCGTGGGTTGGATGTCAATCTAAAATGAAAATCCCTAATTCTCGAAATAACAAAAACAAGGAGAAATATATGGAAAAATAAAAAAATTAGTGTTTATAAAAATGAGAAATCGTAGAAAAAGTAAAAAAAATAATCAAATTTAATCACGAGATGGTTTGAAATTCTATGATATAGGGTTTGAATCACCATAGGTTTAATTTCTGATTGTTTGAATACTTCTGTTCGAACATATTTCGCTGCTCCATAGTGCCCTCGTGCTCTCTTGCTCCAGGTATGTCTCCTGCAAATATCTGGCTGAAAATTTTAGCAAAAGTAGTGAAATAATGAGTGTTTAGTATTTAAAGAATTGTTTTATGAAATTAGATTTTCGAAAAATATTTTGCTGCCCATTTTTCAATTTGCAGGTTTTTTTTTTTTCACTTAAAGAAAATAGAGTTGTGCTTTTTTTATTTGCGTTTATTCGTCACCAGTGCATCACTTAATAGCACCGCACCGGTGTGTTTTTTTGTAACACCGACATTGGTGCGGTTATATGTACAGTAGCACCTATTTGTGGTTAAGGCACCGAAATTACTTTTAGGTGTGTAAACCAAAATTTAGTGAACTCAAACCATAGAAATTGAGAATTATAATTTTTTTTATTTTTGAGAATTAGAATTAGAATTAAAATTGAGAATTGGAATTGGATAAATTATTGATGGAAATAACTATTCTTCTAATACATTTTGTTTATTGTAGGAGGTCCCCACTGATTATGTGGAGAGAATGCAATGTGGGGCATGTGAATATGAAATACTACAGGGCCCAATTGGGCAATTGTGGCATGTGAACTTGTTATAATTGACACTTAACTATTTGAAACCAGTATGTTTTATAATATAATCTGCAGATAGACGGATGACCTTCCAGCAATTAGTACATATAATCTGCAGAAGGGTAATGTTCTGGGAGCAATGACAACGAGTCCTTCATTATGCATTTATTAGCAGAAGAAAATCGATTTTCGACAAGACGATGCAGTTATTACATGTGGAGGCAATGGTTTCCCATAGAAAATGAGTATAGGGTTGAGTAGAGGAAAGACATTTCAAAATAGGCTATTACATTAGTTTTTCCAATGGGAAACTAATTTGCAGGTGGAAATATGGTAGCTGTAGGTATCTATGTTTTTCTTCCCACATAAATGGTCACTGGATTTCCATTTATAATACAAGCGGAATTTTTACTGGTTTCATCTACAGGACCATAGCTCAGACAAGTTAGAGATGCCATTCAGGTTCAATTGAAAGCCAAAGATGTGATTTTATGCGACATCAGCTTTTCCGGTAAAAGTTTATGTAAGCCAACCAAAGCTCGGACAATACTCCCAACTGTTTTTAAACGCATTTTGGAGAATATTTCCCTTCATGGGACCTATCAGCCTGATCAACAACATCAATTGATCTTTCTCTGTTGTCCTTAAGGGAATGAGAATCCTTCCCTTCATGGTGCCTCTTGGCTTTATCAACTACCTCGATTGATCTTTCTCTGTCATCAACTCTGCTCTCCATTTTTCCATCATGGGACCTCTTAACCATATCGCCAGCCTCAATCGAATGCTCTCTGCTAGTCTCAACTTGTACTCCTTTTGTACTCTGTCGAGCTCTGTAGCTGTCTGCATCCATTTAAGCGTCTTTGCCCGTCTTTCTATTTGAATCAGTCATCTTCTCTACTATAAAATTCTCACCCAAAATTCGAACTCTTGTCTTTTCAAGCCCTCATCTCCTCAAAAAAAATCTTGCCCGTGATTTGAACCCTCCACTGCTCCAATACTGCACTTTACAGAATAACCCTATTCAGGTGCATGTTGTTTTATAGGCACACCGGGGCAGTTTGTAAGATCGAGGTTTTTGTTTTGGCGCAGTGTTTTATGATGCACCAGTGCGGAAGCGTTCTGAAGCACTGGTGCGTTGGAGTAATAAGACGCATCGGTGCATGTTATGATGATAAGCGCACGAGACTGTATAAAGTTCTTTTTTTTGTATGTAAGATCATAATAAAATAATGACAATTCTAAAGTACATGAATTTATTTCCATTATTTTCTAATCCTTATTATGTTACAAAAATTCATATTATTCTAGATTTATTATTTTACAATTATTTACAAATTTACAAATTTAAATATTTTAAAAAAATCATTTCACATTAATACAATTAAAATTTTACAAATATTTTACATACAATTACAATTAGAATTATAATTAGAATTAGAATTACAATTTTACAATTTCACATACAATTACCATTAAAATTACAATTACAATTTTAATTATACATACAATTACATTTAGAATTCTACATACAATTAAAATTTCAATTACAATCATTTCTCAATAAATTAAATATTACAATTACAATTACAATTTTACAATTTCACTTACAATTATGATTAGAATTAGAATCAGAATTTTAATTTTACATACAATTACATTTACAATTAAAATTTTACAAATATTTTACATAGAATTACAATTAAAATTACAATTACAAATACAATTACAATTAAAATTTTACATTAAATATTTTACAAACATTTACAGTTAAAATTACAATTACATATATGAATACAATTTTACAATTTTACATACAGTTAAAATTTAAATTTAAATTACAATCATGACATAATATTTAATAAATATCATGGTCATTTAATATTAAATTAACTAATAAACATCACAATCATGACAACCATTGTACAAACATCAGATTCGACTAAAAAACACATTCAAACATCAAATTAGCATTATATATTAACATCATCACAACAAAAACATAAAATATACATCTCATGTCAAATAACTCATGCTATCACATACACATCTATCTGCAAGCTAAACATTAAATTAACATATCTAACATGACCTAACAATATACACATCATGATGATCATGAACATGTAAATTAAGTACAAATCCAACATGAACATAAAATACATGGACCATATATATATATATATATATATATATATATATATATATATATATATATATATATATATATATATATATATATATATATATATATATATATATATAAGCGAGATAATGTTAAAAATATACAAATTTAATATAAATGTCACGGATCAGTTGGTGCTAGTACAACATCAATAACAGTACTAGTGGTGGCCTGCTTAGTCAATGGTGCAGCCTCAATGGTCGATGTTCAAGCCTGCTCATGATCATGACTAGTATTGATGGATGGATCAACTAGTGGTAGTACAAAATCAATATAAGCAGTACTAGTGGAGGCATGCTCAATCAATGGTGTAGCCTCAATGCTCGATGGTCCAACCTACTCATGATCATGACTAGTACTAATGGAAGCTGCAGGCTGCTGATGACTAGACGTGGCTGATTGTCTAGCCTCATCTCCTTGATGACTTCTAGATGCTAGTGGAGCCTCATGCTCATCATGTGTGGCGTGAGGTGAACGATCATGAGATGAGTCGCTGCTCGTAGACTGCCCATCATGTGCTAAGGCTCAACCATGCCTATAACGTGGAGTAGTCCTTAGTAGTGTAACAACTTTCCAGCTCCTACGACATGCCGCATCAGGTTGTACATATCACGTGGCATGCCTCTCCACATCTGTATTAGCCTATCATCGACTTGTATGTTTCTGTAATGAGTGGGCCTAATGCCCGCCTCAACAATCAATGCACTGAGTTGGTCACCCAACTCCATCCTATATTGAGTATCAGGTCTACTACGCCTAGCAAAATGTGGTACCAATGCACCAGCATGAGGAGCATGTCTCTCTCCACCGGCCTCCTGATCATGATCCTTGGCATCCGCCACGTCTTGATCATCATCAAGATCCACACCTAGATCATGTGGTGGTTCCGACATCCCCTTGCCATAAAAAGAGCCAATGTATGCAAAATATATACAAGTACAAAATAATAATTAGACAAATTCATTACACAATTTAATAAAAACAAGTTAAAGAACATGTTAGAATAAATATAAATAAAACAGTAATATTACCTCTATCATCTGGTAGCTCATCATCTGTGAAGAGGATGTTGGCACACCCTCACCAATCCAATCTAGAATAAGGAAAAGGGACCATAATGAAGGGATGCATCTCGTCAACACTGGCTAGTAAGTATAGTGCATCATGCGATATCCTGGATGGAAACATAATCTCTCCCCTCTTGGGCATCATCTGCCCCCACATGTGCATCTGGACCTCCAACATTAGCCTACGAGGCTACCGAAAAAAAGTAAACCTCATCTCTGGAAACCTCCCAAAAAATAAACAAAAAAGCTATAAAGAAAAAGGGAAGCTGACCCTCCCTTGTGCATGAGCATGACATCTATCTAAGGCCATACAAAACTATCGCAAAAAAATGGAAAACCACCTGAAAAGTCATGGCTCATGTACTAAAGAATCAAAATAATATAGAAGTGGGAAAATAATGCATTTTCCATCACTGGTGTTGTGTGAAGTGGTTGAAATGAGAAGTGAGAGGCACTGCACGTCCTGTCTACCAAATTCACCAATATGTAGCTAACCTCCAGGGACCTGAAACTTTTAAGGAGATAGTATATCTTCTCCAATGTATCTCTGGGAGTAAACTAACTGAATCCCTACTACACAACCAACTGGAACCTATGGAATGACGAAAAATCCAGCCCTCTCCTCGAGAGCCCTATAATGAAATAAATATCCTCCTTAGCGGGTGTGTACCACTGGTCAGGACCAACCTAGAAAGCCTTTCGGTGGGCATTCCACCTATGGATAAGATGTCTCAAAAAGAAACTATGGGCCTTTAGGGAAGTATCCTCCTCATAGATATTGAGGAGGCTTACCTGCCTTAGTAGCCCCTGGGTATCTGCTGTAATAGGGTGAGTGTACGCATCTCTCTCCCTCTCTCGTGCCTCCCACTGGCAAAGAATGTCATACTACTGTGCCTATTGTTGTTGTTCCTCCTTTTCTCTCTGAATCATTGACATATTAAATATTTTTTTTTATTAAATCAAACATGTATTTAGGAATATACATATATAAGCTTTTTTGGAAAAAAAAATAGACCATTCGGTGCGCCAAAAAAACAGTCGTGCACCAGTTCCAGTGTGACTGTTTTTTGTAGAGAACCAGGGGCAGTGCCGCAGATTACATAAAACGCACCGTATGTGGTGCACCTGAATTTTTTTCAAGCCCTGTTGACTATATATGGTGTCAGAAGAACGGTGCACTGACTAAAATATACGCCCCAGCACATAAAGTCATGTCAGCGCACCGACTTCCTAACAAATTATATAGTTAACAGTGTGATATTTTACCCAGTTGCACTGTTGACCCTGTCAGAATGTCGAATGCAGTGTGCTGACAGATACCAGGGCGGATATATCCATCAACGCACCGCATTACTATTCCCATGGTCAACGGTGTGCCTAGCTAAATGACCGCACCGCATTTTTTTTTTAATTTTAAAATAATGTGGGGTGCCTCTCGGTACCGCCCCAGAAATGGTGTAGATACCGTTAGCACTAGTTGTGGTGCGGTCTGTAAATTTTACAGGTGGCACCGCTTACCGGTGTGAGTTGAATAGCTCATGCGCACTGCACGACAATTTTTTTTCTTTTTAATGGTTAATTTTAAGTTTATTTCAAATTCTAATCCACCAGAAAGCTTAATTATGGAAAAACTAGAAAATAACCTATACATTTCACCGTAAAGGAGGCATATTGGCTGTAGAATTTGCAAAAGAAAAATTTCCCACCGTTTTGCAAAATGCAAGCTGGAGATTGGTGGCCAATGCATAGCAACAGTGCGTGCAATGGGTGCAATGGGAGCACCAATGTCAGGGCAGCTCAGAGAAGGAGAAATTGCACCGGTGCTTGAGAGCTCTGGAGTACTGAGAAAAGTGAAAAATGTGGTTTTTTGGAAGTAATATTTTTTTATTTAACCCTGTTCCAGTGCACGGGGTTCTATAGGCACACCAGTGTAGTTTCTTAAGAACACACTGGGTGGTTTTAGATATGGTGCGTTGTTTTATGATGCACCGGGGAAGTTACTTAACAATGCACTGAGTGGTTTTAGTTTTGGCACGGTGTTTTATGATGCAGAGATGTGGAATAGTCTTGAAGCACCGGTGCTTTCCAGTAATAGGACGCACTGGGCATGCGTGTATGGGGCACACGGTGTCCAGTGTGCCAATGTTTTGTGCGATTGGTGCTTTCTCTTGTAGATCGCATCGGTGACTGAGAGCAGAGAAGTGAAAAATGTGGTTTTTTGGCCGTAATTTTTTTTTATTTAAGCCCTTTCCGGTGTGCGTCTTTTATAAGTTTACCGATGTTGTTTTCTATGAACGCACTAGCCCATTTCTGTTTTGGCACAGTGTTTTATGGTGCACCAGCATGGAAGAGTTTGTGCACACCGGTGCATTCTCTTGTAGAGCACACTGGTAAGTCAGAGCTCTACATCACTGAAAAAAGGGAAAAAGTCAGTTTTATTGCCGTAAGTTTTTTTTAACCCTTTTCCAGTGCACGTGATTTATAGGTGCACTGGTGCTTTTTCTTACGATGCACCTGTCAATTTGTGTTTTGGCATGTTGTTTTATGATGCACTAGTGTGGGTTCTTAATAACGCACTCGGCATTTTCAGTTTTGGCACGATGTTTTATGATGCACCTGCACGGAAGAGTTGTGAAGCAGCAGTTCTCTATAGTAATATGACACACCAGGTAGGTGTGTACAGAGTGCATGGTCTCTGGTGTACCAATTTTTTGAGCACATCAGTGCCTTCGCTTGTAAGGAGCATCGGTGCGATGTTGAATGATAAGCACACCGAGCAGAAAACATCTGAAAAACCCTCCGCCTGCCAACCTCCTCTAGTAACCTCCGCTAGAAATGGATTTATGGGGTATTTTTATAAGGAGTTTCTCAAAAACATCCGCTAGAGGTTCTTTTCCTTGTAGTGAGACATACTTCGCTTTCATTGTTGAAAGTGCAACAAAACTTTGCATTTTTGAAATTTAACTTAGAGACATTCCACCTACAATAAACACATACCCTTTGGTGCTCCACATATTATCTATATCACTTTCCATATATGCATCAACATATCCCTGTAGAGAAATTTTTTAACCACCAAAGAAGAATTCTTGATTTGGGTTACCTATCAGATACATGAGAATCCATTTCATTACTATCCAATGTTCTTTTTCTGGACTGTTCATTTACCTACTTAAAACTCCCACTCCATGTGAAATATTAGGGCTTTTGAAGACCATTTCATAAATTAAGCTTCCAATTGTTGATTCATATGGAACTTTTGAGATATAATACATATCTTCCTGGGTCTTAGGAAACGTCTCCTTTCTTAGTTTGAAATGGCTAGCGAAATTTCTACTAATTTGTTTTTAGTTCTCCATATTAAATATTTCCAACACCTTTTGTATATACTCATTCTGAGACAATGTTAATTTGTTCATTTTTTTGTCTCTATTTATTCTCATACAAAGGATTTGTTTGGTAGTGCCCAAATCCTTCATTGAAAATGAATTTTCCAATTTTCCTTTGAGCACATTTATTTCCTACATGTTAGACCCAACAAAAATTATGTCATCTACATTAAATAAAAATATAATATACCTGCTATCATTTTTTTAAGATAAACACAATGGTCAAAGTGACATCTACTATAACCTTGTTTAGACATAAACCTATAAAATTTTAGATACCATTGCCATTGAGTCTGTTTTAGGCCATACATTCTCTTCTTCAACTCACACAGTAATTTATCCTTTCCTTTGACCTCATATCCTTGTGGATACTATATATCTATATATATATATATATATATATATATATATATATATATATATATTCCTCCAAATCCCCATGGAGAAAGTATGTATTTACATATAACTACTCAATATGAAAATATTCTACTACTACTAGACTTACAATAATTGTGATTGAAGTCATTTTAACAAGGGGAGAAAAAATTTCATCAAATTCCATACCTTTCTTTTGTGAAAACTGCTTCACAACAGTCTATCCTTGTACCTCGTTCTACCTCCATCTTCTTCCTTCAACCTAGAAGCCCACTTATTCGAAAATGATATTTTACTTGTAGGCATCCTCAATAAGTCCAAATTCTATTTATGCACCAATGATTCCATCTCTTCTTTCATGGGTAGCTCTCACTTCTTCTTAGTTTGTACCTGCATTTCTTCTTCGTAGCATTATACTTCACCAAAATCAATAAAAAATACATCATATAATGAAGGGGAGTATCATTCAGTCGATCTACGTGTCCTGCTAGATCTTCTAAAACCACTTTCAGGTTCTTGAGGTTCCTATCATTGTTGACACTATTCTTGCTACTCTTTTTCTTCTTGAATAGTATGATTTCCAAGCACCTTTGAATTTACATTTCATGTGATGTCATCAAGAATTGCATATTATTATTTATTTTCATGTTTCTTTTCCAGCTTCTGATCCTTATACAAGACCTTTCTATTTAATATGACGTCTCTTCTCCTAATGATTTTTCTATTTTCAAAATCGTATAAGTGATAACCAAAATCATTAACACCATATCTAATAATGGTAGAGTTCTTTTATTTTTCTTCAAGCTTGTTTGCATTTTATTTATTGATGTGGGCAAAGGATTCACAACAGAAACGTCTTTAAAAAGGTGTGGTTTACCAATTTACCTTTCTATGCCTCCTCTACAATACCACCATCCAAAGAAGTTGAAGCCACTTTGTTTATTATATAAACAGTAGTATCTAAGACATCTATGCAAAATCTTAAATGAAATCATGCATTTAACCTCATGCTCCTTTCACACTCTATGCTTGTCCTATTCATCCTTTCTGACATAATGGTTTATTGTGGTGTTCCTGGAACCGTCTTCTCTCTACGAATTCCATGCTTGGAAAGTACTTATGAAACTATTTTTTCGCAAATTCACCTCTATTGTATGATTTGAGACACTACAACTTCTTTCTCATCTTATTCTCAACAAAATATTTCCATTTATTTAAAGTATCAATTTCATCATATTTATTTCGAATACAATAAATCAATATTTTCTTAGTTGCATCATCAATAAAAGTAACATAATAGTGAGATCCACTGAGATATGATACGAGAGTAGCTCCCTTTCATCTGTATGCACAAGATCTATTTTTTCACTCCTTTTATTTCTGAAGTCTTAGAAATTCAAATCTCTTATGTTTTCCACAAATAAAATTCTCATATATATCCAAATCAACATGCTTGAAAAATGGCAAAAAATTTCATGGGTGAAGAATATGCATCTCCTTATATCACTCATGTGTCTGAGACTATGATGCCACAATGTTTTATTTGCTCCCATAGAGGTCAAAGCATTATAAAAATTATAAATACCATTGCATAAATATAATGTGCCAATATTTTCTCTTTTTTTATTACTAGGGCTCCTTTAGTGACCTTCCAGGTTTTGTCTATAAATGTAGTTAAATGAACTTCGCCTCCCAACTGGCTTATTGAAATTAAATTTTTCTTCAAATATGGAACATGAATTAACTCCTTTAATAACCATTGGTTTTAATTCTGTTGTTTCATAAAAAAATTTCTCTTCCAATCATTTTATAAGGTTTATCATCACCCAAACGAACCCCTCCAAAATCTCCTTGGATATAGCCATGGAAAATGTTTTCTATCAGGTGTAGCATGGAATGAGACCCCTGAATCGACCACCCATGAATCAAAAAGTTAAAGCATCAAAGAATCAAAGCATATTGAAACACATAACTTGTCACACTCGCTTCATGATTGTTCTCTTATTGTCCATCTCCTTCTTTTCTATTTTGAGATTTGTAGTATTTCTTCACGTGTCCATCCTTCCCACATTTCTAGTAGATTATCTAATATATGGACTTAGATCTTCCTTTTCTTGACATACTGTGATTTATTGGGCTCTTTATTCATTCCATTTTCCTCCCCATAGTCTTTTCAGTCAAAGAATTACCTAATGTCTCACTAGAGCTTTTCTGTTGCATTTCCTTGCTAAGGATAACCAACCAAAGTCATAAAATTTTAAAGTAATAGATCCAAAGACAAAGTTACTAATAGTCATAACTATACCATTCCAATTTTCTGGAAATGATATAGAAATAACAAAGCACTAATTTCATCATCAATATTTACCCCGACAAAACTTAACGTACTAGTAAATATAATTAAATTCATTTAAATGATCAACAATAGATCCATGTTCTCACATCTTCATATTAAATATGTTCTTCATAAGAAATACCTTATTTGATGCTAATGGTATTTCATATTGTTACTCTAATGTAGTCATTAAACCCTATGTTTTCATTTCCTTTGAAATGTTGAATGCCATTGGAGATGCCAAACACAACCATATTGTTCCAAGTGCCTTTCTGTTGTGAAACTACCATTATGTATTTGTCATACTCATCAAATTCTTTTATTTTCGACTCAGTGGTAGGTAAAAATATTTATTATTAGAGATAATATTCCATTTTCATCTTCCAGAGCTCGTAGTTTGGCCGTTAAAATTCTCAACCCTAAACATATTATCTTCTGCCATTGCTCCCACTCGAACCAAGAACCCTTATCTCATGCAATATTATCAACCAAATATACTTTCAGCTCTGATACAATTTGTTAGAAAATTATGTATTATAGAGAAATGGAACAAATAAAATATTTTGGAAACATAAACATAAAAAACCACATAAAACAAGAGAGACATATATATGCATGGTTCACCTAAATAGGGCTATGTCCATAGAGAAAAAACCAACCCTTATTTTTATATTATCCAAAAAATTGAAGAGATACAAACTACAATAGATCTATTGTAATAGAGAAAATAGCAATCCAGATTCTTGTCAGATCCCCACCTAGCCCAAGGAAAATAGTAAGCCAAATTTCCAATACCATTTAATGTATTTGACATATGGAATGGGAATAAGGTAAGATGTAATAAGCGATTCCATTTTGTTAGGTTTTTTTTGTGTCTCTAGTCTTTGTTCCTGATATTGCTGGTTCAACTCCAACCACTACCCACTTTGGGAGGACAACCAAGAATGATGACTCTACAGGTGTCAAACTAGGACAAAAGTATAAAGAGCATATCTAATTCCTTAGTTTGAGGGGAGGATAGATCCTGAATTCCTGATATTAGGGTAGGGTAACTCTAGAGTTTCTCTCTAGTGGGTAATAGTTTCTAGTGAGAAGTAAATAGAGTAAGTGCAGTAGAAATTCCTCTTCCCTCTCACAGAGACTCCTCTCTCTTTCTTGAACATAATCATAATTCACAACTTCAATATAATTCCCTCACATAGACATAGCATTTAATTCTATGAAAAAAATCCCTAAATTGACATAGCTTCTATTTTCATATCATCCACCTAATGAACGACCTAGATTTACTACGAAATTACAATATTTTACAAGGAATTTTTTCATCTATTTTTATTTTTCACATCCAAGACTTCAAATCTTATATAATTTAGAAATATTATTTTTATAATATTCACTTGCAGCTTATGCAAGTCCAACATAAGAAATTTGTGCATATAAGGAAGCTATGGGAATATATGGAAGATATGTAGATATATGGAAGTTGCGCATATACGAAATATGCACATTTATTGCGTATATGCATAACTTTTGTATATGTGAATATATTTTGTATATTCACATATATTATGTATGTGTGTAACTTCTGAATATGCACATATCTTCTATATATGCACAACTTCCATATATGCACATACACAGAAGTTGTGCATATATATAAGTTATGCACAACTTTCCCAAAATGCATATACGACAATCTCTATATATGCACAACTTTCGTATATGTACATATATTCTGTAAATACGTAACCTCCATATATGTGCATATATTCCATATATCAACATATATGGTATATGCACATCTATTGTACATGCACAACTTCCAAATATGCACATATGTGAAATAAATGCATATATACAAAAAATACACATATACAGAGGATATGCACATATACAGAAGTTGAACATATACTAAAATTTTGCACATATTATTCATTGTATATCTTTCCTATATGAACATATATTTTTTATATGCACAACTTTCATATATGTGTATATATAAAAATTGCACTTGTAAAGAAGATATGCGTATATACCGAGGCTACGTATATACAGAGGCTGAAGTTGTACACAACTTTTTTATATGTGTAGATTTAATATATGCACATATATAGAAGTTTCACATGTACAATAAATGAACATATACATAAACTACGCATTTATGGAAGATGCGCATATACAAAATTTATGTGAATCTACGTATATTTATATATATATATATATATATATATATATATATATATATATATATATATATATATATATATATATATATATATATATATATATACATACATACATACATATATATATATATATATATATATATATATATATATATATTCAACCTCCATACATGCAGAATTTTTGTATATGTACAACTTCCATATATGTGCATATCTATTCATACATATACGAACAATATGTATATGTACAGAAGATTCTCGTATACAAAAGTTGTGCATATGGAGAAGCTGAAGTTTTGCCCAACTTTTTTATATTCAAAACCCTTCTATATGTGCATATATTTGTATATGTGCAACTTTCGTATATGTGCATAGCTTCCATATATGTGAAAATTCAATATATGCACATACCCAGAAGATGTACATATATAAAATAAATTTACAACTTCTGTAATATGGATATACAACAACCTCCATTTATGCACAAATTTCGTATATGCACACATATTTTCTATATGCGCAACCTTTCTATATGCGATCTTCCGTATATGCGCATATCATCCATATATGTGTAATTTTCGTACATGTACATATTCTATATATGCGCATCTATTATATATGTGTAACTTGTATATATCCGCATATCTTTCATATATGTGTAAATGGGAATATATTCTGTATATGCATATCTTATGTATATGTGCATCTACCGCATATGCACAACTTCCATATATACACAGATATAGAAAATATGCACATATAGGGAATATTTGCTTACACAATTGATATGCGCCAGGGAAAATTTTAAGGATGGAAAATTATTTTGAAGTTTAAAAAATTGGCGAATCTCACTAGTCCCTAATGTGAAAAATTTAAAATCTTTATTGATGTATTTGTAAAATTATTCAAATTTATAATGATATTATATATATTGTCTATATAATTTTGGCGATTTTTAAGGTAAAATAATTTTATATTGTAAAATTTGGGCGAATCACTTTTATAAAAAAATGGAAATTTGCGAATTTTTTTTTTGGAAAAACCATGGAAAATTAGCCCACCTACGAATATTAGCCCCTAAAATTTTCCATGATATGCGCATATACGAAATATATGCGCATATACAAAGGTCACACTACTTCTATATATGTTCATCTTTTGCATTGCACATATTCTATATATGCACATATCTTCAGTATTTGCACAATTTTCTTATATGTCTATATACAGAAGTTGCAAAAATATGGAAGATATACATATATAAATGAATTTTGTATATATGGAGGTTTAATTTATCCATTGTTATGTGCATATATAGAAGATATGCATGTATACGAAATTTTCATATATATAGAAGATATACACATATACAAAAGTTCTGAATATATGGAAGATATGCATGTATATAGATGATGTGCATATATGGAAGATATGTACATATATGGAATATATGTGCATATACTTAATTTGTACATATAAGAAATATTTACTTGAACATCATGTATGAAATTTGTTGAATCACATATTCTTCTCTACTCTTTGAGCACTAAGTCGCTTTTAGTGCTAGGGGAATTACTAAGAACATCTGGTAGGAGAGGCCTATCTGAACCTTCCCTTGATGGCTCTTAGCATTGAAGGAATACCTTGCATGTGAGACATCTAGGTGGAACATCATATATATTAATCAAGTGGACCTAGATTTGACATCATGGAATTGATTGAGAGTTTTATATTATATGTGTTTGTTCAGGGAATAAAACAAGTTTAACATGGTCATAGGTCATGGTCATTAAGTTTTAATCCAATTCCAAATTGGGGTGATTAGTCAGTCTACATATAATAATGAAGTGGAATGGCCATAAAAATTATCTCCTTCCAAGGAAACCTCACGAATATCAAGTAATACACACATAAATGAAAAATAATTCCATGCACATTACAAATGCACCACCATGATGGATGTGTACATGTTGGTCTAGTAATAAGGAAATGTCATGCAATGAAGAATGATGACATCCATTATTAAAATTTCAACACCCGTTTATAGCAAAGTGTTGAAGTGTATATCTTTTGGATTCTTATATTAATTAATGTGTTATTCCATGCATGAAATGAATATACATTCCTTTGCAAAATTTATATTATTATGTTTAACACTACACTAGTTTAGGGATAATATATATATACTCTAAATGGATAGAGAAATTTTATGATGCATGCATGCAAATGATCATTCACCTAGTACCTTTCTTTGTGTGACTGTGTGATTCTTAGCTTGCAATAGTAATGTAACATGGATTCTCACCTACATAAAATGACACCTCTATAAGATGAGTGTATTGATAAAAATTTAGGAATTAAAATAAATCAGTAGTAACACCCTCCACAAGATGTAATATTGTAAGGAGGTGGTGGGTAATGTTACACTATCTCTACCCCTCTCCCCTCATCACTCTCTCTATCTCTATCTATTACTCTTTCTCTTTCCCTCTCTCTTATTCCCTATATTTCCCCACCTCTTTCCCCCTCACACTGATTCTCTCCATCCCTCTCTTATTCCCTATCTCTCTCCCCTTTATCCATGTATCTAATGCCATCCACACCTCTCCATATCCCTCACTATATTTATCCGTATCTCCCCCATCACACACTCTCTCTCTCTTTTCTTCTCCCTATCTCTCTCTTTGTCTATCCTCCTCCCTCTCTCGCCCATCTAGATATCTCTCTAAACCTCATTATATTATTATCTATATCTCTCTCCCTACTAGAACTATATATTTTCATCTCACTATCTTCTTATCTATATCGTTTCCTCACCACCTCTCTCTCTCTCTCTCTTTCTCTCCATGTCTCCCCTCCAACTTTTTTCTATCTCAGCTCTCTATCCTTCTCTCTCGCACATTTATGACCCCACATATATATATATATATATATATATATATATATATATATATATATATATATATATATATATTTATATATTCCTCTATATTTATCTATCTTTATCAGCCCCCTAGTCTAAGCGTGTCCATGAGGCATGCCCAAGTTGGCTAAGATGAAGTGGACATATGAGAAACCTGCACATAGGAGAGAACAACCCACCAGGATGACATCCAAAATACGGTGAAGTATGGTTGAGGTTTTCTACACTAAGGTAGTTGTGCCCAACACAAAGAAAAATGAATTAAGGTAATGCAAGATATATGATCATTGTATTTGTTGCATTCATTGGAGAATGGCAAATGGGTGAGTTACACACCCAGAGCATGCTGACATGATGGTGGAGTGTCGAGAAACTATCATAAGATTAATGTGTTGTGCACAAAAGAAAACTGGGTGATCAAGTTGGAACAAAGTGAGGTGAACCGTTGGACATTACGTCAGCATCATGCAAGGGTGAATGCGCCCATAGGCGCGTGTGCACGAAGGTGGGGCACATGGGCTCTGTATGAGGGCATGCCTTGACATGCATGACAAGGAGATGGGTGACAAATATCAAATGAGACGAGAAAAAGACATAGCATGCGGTGCACGATGAGGCGAACACCCACACCTTTGGTGCACTTTCATGATGACAAGGAGCTTGGTTGTCGAACGGGCATTGTATGCTGAACATGAATTATGTGTCAAGCATGACGACATGCCAAAATCACAAGGGGTGCCCACACGATGAAGTGTTGGTCGACTTGAGACTTGAAGGGGTGTCAACCAAAGTTAATACTTGGACAATGTCGCATATAAAAGGAAAAGGTTCCATTATTGAAGGAAACATTATGACAAGTTTGTACATCACAAAGGAAAATGGTGGAAGTGAAGGGCGCACATTGCAAAGGATGAAATCACAACTAAGGCAAGTCATATGGAGAGGAGGTCTCACCCATGGGAGTTGAGTTTTTTTTCAAAGCGGAGTGTGGAGTTTCTAAAATGTAAGTGCAAAAAAGTTGGGTTTTTATTGGGCATGGTGCTAGCCATTAATGTTGGGCACACCCTAGCTTGGGTGGGACTTGGTTTATCTTGGCAAGTGTGTTGTTCTCAACCAATGGCTGCCACACTTTGTGAATCTATTGCAAACTATTTTTGAAGCTATTAAGTTTAATAGAAAGGGGATAAGTTTATATTTAAGAGTTTCGCCTCCCACTGTATATACTTGGATTATTATTCTTATTCATTGCACATTATTATACTATTTATTACTAAAGATTATATATTGGAGACTCAATTTTAAATAGGTGAATGAAATGAAGTATGATTGAACTTCAATAATTAGTGAAGTGTAAAATTAATTCGGCTACTATGTTGGAACCATTATGAAAAATTAATTATGTAAAGTTGAAAATGGTTTTGTAATGACAGATAGGATAGAGGCATATTTAGGTACAAAATAATTGAGTTCCTTGAATCAAAATCTCATTGGTGTCACATGCCCATAGTGGTACAACCTTCGTTGGGGTCATCTCTCTCTCTCTCTCTCTCTCTCTCTCTCTCTCTCTCTCTCTCTCTCTCTCTCTCTCCATTATACCTCTCTATCTCTCTCCCTTCGATATATACCTATCTCTCTCTCTCTCCCCCTCCCCTCCATCTCTACCTCTATCTCCCTCCCTTTATCATTCTCTATCTCTCCCTCCCTCTCATGCCCTCTATTTCTATTTGTATCTCCCTCCTCTCTCCCCCACCACCCCCCTCTTTCTCTCCCTATATATCTCTCTATCTCTCTCTCTCTCTTTATCTCCCTCTCTTGATCCGCCTCCTACTTGATGTCTCTATTCCTCCTCATTTAAAGAAAAAATACCTCTCTCTCTCTCTCAATATCCCCCTTCCTACTTGATGTCTTTATTCCTCCTCATTTCAAGAAAAAATACCTCCCTTCACCACTCTCTTTTATTATGTCTCTCTCTCCCATTGACTCTCACTTAGTCTATCCCCCTCACTCACCAATTCATAAATACCTCCCTCCCTCTCCCTTCCCCACCCTCTTTTCTTATGTCTCTCTCTCTCTTTCTCATTGACTCTCACTCATTCTATCCCCATCACTCACTAATTCATACTTTCCCATGCTTCTCTCTCCCTCACTCTCTTCCTTGGTCTCCTTTTTCCCTCCCTTTTTCACCCCACATATACCCCCCAACCAAAACCCACCTCAACCATTTCCCACCAACTCATTCTTTCTGAACCCCTTCTCCCTTGGACCCTACATCCTTCCTTATTTCACCATCCCCATCCCCCAAAACCAACTTCTACCATTTACCATGTGTTAAAGTCACTAGTTGTAGGAACACATTGACGTTCCTAGCACTAAAAACATAAACACATTTCTGGCACTAGGAATGTGCAGATGGAGTGGGTACTAAAAATGTACACCAACTTGTTTGGTTTTTTTTTTGTAGGAATCCTACATGTGCAGTGACTTGGTTACTTTGGATATATGTTTGAGATCATGATGATGGTGTTTTGGACTATAAATACATTAAAACATCACTCTTTGAGAAAGCACATATATATCTCTATAGTTCACATTATTTCTTTATAATTTAAAAAAAATACATTATTGATGAAATTGCATAGACATGTAGAGTTGTGTGTGTGTGTGTGTGTGTGTGTGTGTGTGTGTGTGTGTGTGTGTGTGTGTGTATGTGCGTGTGTTTGTGTACTAATTTTAATATAGTTTTATCTTAATACGTATATCAAATTCTTAAAATATATCCCTCATTTATTTCCATTCTAACGTTTTGGGGCCTTAAGAATTTTGGAAAAACATGTGGTGCAGTAGAGGATATTAAGGGCTACAATTAAAAAAATATGTTGTTTCATAATTGTATGAACCTTTTGGGTTGAATAAAAATTACCAATTTATATGTTGCATACAAAATAATGTACCAAATTTATGAAAACTCAAAATTCCTGCAAATTATATAAACAAGAATTATATATTAGGAAGTCCAACTCCTTTCCCTAAATTTGATATTTTTACACCATATTAATATACAATGTATAAGTACCTCTAATCATCCCACCAAGTTAACATGTTATTGTTTTCCCAAATTTTCATTACTACTTAATGTATACCCACCCTTTAGTGAATTTCAACAAACAAGTTTGACTTGGTTTTTTGTTTGAAGAATTTTGAGCTTCATTGTTAAAATTGGTTGAACTTGATGACTTGGAATACACCAATTTTCAAGGAATTATGTATATATTTAGAATACGAACATTACCTGGAATATCAACATTCACAAGTGATGTGAAAAATCTATACGCAAATTTAATTTTGAACTAACTAATCAAAACACTAGTGACTAATCAATACAACTTCATATGATTGGTATTATTGTTCATTTCTTTCAAAAAAACATCTTAATATGTTTATATTTGATTCTATTAAGATGTTTAGCTATGATTTTCATTAAATAGTCTAACTTCATATGCTTTTTCCATAACATAGATTGAATCATTCAATTGATTA
This sequence comes from Pinus albicaulis, assembly GCA_034641835.2. Taxonomy (NCBI): domain Eukaryota; kingdom Viridiplantae; phylum Streptophyta; class Pinopsida; order Pinales; family Pinaceae; genus Pinus; species Pinus albicaulis. The sequence goes on along the minus strand of CM076584.1, from coordinate 621,000,359 downwards.
TGTTGCTTCTCTATGTTTTTTCTAGATACAACATATTAAATTGGATGAATGATGTCGGATATCGAAGATTTTGGAAGTGAGATTGTGGGAAACCATGGGACACAATGTATTTTAATAAATCTACCACATGGATTAGTATGACATTATGATGGTGTTTAAAAAATTCAATGTAGAGTTCCTATATGTCATAGGACTCATTGCATTGAAGGCTGAGAATGGCATTAAGGATTGAATGGTCAACAAAGAAGTGGTAGAGAGAGAGTTTTGAATTGTCTTCAATATGTGGTTGCTTAGGTACATTGTATGAATTAAAATCACATGCAAATAAAATAAGGAAATTATAAAGATGGTAGACAATGGAAAATTATTCAAATAAATTTGAGATTGAAATAAAATTCAACAATAATTTTGATAACTTTATAATTTTTTTGTTTTTTTTGTTTTTTAAATACTTTAAATTTCCCTATATTTAAAATTTAAAATTTATATGATGATTTTTACTATCTAAATTTTACCAAGAAAAAATGCTTGACCTTGGGAAGGCGAGATGTATGAATAGAATAGGGAATGGCATTTAGTAAGGAAAGTCAAATGAATTTATTGAAACAAAAAGCACTAAATACATTTAATTGCATATTGGGTATCATAGATGAAGGAGGTATGAATAGAGTAGGGAATGCCATTTAGTAAGGAAAGTCAAATGAATTTACTAAAACAGAAAGCCCTAAATACATTCAATTACTGTATCATTGAGAAATATTACAAGTATTTTTTTGTGTAACTATTAATAAAATAGAACAATGACAATGAAAGTCATAAAAACACAAGACAAAAGATGTGAAAAGTATTGTTTGTGTAACTACTAATAAAATAGAAAACTGGGGATGAAATTCATAAAAACACAAGACACATCGAATTTGTAGAGGTTAGAAAGATAAAGCTGCAAATTTTTTAAAGTATTCAAATACACAAACTTAGAAGTTAAAAATTATATATATATATCTATATATATATATATATATATATATATATATATATATATATATATATATATATTATTAATTGTTGCTTCGAAAGGTATTTTACAACCCAGTATATGAGGGAGATGTTGTGTGGTAACATTACTTAGAAATATATATATTGTATAGTATGTTAATTTTAGACAATTATTTAGATTAATTAAAAATGTGTCAGCTAATATTAAGAAATTAAATTTTGAAAAAGATATATATACAATTTTTAAAAAGGGAGATTAGCTTATCCATGAAATAACAAAGTATATGGCGGTAGATCTCATGTAAAAAAGTAAACATGTAAACGTAAACCTAAACCTAAACCTAAACTTAAATGTAAATGTAAATGCAAACAATCTAATTATTATTATTTATAAACACAAGATAAATTTATATAAAGAGGTTTAGGAAAACTAAAAAAATACAGTAAATAAAATGAAGGTATGGTAAATAAATAAAGCCTCTTTTTATTTTACTCTGTAAACTTCTTTATATTTATGAAAACTCAAAAAAGAGATTTTATTTAGATGAAGCCTCTCGGCTGAATACCATTTTAATACCATGGCCTAAATACCATATTTATAAAAGTGGTATGGTAAATAAATACAAATATATCAAATAGGATTAAAAATAAACCTCTAATTATATACCAAGTCTATGGGCAAAATATCATGGTAAATAAAAGAGGTATGGTAAATATATAAATATGTATAAACCACATATATGGTAAAAAAATAAAACCTCTTTTATATTTACTCAATAATCCTCTTTTTATTTATGAAAACTCAGAAAACAGGTTTTATTTAGGTGAAGCCTATGAGCCAAATATCATGGGCCAAATTATTATTAATGTGCTGCAAAAAAACATTATTGACCCTAATATTAATATTAATATATTTTTAAATATTATATTCATATTAATATATTATAATATTAATATTATTAAATTTAATAAATTTGGATTAATACAATATTAAATTGTTATATTATAATATATATTAATATATGATGATATATATTGACTCTCTATATCTATGGGAGGGTAAAGCAAAGACATAGAGTGATAGAGTTGAAGATATAGGGGGAATCATAAGGGATAGATGGAGATAAACTAAAGGAGAGGGGAGAGAAAGAATGAAGAGAGCCAGAGAAGGAGAAACGGAAGGATATACTGACAGGATTGGAGGGTAGAGAGAGAGAGAGAGAGATGCATGAAGAGGGACGAATATTGGAGAGAAAGGGAGAGAGAGGAAGGATGAGTGAGAGGACTTCAGAGAGAGGAGGAGACACAAAGGGGTAGAGAGATGAATTTGGAGGGGGAAAGAGGGAGGGAAGAAGAAATACATAAATACTGAGAAGTGGAGAGAGATAGGGAGTGACAAGGGAGAAATGGAGAGAGAGTGTGTGTAACACATACATATCTCATACCTTAATATTGCACTTATAAAAAAAAAAAAGATCAAAAGATACCTATATAAGCATTAATTTAATGTCACATATGATACCTACAATACACATATATTAATGTCACATATGATACATGTAATATTCATACATATTAAATTATGCATTATACAATAGATATATCTTCACAATCTGCAAGGGATTAAGGTCCGTAGCATATAATTAGCATATTAAAGGGGTTTTGTATTTTACATTTTGGATATTGTTTCAAATCTTAATGGAGTTAATTAAATGTTGTATCATGCGTGTACGCATCAGCTTACCCACCATTGTCAGATGCAACCCTTAATTAACAAGGCTAAGACCATCTAATACAATGTTATGGAAACTTCTCGATGATGTGTGTCTAACAGTTGTCGTCCATTTGGTAGGTGATTGATGAACATTTCATTAGAAAAATGTACATCCAAAATAAAATTTATAACAACCAATAGGATTCAATATGATGATGTCAACCATGGGGGATTATTCACCATTTTTGGGGTAAAAAATTAAAAATATTAAAAAATAATAAGATAATAAAACTACTTTTCCAACATATATTTTCAACTTATGTCCCCAATGTTTTACACACATTTCGAGTGGGAGTACTTTTTGGATAAAAAATATAATTCATCATCCAAGGATTACCCCTGTTGTATACTTTCAATGGACTCTTCTACATGAAAAATGAGAAATACATGAAAAAATGTGATTGCAATCACGTATTTCAAGTATTTTTCATTTTTCGTATAGCAGGGTCCATCGAAAGTTTTCAATATGGGTACTCCATGGATGAGGAATTAAATTTTTTATCCAACGAGTTTGCCCACTTGAAATTTGAGTAAACCTGTGAGGAGATAAGTTGAAAATACGACTTGAACAAGTTATTTTTTCTTTTTTCCCTCTAAAATTTGATGATGTAATATCATATTATTTTATTATTTCCACTATTATTTTATGTTTTCCTTAGGAGGCCCATTTTAGACCTCGAAATTCCCATAATGATCTCAGATCCTTAGATCAGACGGTGGAGATCTATCTGTCGAGGGTTAGGGTAACTAACCTCTACCCCAAGTGTCGCATCTCCTCTGCATTTTCTTGAACCCTTTTTGGTGTTTCTCTATGGCTTGGAATGGTTTTCATCAGTAGCCATGCCTCAAATCTCTGCAAGACCTTATGAGGATCGTTTCCAGCTATCTTGTAACCCACTTTACTTCATCATTGTGTTTCCCATTTTGGTTCATGGCTCAACTAGGTCTTTGTTGGTGCAGATATGGAAAAAATGTGCATACTATTTTTTGTGTTGGTGTTGGTTTCTGTTCTTACACTCCATGATTACTCTCTCAGTAAGGTCCCTGGTAAGGTCTTCTTGCTTAACTTTTTGTTCAAGTTCATTCTGGATAGCATTGCCCTACTTATAGGTTCTAACTGTCTTATTGTTATGATTTCGTAGGTCCTTTCAGAGTCTATACAAATTGGGAACCTCATTGGTGCATCCTTTGCCTCATTCATAACATCACCGTTGTCTCAGTAGGTTTCTACTTGATCCTCTATGGTTAAAATACCTATTGTTTATAATATAATGTTAAGAGCCCCCCCACCGATCATACTCTCAGGTTTCTTTGCAGGGGGTTTATGGTGCCAAATCCCTTCTGGATTCAATTCAGGTCTACAATATTTATATCGTGAAGCATTTCAACCAACTTTCTATTTTTAACTCCCTCTTGGTTTAGCATTTAGCCGCACCTACGGGTGCTCGTTCCTAGACTGATGTGTCAGTGGTTTATTGTATAATTTTCCAAGTTATTAGTATATTTTTGTTATGTATTCCTGTCAATAAAGCTAGTAAGATCGACCACTTTACAATTATTCATGGCCACATTGTTTTTGCCCATTACTAGTCTATGGTGGCCATTGTATTTGTTAGTGGAAAAAATGACTACATGTTTAGTTTCGACTGTCTAACCGAATTTGTGGTTTACGTTGCATGTTATGATCTTGAGTTAGCTTTGCCCCTCTCATTAGCTCTTGGTATTAATTTCAAGGTATTAATGAATATTTGAAACGGGTTTGACCAAAAACTATTATGGTTTGGTTATCTATAGAATTTTTGTTCTTTCGCTTGCAGCTTGGTTATTTACCTATTCAGAGATTATTGTTTAACAAGAGGGTTTCTTCCCTGTTTATAATTCCCTCAGTAAGGGTGGGACCATTACCTTATTGTAATAATATCTATGTGAAGTTAATTTTATATCATTCTCATGTTCTTGCAATCTTCTAGAGTCAATACTGGGTAAATTATATCTTTTCTGGGTTTGCTGCTTATATGCATTTTGGTATATATCAAATGTTGTTTCTCGTTTTTCCAAAATTTACTGTTTTTCTACCAGGTAGCTACTATATAGCCATCATTATATTCTCTTGTATTTTACATTCAATAAATCATGGCTTAATATTAATGTATTTTCTATTTCTCATTTAGTAGTTTGGTTAGCCTACATAATGCTTGTTTCACTATTTGACAATATCTTGAATACTCTTCGAAAGTATTTAGCATGTCCAGGTTCTCTTATAATGTGCAACAGTTCTCTGGTTTACGTAACTACCGGTTGAATATATGTATTTTATGAAACACCTACATGTACATCCCCTTGAGAATGAAAGAATTATATGGGACAAAGTGGCCTACGATTGAGTTAAGGAGTACGGCTAAACACCTAAAGTCTCAACACCCCAAATTATTAAAATTATTATAAGTCTAATAGTAGCAATGCATTTGAATGTAACTGAGTGTTTATAGGTTCTATAAATCAAATAAAAGTAATATCGATAATAACATTATATACTCCTATTCTTGTTCCTACTCTGTAAATTCTATAGTAATAATATTCATGATTGTACCTTCTTTTAATATCATTCAAAATAACAATACAGAGTTAATCCTTTGCATTAAATTTCAAGTTAAATGTTTAAATCACAAAGTAACCTAATTCACAAGAAGACACTTATTTGGATTCCACTGGGCAAAAATTCATTAGCTTAGTTGGTCCCAATCATGAGAAGGGTAATCACATCCTCTTCTCCCCACCTATATTTTTCTCCTAGAAAACTTTAACAATTGCTTCACTAGTTGGCTCCTAGGGCAACAATACAGTAGTCAAACCTCTAACAACCAGTTCGAGGGCTATCCACTAGCTCTTAGTCCAACTCGGGAGCTTTCCACTGACAACGTCCTGCATTTTTCCATAACTTTTTCTTCTTTCCTCTTGTCTATTCAAATACCATCTTAGGAATCTAGAGCAACCCATTCCTTTCTTCAGATTTCTTATAAATTTGGCTTAAAATTGAATGAAACAATAGGGATATTAACATCGCAGTGAGAGAAGTTTTGATGAAGGAACTATGCATTTTTATCACTACAAGCATACAAACAAATGCCCCTTAATCAAGCTAAGAAGGATAGTAAATTATCATCAAAGTACTATGGTCCTTACAAGGTGTTGCAAAAGATTAGTACTATGGCATACAAATTGGAACTTCCTGCTTCTTCACGAGTGCATCCGACTTTCCATTTTTCATGCTTGAAGAAGGTTATAGGTGAAAAAATTCCAGTTCAAACAATATTTCCAAAACTTGATGAGGAAGGAAAAATAATATTGGAAACTGAAGAGGTCACGGAAACAAGAACTCAATAGCTATGAAATCGATCAATTTCAAAGTATCTCATCAAGTGGAAGAAATTACCCATTGAATATTCTACATGGGAGGATGAGAATTTTATACAAAAACAACCAAAGCAACTCAAGCGTTGAGGAAAACACTTTTTGAAGGAGAGGGGCATGTTAGGTCCCTATATTAATAGTGTAGTCCCTTATTGTTGTTAGTGTAGCCCCCTTATTGTTGTTTTTGTACCCATGTAACCCCAATACTCTTACTATTGTGCCCTTACATTATTATTGATAGGTCAGCTAGGATTATATTATGACCCCATGGACTCGTATATATAGAAGGAGATTTTGTCATTTGTATCATCCACGAATTTTTCATTTATGTAATTTAAAGGAGGTTTTCCCCTCGAAGTGGATTATTTATAAGGCGTTGATCTCTATTTTCTTCTATTTTTGGACCTAGTTTCATAAAAAAGGTCAACTTCAGAGTGGCATAACTTTTTCATACAGACTTCGATTGACGTGCTTCTTGCACAGTTGGAAATATATTTGTGTGTGGATAGCATGAAGCAGTGCAGTAGTAAGGAGACAAATTTTAACCCCACAAAAACTTTTGTTTGATATCTCAAAACACTATCAGAAGGTTTTAGACCTTCTTTCGCCAAATTGGGTCCCACCAATAAAAATGGTCCCATGAGATGATTCCTCCACTTTTTCCACTCTGAATGCATCAAAATGGATAAAAAATACTATGTGATCCAATATGGATCGGTTATTTATGTTCAAAATATAATTCCTCGTGAATCCTTAGTCAACAAGACTCCAGAAGAAGCTTTCACAAGTGTAAAGACTGAGGTTGGACATTTGAGGATCTTTGGCTGCCCTGTCATCATTCATGTGCCGAATAGAAGAGGAAAATGCTTAAATATTCATGAAATAAAGGTACTTTATTTGGTTAGCATTTGATCTATCATTGCTCTTATTTATAGCTATGAATGGACACTCAACCAGATGGATATGAATATAACATTTCTACATGGCATACTCAAGGAAGAAGTATACTTGAAGCAGCAATATGGCTTTGTGGAATGTGACACGAAGACTATTGTGTGAAATTTAATAATGTACTTTACTAATTAAAGCAATCCCATAGAGAATTGTATTCCCACATTGACAATTATCTCATGACGCTTGGATTTATGAGAAGCAATGTTGATCCAAATCTGTACTTCAAATTTGTCCAAGGAATGTCCTTGATCTTGACATTAGACAATGATGATTTATTCTTGATAGGTGGAAAACCTTTTATTCTCCAATGTAAGAGGGAATTGACCTCTTAGTTTAAGCTGAAATATTTTAATTTTATGCGCTACTTCTTAGGCTAAGAGGAAAGGCAAAAACCTGGTGAGATTTTACCTTTCTCAAGGGAAATATATTGCTAAGTTGTTGTAGAGGTTTGGAATGGTGGAATGCATGTCCATGAAGACACCTATGGAAATGAAATTTAAAAAGTTATGTGGTGAAGCTGCAGGACTTGATTTTCCAAATCCTTCTTTGCACCAGTAGAAAATAAGGGCATTGTTGTTCTTAGTGAAAACTAGACCATACATATGATTTTTTTTCAATACTCTGAATCAATTTATGATGGAGCTTCTACGTGCACACTAGGTTTTTGCTAAGCATGTGCTGAGATACCTACATGGGACTACCAATCTTGGATTGAGACACACTACGAGAGATTTGAGAACTCATGGATACGATCATGTTGATTGGGCTTGAAACATTTCTAACATGAAGAGCACACTAGGGAGTTGTTTCACTCTAGGATCTCCCATGATATATTAGTTAAGTAGGAAGAAAAATTCTATTTCCCATAGCACAACTAAGGTAGAATTCAATGTTTCTATCATTTCTAGTTGTGAGGTAGTATGGTTAAGGAAGTTCCTTGGAAACTTATTTGAGTAGGCACTAGAAATGAAAGTGATATACAAAAATTATAATAGTGGGATCTAAATTTTAGAGAATCATGTGTTCCATGGAAGGTCCAAGAACATTAAGCTCATATAACACTATATTGAAGATATAGTGCAGAGCGGAGTCGTAAGACTCCATAGCGTTTCAACTAATGAGGAGATAGTTGATATACATACCAATCATTTCTGAAAAGGAAGTTCTTAGTCTTTAGAGAACAACTTGGATTGATGGATGTGACCCTTAACGGAAGTGGTCACAGTTGATCAAGAACACTAATTTATGCTCTTTCACCCATTTTAAACTCCATGAAAGGGAATGGTGCAAGAGGGATTAAGGCAACTCATGGGAAATAGGATGTGTGTGATCCTTACCAGAAATGTGACAGATACTTACCTTTGGTACATGGTACTCCCCTACTATTGAGTATACCCCAGTATGCATCATACCGACAAGCTCAGATTGCTTGGATTTCAACCTCACTAATGGGCAAGGGGACTTGGGATGTGTCTGATCCTTACCTCTAATGGTAAGTGGTATCTCCCCCAAGTGGCTTGGGATGTGTTTGATCCTTACCTTTCATGGTATCTGGTATCTCCCCTAAGTTAGAGGATGTAGGTGTTCTACCACTTCATTCTTATGGGCCAAGGTGGGAATATCATCGTATAATAATATGTGTCTCATCCTTACCTCCCATTGTAATTAGTATCTCCCCTCTTTTAATTATATATAGGATGGAAAATTAATCTTTCGTGTGGTCATTTTTTTTCTTTAGATCGAGACATCATTGTTTCAAGATCAAAAAATAAGAGATGAGAAAATATGAGATGATACTTATGATGCGACTAAAATTTCCTCCCTAGGTGAGAGGGATTGTTGAAGATTACTAGGTGAGGGATAAATTCCATCCTTCGAGAATCCCAAAAACCCTTGGGGAAATGGCACTTTCCCTTAGAAAAAAAAAATTTGTTGATGGGAAAATATTAATTTTAATGTTGGTGAGAGTCATCTTGAAAAGTACAAGTAATCGTAAAGGATAAATTCGTCCACCTAATCTTGGCATCACTTGGAGGAATCATCAAAACATCATTTCATCTTCATTTGGTTTGATCTGATTTGAAATTACAGGGTCTGTGTTCACACATGTGAACGAGAGAGAAGACATTTCTATTGACTACATGTTCACTTTCTATTTTGGCATCTTTGACTAGCGTTGACTTTCAGCGATTTGTATTTGTTTCACATTGCTTTTGGATCTATTATGGAAGACCAAATTCAAGGAGAATAAGACAAAACATTTCTCCTCACTTTGACCAACATTAACTACAAATATGATGTTAGGGCTTTTGCAAGTCAAACTATTGACTTTGACTAATTTGTTGGCTATATTATTCCATTGTTTTAACTCTATTTTACTAAGAAAAAAATGTTGCATTTATTTTAGATGGACCCAATTCATTAGAATTGATTTTACTATTGACTTTGACTCATTAACATTGTGTTGACTAATATTGACTTTGACTTTAAGTGGGACAAAAAATTGTGGGAATGGTATTTGACCACATTTGTCTATCTTGGTCATTTTTTATTGGATATTGGATTATTGATTATGATAGTTAAGGATTTTACCTTTGACTTATTATTGAATATATTTGGCCTATGTATCTTCGCTGAAAAATTGATGAACATCTAATAGAAAAAGAATCTCGTTGGGTTTCCCCCCTTGTGGGTTTTTTTGTTGTTCTTCGACCTAAATCTTTGTGTCTCATCAATATTCATTGTCTTGTATTGTACATGTTGTCTATTGTTCTATCTACAATTGTTTATTGTTATTGGGTGATTGAAATTGAAATTGGAAAAGTGATTGTTATAGCATAGAACATTGAAAAATTAACAATAGTAAATAATATCATCATTTAGGCCATCACAATCAAATGAAATCAGCAAATATTTCATTGCTTTTGATGGGCAACCCTACAAATAGTTATGCTCTTTCACAAGGGAAGTTGTGGTTGAAAATAATGGGACTAGTTGAGAGTGCCAAGGTTATTCAAATGTTAAGGGTATATAATTTGGAGGAAGCTATGCAAACTATCACTATAAACTAATTTGTGATTTTTTGAGATAGTTTGTGATATTATTAAATTTTAAGATAGTTTAAATATTTTAATTTTTTTATATAATATATTTAATTGAGTAATTTTATAAAGAATACCAATAATCAAACTTAAAAATTAATAATAAATATTTAACTATGAAATTAATTTCTAAAATATTTTAATACATTGTAATTATATTAGAATATTTATTTTTAAATTTTGTTGTGGTTTCATAATTATGTTTGTATGGTGTAGAGTTTTATAAAGAATATGATTAATCAAATTTAAAAATTAATAATAAAGATTTAACTATGAAATTAATTTATAGAAATATTTTAATGCAATGTAATAATATATTAGAACATTTATTTTAAAATTTGATTATTTTATAATTATATTTTTATAGTGTAGAGGTTTTTTGAGTGGTTAAATGTAAATGTAATTATTTTTTCAAATTTTAATAAAATTATTTAATAGTTATATTGTAAATTTCTTTTGAAGTGGTCATGCTTATTTATATGAATGAAAATTAATTTAAGTTGTTAAAAAGAAATGGCTATTTTTTTTCACACTTATTGGATCACCTTTGTAATAGCTGAAGCTACTACAAACATAATAAGAATTCCCTAAAGAAGATCTCCAAAATTATTACTCTTTCTATAAAATATAGTAGCTTAGTGAGCTTCTTTAGCTATAAGCTCATCAAGAGCAGTTGATCAAGAGTACCCCTCTCACTCCTAGGATCTATGGACTTCCCAAGGTCCATAAGGAAAGGGCTCTCATGAGACCTATTATCAAAGCTATAGGAGGTCATCTTATCTTCTAGCCGAGTATTTAGCCCAAAATCCAAAACACCTTTTTGGTCATACATAATCCTTTGTCCAAGACTTGTCTTCGTTTGTCAATGAATGAGTTAAAGGGTATAAAGTTTGATCATGGTCATATTCTTGTGAGTTTCAAAGTGGTATCCCTCTACACTAATATCCCTATTAATGAAGTCATTGAGGTCATCAAATGCATTACTCATCCCGATACTGATAATTTAGTTCAAATTTGTCTTACCTCTACTTTCGTGATATTTGATGGGGATTTGTATGAAAAAATTTGTGGTGTTGCCATTGGTTCCCCTTTTCCCCTGTAGTGGCTAATCTATTCATGGAGGATTTTGAATCTAAAGCTCATGAAAATTCATTCTCCCACCAAGTGTTTTGGAAGAAAACTTACATAGAGAAATATCTTCATGCTTAATCTCATCATTTCCTTATTAAAAAACTGATTGATCTCAACACCTTAGCTACAAGGACATTAATATTTCTTGATGAAAACCACCTTACTGATGAGAAATCTCATCTCCGAAATGTTTTCAACAATAATGGATATACTAGGCACCGTTATCTTACATCTTTCATTAAAGCTGACAAAGGTCCTAAGATGATGAAAGATCCGAAGGATCAGTTTTGAGGGGTGCATCTTCCATTTATCCAAGGAACCATTAACAGGATTTCGAGGGGTGCATCTTCCATTTATCCAAGGAACTAGTAACAAGATTGTGAGCATCATGAGGAAGCAAAAATTTCCTTTGACCTTTAGGCCCCTCAACACCATTCATAGCTCCCTAAGATCAATCAAAGACGAAATGGACCCTAAGAATATGAAAGGTGTTTATGTAATCCCATGTTATTGTGAGACACCATATATTGGTGAAATTGGTCTTTCCTTAGCTTTGGAAGAGCACGCGGAGAAGGAAAAACATTGCATCTCATTGAAGAGCCCTCGATCATTGCAATGATTGATCATTTCCATCACAGTAAGTCTAGAGAGGCCATAGAAATTGAAAGGACGCTAAGTAATTTGAATAGAGATAATGGCTAGAAAATTAACAATTGTTGGGTCCATGGCCTATCTTCCTAAAGTTTATATATATATATAAAATTTATATATTTGGATCTTTTAATTCTTTGAACCAAAAAAGAAAAGAAAAAATCGAATCTCTTATTTTATTTACTTTATTTTGATTAGTTATTTTTCAATCATTTTTAAAATAGTATTAAACATTTTACAAATTATCATTATCCTTGTTTTAGTTTCACTTTTATATTAATATTTTTCTTTAATTGATTTGATCTCTTATCCATTTATTAATTTTGAATTTCTATTTTCGATATTTTATAATGTGACGTGTTCTTTTATTTATTTATTTTTTTTTATTTTTTTTTTGTTATTTTTATTTATTTATTTACTTTTTTTGCATATTGACCTTGATTTGCTCATTAATTTTCGAGTAGTTTCACTAGCCTGCTTTCTTGCCGTGAAAAAAATGGAAATTCAAGCAAGACTGTAATAAAATCAAGTAAGGACTATTGCAAATCCAGGTTAGAGTTGTCTAACTTCAAGATTTTGGGTGCTTTAGAGATTTTTGATGGTGCTAGAAAAGCATGATTCAATCATTACTGCTACAAGATTTTTTTTTATTTTTATTTTTTCGGATTCCGGTTACTTTTGAACTTCCGTGAAATTCCTTAGCCTTAATAGAATTTTCCATTCTTTTTATCTTATTATTCTAGATTTTTATTAATTGGATTGATTCTTGTAGTTTTTTATGTTTGACTGATGAAAAAAAATAATAAAAAAAAAAATTGACTTTCATTTATGGTTTTCAGTATTTATATTTATTTATTGTTTTTATTTTAATTTTAATTTTTAATTTTTAATATTTTTATTTCATTGGTAGTTTATCACTTATTATATAAAATAATTTTTTTAATGTTCTAACCATTAGATTTCCTTATTCAAAAGTGATTGTTATTTTTTAACCTCTATAATTAATTGTTCTCTACATTGCTCTTTTTATTTCCATCTTGTCTTGACTGTAAACTACATTAGAATTATTTTTAAAATGAATAATTTTATTTTATAAAAAAAAATTATTTTCACACTAAATAATTTTTCGTTTTTATTATTTTCCTTATTTTCCTATATTTCTTCTCATTTATTATGAACACTTAATTTATATGAAAACCTATCACATTCACATTTATTGTGAACGCTCATGCATTCTTGTCACATCATTAACCTAGAAGAAACTTTGTTATCTTACAAATAAAACTTAAGTGTAAAACCTTTTTTTTTATTTTTGTATTTAAGTGGTATTTTGTATATTTCTTCATTTGGTCTGATTTTGCAAAGGATTTTTTTGGGTTTAAGGACTTTTTGGCATAACATTCAAAGGACATTTCTTGGAGGTATGTGAAACATTTTTTGGAAGTTTTTGGGCTTCATTTGTTTTAAGGTATTTTGTTTTTAGAGGTTTTGGGCTTAATTTTCATTGTTTTTTTTTAAGATATTTTGTTTTTAGAAGTTTTGGCCTTAATTTTCATTGTTTTTTTTAAGGTATTTTGTTTTTAGATGTTTTGGGCTTAATTTTCATTGTTTTTAGAGGCTTCATGATTAATTTTAAAAGGACATTTTTTTGGATGTATTTTGTTTTTAGAGGTTTTTGGGCTTAATTTCTGAAAGACTTTTTTTGGTCTTAAGGTATTTTGTTTTTAGAAGTTTTCGGCTTAATTTTCATTGTTATTAGAGGTTTTGGGCTTAATTTTCAAAGGACATTTTTTCGGATGTAATTTTTTTTTAGAGGTTTTTGGGCTTAATTTCCAAAAGACATTTTTTGGACTTATTTTCGAAAGGGATCTTTTTAGGCTTAATATTCAAAGGATCTGTGTGTGTGTGTGTGTGTGTGTGTGTATGTATGTATGTATGTATGTATGCATGTGTATGTGTATGTGTATGTGTATGTGTATATGTTTATATATATTGAACACATGCACGTATTATTGAAATTATATATATTTATTAATTTCGTTATTTATTCAATATGTAAACTTATTATGTACTATTATGTACTATTAATTCGAATATGTACAGATGAAATCAATGTAAATGATGAGATGTTAGAAAATGTTGACACTCACACATATGGAGATAAATGGGTTGACCACGTTATACGATATCATGTTAAACACATTTTTGGTATGTAATTCATAAAGGAAATTGTGGCAGTTAAAGCCAAATTTGAAAGGTCTCCTATCATTAAGGTAATTAAAAGAATCTATGACTTTATTGAGTATTCAAAAATCAACAAAAGATAAAAAAATGAAGGAAAATGTGATACAAAATATAAAAAGTGTTATAAATTAAATTAGAAGATCCAGAAAGAAATTTCTTTCAGTTGTACATAGAGCAATACATATGGCAATGGTTTCATCAAGTAGTAAAGAGAATCACTTGGTAAAATCTATGGCACGAGCATTAGGAACATCATGAAAAACTTTGCACAAACATCAGAAATTTCGGTTGCAAATAGATGTAAATGATGAACTTGGTTGTTGGAGAGCTATTTGTAGGAAACCATACAAAGATAGAGTTGGAGAAAATGTTAAAAATATATATATATATATATATATATATATATATATATATATATATGTATGTATGTATGTATGTATGTATGTATGTATATTTATATGTATATGAATATTGGAAGAAAAATTCACGTGTTTTGCCAAAAGGAAGGGATGTGATGTGAAGAAGAATAACACGAAATCAATATGAAGAACATTCAAAGCATTTATTGGATACCACTCAGATAGAGTTGTTCAACAAGCTCAAAGAAGAGAATTGTGAAATTGATATCTCAATTAGTGCTTTTGTTCAAAAAAACCATGGTACGTAAAACCTATCACCATATGTGATAGTTGTTGTTGTCATTATCATGTGGAATTTCAGTTATATTATGACACATTCCTCAATTTTGGTAGAACATTTTGGAAATATTCACCTCCTCCTTCCACTATCCATGATTTCATATCTCAAATTCTATGTTGAAGAGAAAGCAATGAATTATTTTACGAAAAGAAATATGTTGGTGGTAAAAAATGCGATGGCTGTGGAAATTTGACTAAATTTCAAAACAAATATCATACTGATATAAATTATCAATCATTTTCCAACATGAAAGTGAAATTGAAGAGATATGAATATATACATACATCGATTCAAGGTTGAAATAGTGCTAAAAGAATTGAATTACAAGTAGAAGAAATTTTTGTGATAGATTTTTTGAGAAAGTTTGAAGCAGAAATTTATAAATACACCAAGCATTCCCATAGAGCTTGATGGAAGGACTTGCAATTAAAAAAATACCGTGAATTTTTTCCACCAAGGACCATTTTGTCAGTAATTGATTTTGCAGAAAACCACACATTTGTTCCACAAAAATAAATTCGGAGTGAATACTATCATTCTGACCAAGTCTCCATGCTCGTCCATATTCTATATAGACATGCTAAGCAAAAATTTGATCATATAGAGAGCACCATTGAAAATCGACATGTTATTAAAGAATATTACTTTTATATCAGTGATGATCGTACACATGATACATATTTTGTACAACATTGTTTTAGAAAGATTTATGACTCCTTGAAAAGTCATGGAATAAAATTCAATGAACATTGGATATGGTCAGATGGATGCACAGGTCAATTCAAATATTCACAAATATTCTTTTGGTTGTGTTGTCTTCATAAGGAAACCTGCATTAAACATTGTTGGAATTTCTTTGAGACTGGTCATGGAAAAGGAGAAAATGAGGATGAAGGGGGATGCATAAAATGAGCATTTTGAAGATATCAAATGTACCCCTCTGCAAACTGACTTGTGGATGCTAAAGAAGTTGTTCAATGGTCCATCGCTGCATTAATCCATCAGAATAACCAATCAAGGGATGTGCGAAGGTAAATTCAATATAATTTTTATTGGATATCCAATTTTAAAGAGTGTACATTTATCACAATGATTATCTTTGATATTATTTTGATATCATATTTACATTCTTCTTTGAATTTTCCATATAGGTTTTTTTTGGCATATTGGGGTCAAAGATGTAGATAGGTCGATTGGAAATGATGTTGAAACAATAAAAGGGACTTGAAAATTGCTTTCAAGTAAAACAAAGTTGTCCACAAATGATTTTGCATTGGATTAAAGAAAATATTCTTGTTTTTGTCATGTTTGCATAAACAACATAGAATCCAGTGATGTTTGTGAGAACAAAATATATGTAAAAGATTGGAAACATACAGAGCTAAATAAAAAGGGGAAAATGTGAGTTGCAATGTTTGAAGAAATGCAATCAGAGGAGACTGCAATATCATTTGATGGTGATCGAGTTTCGGATCTTGTTAGAGAAGGTAACATTTGAATTGCTTTGAATTGATAGAGATCTAGGAATAGATACTAAAATTATTTTAAAGTTACCTTTTCATGTTAGTTATGATTTAAATTAAATACATATAAGTTTGTTTTATTGTGTAGGAGATTTTTTTGTTGTAATTGCACCTACAGTCAGCGATGAAATGTGAAGTATTATTTTATGCGTTGCACTGAATGAAAGATGAAATTATTGGAAAACTATAATGATCACGGGTTTCCATATGACAGAAAATCTATTATATTAAAAGGTTATTTTTTTAGAAAAAATAATCAAAGTGGGGATTTTGTTTACTTTGAAGACTATGAACCTGATGTCATAAGTTTTCAATATAGTCACTTGGTGTGTGCATCACACATAAAGTTCATAGAGGTTCAATCAAATAAAAAAATAAAAATTAAGAAATGGAAAATGTCAAAATCGGGTCATGAACAGATCTTTGAATATGGAATTCCATTGGAATTTTTTTGATTGAACTCACCAACAATTTCTTCTCTTTGGATTCATGTTTTAGAACTTCCAGAACTCAGCTAAAAATTGAACTTCCTTGGTATGTTATATGTGCATGTGTCTGCACATGTACATTATTTTGGTATATACACACTAGTATCAACTGAAAGTAGTTTTTCCATGTGCATTGATGAAAAATGTTGCACCTACTAGATATATATTTTCTAGAGTGTAATTAATTGAAAGTATCATTTCTATGTGCATTGATGTAAAATGTTGCACCTGGATATATATGTTCTAGAATGCAATTAACTAAAAGTAGCTTTTATATGTGCATTGATGAAATATTTTTCACGTACTGCATATATATGTTCTAGAATACAATTAACTGAAAGTAGATTTTCTATGTGAATTGATGAAAACTATTGCACGTATTGGATATATATATGCTCTAGAATGCAATTAACTAAAAGTAGCTTTTCTATGTGCATTGATGAAAGATGTTTTAGGTACTAGATATATATGCTCTAGAATACAATTAATGGAAAGTAGCTTTTCTATTTGCATTGATGAATTTTTTTTCACGTACTGGATATATATGTCCTAGAATGCAATTAACTGAAAGTATTTTTTCTATGTGCATTGATGAAAAATGTTGCACATACTAGATATATATACATTATAGAATGCAATTTTAAAATTTTATGATTGTTTGACACATCTAACAAGACGTAGAATCTTATGATTTATATATAATATATATATATATATATATATATATATATATATATATATATATATCTTAATATGTATTGTACTTCAATAATTTTAACATATATATTAAAAAATGTACATAAATCATTTCTACATGTACATATATTCATGTGAACGTTTTTTTGTTTCGAAAACAACAACTTGAATTTTAAAAACAAAACATTATATCATAATCACATGCCAAATGTAGTTCAACCATCCAGAACTTTATTTTGAAAAACACAAAATTATATCACAACATTACTTCACATGCTAATTGTAGTTCAACGATCCAATAAAAACAAAACATTATAGATCACAACATTACTGCACATGCCAAATGTAGTTCAAACATCCAAAAATTAAGTTTTAAAAACAAAACAAATTATAACACAACATTACATGGCATGCCAAATGTAGCTCAACCATCCAATAAAAAAAAAACATTATATCATGCAATAACATTCCAAATGTAGTTCAACCATCCAAAACTTGAGTTTTAAATCAAAACAAATTATATATCAAAACATTACTTCACATGAAAAATGTAGTTCAACCATCCAAAACTTAAGTTTTTAAAACAAATCAAATTACAACACAAAATTACTTCACATGCAAAATGTAGTTCAACCATCCAAAAATTTCATTTAAAAAAAAAAACATTATAGATCACAACATTACTTCACATGCCAAATGTAGTTCAACTATCCAATAAAAACAAAACATTATATCACATTCACATGCACCAAATGTAGCTGACATAAAATATGTCCAAAATTTGTAGATCTCACATGTATAAGTATCAACTATCAAGTTATATATAACTGCATCTAGATAAGACTATATATAAAAAAGTAAATTTAAGACTAAATCTATTGAAATTGTAATATTGCAAGTGTGCATGTGAATCATCCATAAAATAGAGATGGATGTAGTGTCTCTCCCAGAAAAGTCATGATCCTCGAGCTATCCTACAAAGCATAGGGAACCTGTGCACAACGTGTACAAACATTAAAATTTAATATTTTAAAATTGAGCGAGAATACATAGAACTTCATGTAGAAAAATAAAATGTAAAAAAAAATCATGCAATACCTAATGAGCTTCCCTCTCCATTTGTTGCTTGTCTACTAAAGCTTCCCCCACTGGAACATCTTTAATGGTAAATTGTACAATATACATGTACAGTTACATATATATATTAAAAAATTGCAAATTAAAATTCATATATAAAATTATTTTCAATAATATTAAAAAAAAAGTTAGACAACTTGTTCAATTGGTTGAAATGGTGTGGATGTTCCTATCTTCATCATACACTCCATCACTAGAGTCCATGGAGAAAAGAAATACTCTATAGGAAGCTAAAATTCAAAAAATTTAAAAGTATAAAATAACTCAAGATGTAGATCTCTATTTATAACTTATAACATAAAAACATATATTTAAGTGAAAATTTGAATACTTGTGTTGGTGGATTTGGCACATCTCCTCAGACAAGCTCAAAAATAAAATCTCTAAAAACCTAAAATTCAAAAAATTTAAAGCAACTCAAGATTTGTTGATCTCAATTTATAATAAAAATTTTAAACTTCAATTTATAACTTATAACTTAAAAAAATATACATATTTAAGTGAAAATTTGAATACTTGTGCTGGTGGATTTGGCACATCTCCTAAGAGTGGCTCGGAAAGAAAATCTCCAAAAACCTAAAATTCAAAATATTTAAAAAAACTCAATATCTAAATATATCTCATTCTTTAATGAAAATTTTTGAGGTGGAATATATAACTTAAAAACGTATTTAAAAGTGAAAATTTGGTCATACTTGTGATGGTGGATTTGGCACATCTCCCAAGGAAGAAGAAGGTGTCGCCATCTCGAAAACATCAAACAGAATCATAATCTGTTAAAACATTTTATTATATATATACATGTACATGTGTGCACAGTTATTTATTTTAAAAATATCTCATCATGTTCTGATATATATAATAATAGATAAAAATTAATTGTACATCATCACGTGTTCACTTAAAAAACACTAAAATTTTCCAACATATCTTGATGGTCAGAACCATCTTGATTGTATGATTGATGGAGAGACCCATCTTGATTTTTTGAACCGGAGGCTCCAACTGTGATATTAACATTTTCTTCATTCTTCAAGTGTGACAACTTCAAATGGTGTTAATATATAATGATACATTTTTGTTATATTAATTTATACAAATAAATGTATGTATATATATATATATATATATTAAAAAGTGTACATGTGTTAAAATAATTGAACGCTAACCATTAACACATACCATTCCCATGCCCTCTTTCTCATGAAAAATTAGGTCCTGCTAACCATTGCGACAATTATTTGCATATGTTTTGATATATTCAACACTCATGTTGTCAATCTCTTCATCTGTATAATACAAAAAATTAGCATGTGCATTCTCACATGCTCTTTGTTGATTCATACAAACATCGACTCCATTCAATCCACTATAAACATTGTCAATGATGGCATCCCTTGCTTGTCGACTAATTTGAGAAGTGGCATCCATCTCTGACCGCAAAGTTTCGACA
Source organism: Pinus albicaulis (assembly GCA_034641835.2). Taxonomy (NCBI): domain Eukaryota; kingdom Viridiplantae; phylum Streptophyta; class Pinopsida; order Pinales; family Pinaceae; genus Pinus; species Pinus albicaulis. The sequence continues at coordinate 620,980,101 of CM076584.1, read as the reverse complement.
TGAAAAGTTCGACTAACCAATGGTGGCTTAGGCAAGGCAACTCAACATCATGTTTAGCACCCCTATGGTCACACAATAAACCTTTCCCATGACCAAAAAATTGAGAGGGAAGGTCATTATAATTGGGTTTCATTTGAAAAAATAATTCTGCATAAAATAATTTTGAAAAATAAATCAAAACCTCGTCGTTCCATGGGAGTCTTCCATAGGCTGCAAGATGTATATCATACAAATAGAGAGCTATATGAGGGTGCTTGAAATATTGCACCTTCAACATCTTTCTTTTCGGCCCTTCTTTGAAATTAAACATGGACTTGGCCATTTCTGTTGTAACTCTTTGTTTAAAACCTCCCATTTATCGAGACCCATCACTGTTTCCTTTATTTTTCTCTTCACTTCTACAAAATTATCAGTGGTTTGCCCAAGCTTTATGTACACATCTACTAGTTTGATTAAAGAGTGTGTAACTATTTCCAAACTTTGCCGACTCTTAGCAGGTAGAGTCAAACCCACAATATCTCTTTTCAATTTTGCATGAAGATGTTGACACCTTTGTAAGGTGCATTACTGCATGTTTGTTTCCCAAGGTATATTGGAAATGTCGGATGGATAAGTCACAGTTGGTTTACAACCTTCTTCTTGAATGACGTGTTCTGCCTACATCTTTTTTGAGAAACATTTGGAGTAGCATTTCCAGCCTCTGCATCAATATATAAAATTTTTTACATTAAAAAAACACATGTAAAAATTTGTACAAATTGATGGCCACCTTGACATGGTTGGCTAGCATCTTGCCCGCCCTGAGATTGTTGAGAACTAGAATGAGCCTGTTGAGAACTAGAATGACCACTGATTGGTTGAGAACCAACACGACCATCTATTGATTGGCCTCTGGGAGAATACATATCACCACCTTCACGCAATCCGGTAGCACTTATTGATGGCCCTCCAAGGGAATGTGAACCACCACTGACCTCACGAGATGAGAAATAAGATTCATAAAAAAATATGAATTTATAATCAATTCAAAATTACATTCATACATATAAATACATGTGCATATTCATTGATTAAATTGCGTGAACCATACCATGATTACGTGAACCATGGGCATGCTCCATTGATGGAGTAGACACCCTTATCCTCCTAGCTCCTAAAAAATAAAAAATGAAACTTATTAACAACTAATTTAACTCACAAAATTGATAAAAAATCAATTCCATATGCACACACATATATGTATATGTATGGAGATTTAGGATTATATTTAAATACCATGAGAATCCCTTGATCCTTTATCCCCCTCTCTCATAGAGATATGGGATTCTGTTGATCTTTGTCGTTCATCTTCCATGATATATATATATATATATATATATACAGTGGACATTTACAATTATTTTTTGAAATTACTATTTAAAATAAATTCAAAATAAATTTCAAAATATTAATGTAATTTAGTGTACACAAATTATGTAGAACACAACTTTCAAAACACTAATTGATGTGTGAAACTCAATTTAAGAAAAAAAATTATAAAAATTTTAAGTTCACCAAATTGCGCTTTAAATGGTGGGAGAAGCCTTCGTATATAATTGAAAACATGGTGGGAGCACAATCGGTATAAAATTGAAAAAAACAATGGTCATTAAAAAAAAGCGTGAAACTCCATTTAAGCAAAAAAAATTTGAAGTCCTCACATTTTAATTTAATAAAAATGTGAAGTTCACCACTTGTTGCAAATTTCAAGTTCACCAAGCTGTGCTTTACATGGTGTGGTGGGAGCACACTTCATATATAATTGAAAAAAACACATGGTCATTAAAAAATATGCATTTATAAGTACAAAACACACACATATCCAAGGTATGTTACAATTTCCATCAATAAATTTTAAAGCAGAGCGTCTCAACACTAATTCATCTTTGAGAGATGAATCTTAATTTTTTGAAGAAGAGCGTCTCAAAACTAATTCAACTTTGAGAGATAAATCTTGCATTGGCATTGCCCCGTAAAATCATAATTCATATATTAATTCATCTTTGATAGATGAATCATGAATTGGCATTTCCCCATGCAATAGATCAACATACGTCTTATTAATATTTGTACAATGTCTTGTACTAAAAAATTAAAATTGGGGAACAATATTGTTTGCTTTTCCATGTAGTCATTTTATCATCTCCTTCTTAACTTGGTACACGCCTTTCATCTGGCTGCACACAAGTTCAGAATTGGTGAAAACTACAATTCCATTTCATCCATACTCCCTAATTGTTCCCAAACCTTCTATCAATGCAATATAATATGCCTCATTGTTTGTTTTTCATCCTGGTATATTATTTTTCCTTTGGATGACCTTTCTAGTGACAATATTGGAAAGCACATATGTAATCACTGCTTTCCCTTGATTGGGATAGAAATAAACATCTATGCATAATGTCCAATTTTAAACCATATTTAATGTGTTTTTTATCCCTGAAAAAAAAACAAATTGAATAAAATATATTAAACTAACATTTATTGCGAATGCATGGGAGAAATGACATGTGTATGGGATAAATGACATGTGCATGGTTTATCTTAATGTTTTACTTAAAGTTTATGGCAGAATTCACATCTAGAAATGAGATGCGTTAAATATTGCATTGCCTAGAGTTTAAGGGAGATTTATGACACATATACATGGTTCATGCATGGTTTGCCTTAAAGTTTGCCTTAAAATTTATGGCAGAAATAACATCTAGAAATAACATGCCTTAAGAAATTATGAGATCCAGAGGCTACATGGCCCTTTACATTTCTTAAGAAAGGATGAGATCGAGAGGCTACTTGGCCCTTTATAAACTCCTTTAGAACTTGCAGAAGTTAAGACTCAACAAACAAACTAAAACCTTATGGAAGTTTAGCCACTTTAGCTTCAGTTTTTAGGCCTTAAAGTTTGCCTTGAAGTAATTGGGAAAAGCCTTGAGTTTGGAGGATCATATCCTATGTAAGTTCAACCACTTTAGGTTCAGTTTTTAGGCCTTAAATTTTTCCTTCAATTAATGGGAGAAGGCCTTTAGTTTGTAGGAGAAATCACATTTACATGGTTTGAAAATTTATTTTATGCACTTACTAAAAGAACTAGTGGTGGTGGTTGACAAAGTTATGTCAAAAGTCACACCTTTATGAGTTTCTGGGAGAAATGAAACATGCCTTAAAGTTTGCCTAAAATTTTTTGGGAGAAGAGAGAAATGACACATGTACAAGGTTTGCCTTAAAGTGGTGGTGGTTTATGGATATTAAAATGAAGAGCTTCTATTTCTGTTCCATAGATTGACTGTAGGGGAATTTACTAGATATGTCACCTTTGAGAAAAGGTGAGATCTAGAGGCTACCTAGCCCTTTAAAAACTCTGCCTTTAGAACTTGTAGAAGTTAACACTCAACAGATGAACTAAAATACTATGGAAGGTCTAAATCCTATGAGAGCTCAACCACTTTAGGTTCAATATTTGGGACTTAAAGTTTTCCTTGAATTAATGATAGAAAGCCTTTAGTTTGTGGGATAAATGACATTTACATGGTTTTCAAAATTATTTTATGCACATACTAAAACAGCTAGTGGTAGTGGTTGATGAAGTTATGTCAAAAGTCACACCTTTATGAGTTTGTGGGAGAAATGACAAATTTCTTTATATTTTATGGGAGAAATGAAATAGAAATGATAGATGCCTTAAAGTTTGCCTAAAATTTTATGGGATAAGGGAGAAATGACACATGTACAACGTACGCCTTAAAGTGGTAGTGGTTTATAGATATTAAAATCAAGAACTTATATTTATGTTCGAGAGATTGACTGTAGGGGCATTTACTGGATATGTCACCTTTAAGGAAAGATGAGATCCAGAGGCTACCTAGCCCTTTACAGATGCTACCTTTAGAACTTGTATAAGCTAACACTCAATAGACAGACTAAAATCCTATGGAAGTTCAAAATCATATGAGAGTTCAACCACTTTAGGTTCAGTTTTTAGGCCTTAAAGTTTGCCTTGAATTAATGAGAGAAATCCTTTAGTTTGTGGGGGAAATGACATTTACATGGTTTGAAAAATTATTTTATGCACTTACTTAAACAACTAGTGGTAGTGGTTGATGAATTTACGTCAAAATTCACACCTTTATGAGTTTTTTGGAGAAATGACAAATTGTCTTATAGTTTATGGGAGAAACGAAATAGAAATGATGCATGGCTTAATTTGTTCCTAAAAGTTTATGGGAGACGGGAGAAATTACACATATACAAGGTTTTCCTTAAAGTGGTATTAGTTTATGGATATCAAAATGAGGAACTTCTATTTATGTTCCAGAGATTGACTGTAGGGGCATTTACTGGATATTTCACCTTTGAGAAAAGATGAGATCCAGAGGCTACCTGGCCCTTTATAGACTCTGCCTTTAGAAATTGTAGAAGTTAACACTCAACAGACAGACTAAAATCCTATGGAATTTCAAAATCCTATGAGAGTTCAACCACTGTAGGTTTATTTTTTAGGCCTTAAATTTTGCCTTGAACTAATGAGAGAAATCCTTTAGTTTGTGGGAGAAATGAAATTTACATGGTTTGCAAGTTTATTTTATGCACTTACTAAAACAACTAGTGGTAGTGGTTGATGAATTTATGTCAAAAGTCACACCTTTATGAGTTTGTGGGAGAAATGATAAATTGCCTTATAGTTTATGGGAGAAATCAAATAGAAATTACACATGCCTTAAATTTTTCCTAAAATTTTATGGGAGAAGGGAGAAATGACATATGTACAAGATTTGCCTTAAAGTGGTAGTGGTTTATCGATATTAAAATGAAGAACTTCTATTTCTATTCCAGAGCTGGACTGTAGGGGAATTTACTGGATATGTCACCTTTGAGAAAAGATGAGATCTAGAGGCTACTTGGCCCTTTACAAACTATTCCTTTAGAACTTGTAGAATTTAACACTCAATAGATAGAAAATCCTATGGAAGTTCAAAATCCTATTAGAGTTCAGCCACTTTATGTTCATTTTTTAGGCCTTACGTTTTTCCTTAAAGTTTATGAGAGAAATCACATCTACAAATTAGATGCCTTCAATTTTTCCCCAGTGCCTAAAGTTTAAGATAGATATAACATAGAAAGAGAAATCACATCTAGAAATGGCATGCCTTAAAGTCTTCCCAAGTTCCTTGAGTCCAAGATAGAAATGACATAGAAATGACACATGCCTTAAAGTTTGCCTAAAAGTTTATGGGAGAAATGACACGTGTATAGGAGAAATGACACATGTACATGGTTTTCCTTAAAGTGGTAGTGGTTTTCACTTACTTGAACATTTGCATTAAAGTGGTAGTGGTTTTCACTTACTTAAACAACTAGTGGTAGTCTTTATTAAGTTATGTCAAAATTCACACCTTGATGGGTTTGTGGGAGAAATGACATCTACATGGTTTGCAAAATTATTTTATGCACTTACTAAAACAACTAGTGGTATTGGTTGATGAAGTTATGTCAAAAGTCACACCTTGATGAGTTCGTGGGAGAAATGACATGTACATGGTTTGCCTTAAAGTTTAGTTTTCCTTGAACTTTATGGGAGAAATCACATCCACAAACCTTTACATTGACATCTATAAATAGGCTAAGAACATTAAAAAAGAATTTTCAACTTGAATTAGTTATGTCCTTAATAAGAAGTATGATTTAGCACCTAATATATTGTTTAATAATATATAATAATGTTATTTTTGGCTTGTACTATCATTCATCCTTGATATGTATAAGAATTTTACAACTTGAACATCAACCTACATTATCATAATATCACTGTACATAATATAGATTATTAATATCCATTACATCATAAAACAATCCACTTTTAACATTTTACAATATTACAAGCATCATGGAAGGTGTAAATTTAGGTACATTAATGAAATACATTGGGTTGATTTAAATATTACAACAATTCTGAGTTGTTGAATTCTCTGTGTCAATTTATTTGCGATGTTTAATTTTGTTCATTCTGTGTGAATTTATATTCATTCTGTTGATGAATTTTGTGTGAATTTCTATTCATTTTTTTGATGAATTTTGTGTGAATTTCTATTCATTCTATTGTTGAATTCTATGTAAATTTCTGTTCATTTTGTTTTTGAATCGTATGTCAATTTATGTTCATTTTTTTGCTGAATTATGTGTGAGTCTTTTAATTCTGTTCATTCTATTGCAATTAACTCAAATAAAACGTGTTCTAGAAATACATTACACAAAATACCTAAATTAATTTAAGTATCATAATTGAGATGTACATAGAAATATTTCTAATGTAATTATAAAAAATTAAATATGTACAGTACATGTGTGGAGGGAGGACACAGAGTATAAGAGACTAAGGATATTTGTACAAGAGGGTTTTTCCTCAATTATAAAATAATATATTTTTGAAAGTAAATAGAAATCTAATTATACTTTGAACTGAGTTAAGAGAGTCAAAGTAGTGATTCTAAAAAGCCTGGAATTTTAGGATGTCTATATATATATATATATATATATATATATATATATATATATATATATAATCAAAGGCAATTTGAATGAAATAAATGAAATTATTTACCTTTGTTATCAAATCTGCAGTTGGATATAAATTATATATTTCTATAATAAAATCTTGAAAATAAAGAAATTCTAGATCTTTGTTACAGTTTCCAAGAGTGAAATGAAGGATCGAAATAAGGGAAACAAAAATTCAACGAAAAAAATAAAGAAATTAAAAATAAAACAATCGGAAATACATAAGAGTAAAATTGAAATCAAATTTCATTAATAATGAGGTAAAGTAAGTCTTCTCTGGTATTATTATTATAATTCAAAATTTCATACAGAATATCATAATTTCCATTAAAAATCAGTACGAGGGTACTGGATTGAGAAATAGCAAGTTTTTTCTAGAAATCGAATTTCATTAATAATGAGGTAAAGTAAGTCTTCATTCTGTTGCAATTAACTCAAATAAAATTTGTTCAGGAAATACATTGCATAAAATACCTGAATTAATTGAAGTATCATAATTGAGATGTACATAGAAATATTTCTAATGTAATTATAAAAAATTAAATATGTACGGTACATGTGTGGAGGGAAAAGACAGAGTATAAGAGACTAAGGATATTTGTACAAGAGGCATTTTCCTGAATTATAAAAGAATAGATTTGTGTAAGAAAATATAAATTTAATTATACTTTGAATAGAGTTAAGAAATTCAAAGCAGTGACTCTAAAAAGCTTGGAATTTTAGGATCTAAATATATATAAGAATCAAAGGCAAACGGAATGAAATACATGAAATTATATACCTTTGTTATAAAATCTAGAGTTGGATATAAATTATCGATTTATGCAACAAAATCTTGAAAAGAAAGAAATTATAGATCTTTTTTATAGTTTCCAAGAGTGACATGGAGGATCAAAACAAGGGAAACAGAAAATCAACGAAAAAAATAAAGAAATTAAAAATAACAAATTCAGAAATATGTAAGAATGAAATTGAAATCGAATTTCATTAATAATGAGGTAAAGTAATTCTTTTCTGGGATTATTATTATAATTCAAAATTTGATACAGAATATCATAATTTCCATTAACGATCAGTATGAGGGTACAGGATTGAGAAATAGTAGGGTTTTTACAGAAAGAAAAAATGTTGATTCTATTAGATCAGTACAAGAGCAATACATGCATCATGTCTATCAAATGATAACAGGAAGGAAACAAAGAAAATCAAAACCATAATCCTTTAATAGGATGGAGTTATGAGTGGATGATCAAATTTCATATGACTGAAGTATGAAAACTAATAAACATCTAACATATAGCTGCTAATCCAGAACCGTGCCAGATCGAAATCAACAGTAGATCCCCGCAGACCAAAACTTAAATACAGGATGATTACTAAAGCAATCTAGCATGAGATACATATATTGCAACATCATCCCCTTGGCAGAAATCAGGGAAAACATATATGTACAGAGGTTGGGTCCTCAAACAAAACCTTCATAAAACTGTAAATTCAATGATAGTAGCACCAAAATAAAAAAGGAGAAGGATATATATACAATCAGATCGCTTAAAAGAATAGGCTCGCTTGCAGTAGATAAAATAGTAGAAACAATTCAGAGAAGCTCAAAATTATCAAAAGGAAGATGGATTAGAAATAACAAGTTGTACAAATTACAATGATTATGGGGAACCATAAATTTTATTTCAAGAGACAAGAATTTGATTCTATTCGCCTCATTGAAAATTAGTTAAACTACGTGATTCTAATCAGAAGAGGAAATAAGTAATGAAATTCCCAATCTGCATACGAAGATGGTCATTCGGGAATTAAAACTGTAAATCTAAAGCTGATGGACTCTGGAAAATAAAATATATACAAAACTCAAAAGTCAATTCAATGAAAGCACTTGAACATGAAACAAAACTTTTGACGACCACTGAGGTGAGCTAAAATCGATGGGAGTAAAAGCATTATAACCCATTTCCTTTCAAACCAAATCGATATGGTTGGAATTGTGTACCGAGGAATAATTAACCATTTATATATAAGAGTACATAATGTAAATAATTCTTAAAACCTGAATTACAAATAAAATCAATTCCAAGAAATTGAATCTGAGAGAAATGTGGAATTTCAGTAAGAATTTCACCAGGAAATTGATACCAAAGAAATTACCAATCAAGATATTGAATCCTTCCCATGTGGTTTTGTCTTTATTTTGTTTATTTTCCATATCTACTAAGGTGAAAAGTGTCTGGGGCCATCACAACTTTTAATTTTACATTGTACATTGGAGTTACAGTAGTTGGTCATGGCTATGGTGTAGAATTTAGTAAGGTCATCATATTTAAATTTTAATGACTAATTTTATTTTTTTAAATTGCTAAATACAGAGGTTACGACGATGCATACCTGGCAATTCGCAGACGATAAGACGACGAATACACAATGACAAGATGAGGCAGGAGATCGTCGAAGACATCATGGAGGATGTAGACCAAATTCCTTGCAAACAAAAAAAATTAAAATTAAAATCAAATAAAAAAAAATCAACAAAAAAAATTACAAAAAAAAATAGAGCAACACCTCACCTCGTCACCATGGCGCAGCAGAGCAACACCTCACCTCACCTCTTTGCCCCAACAAACACACAGACGCGAGATAGATAGGTGTGAGACAGACAAACAGGAGACAACAAATAGACAATGGTAATACGCCTGAAACCTGTTAAGGTTTGCCAGCTGATATATTTATAAGAACAAGTTTGGCCGAACTATTTTAAAATTTCAGGTGAACTAATAGTTCGGCTGGACTATTAGTTCGACCGAGCTTTTGTTGCCGGTTTTCCCATCTCCGACCAAAAATATTTTTTCCCATGTCGTTAATATGCCATCAATGTAAACGACATAATTAGTTCGGCCGAACTTTTAAAAATGTTCGCCCGAACTGTTGGGAAAATGACTTTTCCGCCCCCGATTCTCACAAAATTGTAACCCACCTTTGCATTTTTACCCGGTAGTATTGTTTTGATTATTAGTTTCAAATTCCATAAGACATTTTTGTTTTATAAATAAAGCTTAATTTTAAAAAAAATTATAATGAAAAATGTTAAGTTTGTAATATTATTTTATCAGAAGTTTATATGTTATTGTAATGTTATTAGTATTTAATTGTAAGGTCAAGACCTAGCAAAACACCAAATTGGTATATGAGATTCATTGTTTGTGAGACAAGAGACACACCTAATTGGTGTATGATATCGCCTTGTTTGTGGGACAAGGGACCCACCTAATTGGTGTATGAGACCTTCTTGTTTGTGGGACAAGAGACCAACGTGACTCATAAGTCTAGGAAGGCATACATATGCTACCTCATCTGGTTTTGAAGCCATGATGTCTTAGGAGGAAACACATCCTCTTAACTATTAAGCCCACTCAAATTGTATAATTGAATTACTCATATATATATATATATATATATATATATATATATATATATATATATATATATATATAATAATTTGGATATAAAAAGGTTTTGGATATCAATATATTTGTAGAGATAGAATTAGTTTTCAAATTTTGTTTTAATAATTTAATAATTTTTTATTGTTTTACATTTTGTATTATTAGATTAATTCACTTATATATACTTTTATATATATATATATATATATATATATATTATATATATATATATATATATATATAAGTTTAATAATAACAATATATTCAATAAATAAATTATATTTAGAAATAAATAATATATTTATATATAATTTTGAGATAACTTAAATGAATATATAATAAATATTATGTATATAGAAAAAAATAGTAAGTTTAAAAATCAAAGCTTTAATATATATTGATGATTGATATTTAAATCATCTTGTATATATGTGATCAATATCCAAATGATGTGGTCTTGAAGATTGATGATGAAGCACAATCTCTAATTCAAGATAGGTTGATTTAAAAATACTTCCATATGATTTATCTCAAATAGCTCCACATAATCATTATGAATCACACCAGTTTACGCTGTAATATATATTCAATTCAAAATATGATTAATGTTAATATTAATGATCTAGTAAAAATGATACAAAATAATAGAAAATATATCAAAATGTATTAGGAAAAAATATTGAAATATCCAATAAGATACTCAATCAAATGTTAATGTGTTTATGATCTTTTTCTTTTCCTCAAGAGCTACTCTACAATGAATATGAGGGAGATGTTGGCACTTAACATTAAATTAAAAAATAACAAAATAATGCTGAAATTTAAAATATATATATATATATATATATATATATATATATATGTAATAATAGCAATAATAATAATCATCATCATCCAATGTTAATCATAAATAAAACACTTCAATTTTCATTTTAATGTTAAGTCTACTTTATATAGAGATAAATTACTTTAAAACCTTCACATTTAAAGGTTTCCGCCTTATCCCTAACATAAAATTTGTTTCCTTGCCACATATTATGGATATTCTATCAACCTTGAAGCTTTGGTGATAGTTTAAATCATTTATACAAAATATCTTCATTTTAATCTACGGTGATAGTTTAAATCCTTCATAAAAAATATCTCATTTTTATCTATTGTACCAAAGTTCTATTCTTGATTATAAAGTTACATTTACAACCTTCACATTTAAAGGTTTCCACTTTATCCCTAAGATAAAATTTAGTTCCTTACCACACGTTATGGATAGTCTCTGTTGTACTGAAATTTTATTCTTGATTAGAAAGTTACATTTACAACTTTCACATTTAAAATTTTCCACTTTATCCCTAACATAACATTTGGTTCCTTACCACATATTATGGATATTCAAAGTATTACTCATTAGTACTTTAAACGAATCCCTGGATTCGATTATGAATACATTGCAACTATTGCACATATAGTTCCAAGTCCAAATTTCCAGTGCATTTACAATTTATATGTTTATTTAAATAGGTCGATGGTATATGTATATACCTTACACTATTTTATTTTGTGTATTAGTGTGGGATCAGAGTTAATTTATTGCAGTCATGGTGTATACTTGTCACTTATTCTAAAGACTAGATTGCATTGTTCACATTGGTTTGAGGTGGCATACAAAGGCATTAGAATTAAAATGGTTATGATTAAAGTCTTGATCCAAGGGTGGATCTTTGTTTAGGTTTTTTCCAAAAAAATTTCCTCCTGAATTCAAACACATTTCATTATTTACAATGCTTAGGTTCCACTCAGCATGTTGGTAAGGTATGTAGTTGTTTATTGATCTTCGAATTATTTATTATGTGTATAGCCTACAATGCATGTTTTTACCAAAGGAATTTCTTTGGAGAGGGATGCCTGCCCACATTACAAAGGTAATCTCTCATCTTGAATTTATTTACATTGATAATGTCATATTACGAGTTTATATGTCTCTCTTTGATATTCATTCTCTCTTCGGACTAATTATCCTGATTATGGCTATAGGTAATACTTTCTTTACTCATGCATATAGTACTTTTCATATTTCTAATTTGTTATGGAGTTTGAATGCTAAACCCTTCAATACCTTTGCAGGTTGATACCACAGATTTGGCTAGCCATGGGGCCTATCTCTACAAGCAACGAGGAATTTGATATTAATATCTCCCAATTTGATTGTAATTGTTAATTTCCTTTAACACTACTAAAATAATCTATAATGTATTGTATTCCATATAGGTAACCATGGAATCTGTGGGACCATTGTTGAAGTTACAAGGACTTATAAATTTGGGTTTTCAACACTTCAATTCTGTCATTTTACCTGACAGGTTGACACACTCTCTAGTACATCCTCTTATGTTGGGCCCCAAAGTTGGGCACATAGATATGCACTTAATCGTGAGTCCTCATTATTTTCATGCAATATTATATGTTTAGTTTTGTTGTTTAGAGGGAGATACTATTTTTTTAAGGTTTATAATAGACCTTTTCAGTCAAGAACTTTGATGACTATTGCCTTTGTAATGGATATGAATTTGGATTTAATTATAGAAATTTTATTTCATTGATATATTGTTATATTCAAAACCGAAGAACTTTTATGGGTTTTGTCCTCTATTTTTTGTTATTTTGTCTGATTTTAATTTTAATAAAATGGCTATCTAATAGTTGATATGATTCTATGAATTTGTTATGGTTATATGTATTTCATATCTAGTAATATATAGTCAAACTCGTCTTAACCAATAATGTGCTCAATTTCATACTTAGCATTTGCCTATAGTTTCTTTTGAATGTTCCTGTCTCTTTTGTTTATACATGAATTGGCAATTATTTGAGAATGTTGTCAATGCTATGTTAGGTCCCTATATTACTAGTTTAGTCCATTATTGTTATTAGTGTAGCCCCTTATTGTTATTTTTGTACCCCTGTAACCCCAATATTGTTATTATTGTTCCCTTACATTATTATTGTTGGGTCGGATAGGATTATATTGTGGCCCCATGAACTCCTATATATAGAAGGATGTTTTGGTCATTTGTATCATCCAAGAATTATTCATTTATGTAATGTATTTTAGGTGTCCCCCTTGAAGTGGCTGATTTCTAAGGCGTTGATCTCTCTTTTCTTCTATTTTTGGAGATAGTTTCATAACATTTGGTATCAGAGCTTTGGATTCTAGGGTTTCGCTACTCCAAATAGGTCATTGTGGAATTTTCGCTATAATTTTTTTTCTATGAAGTTTCAGAAGCTCAAATATTTGTTGAGAAAAGAAAAAATCTAGAGGAATGTCGTGGAAAAATTTCAGATCTTGGTTAGTAATATTTTTGGAGATATGATCTATGAAATTTATGGATTTTTACAGGCTCCTGAATTTAACCTAAACAGGTCATCATGGAATTTTCTCTATAATTTTTTTCTACGAGGGTTAAGAAGCTAAAATTTTAACAAAGAAAAGCTACAATATTGAGGATTGTCGTGGAAAAATTTTAGAGCTTGATACAGAATATTTTCGAAGATAGGGTCTATGGAAGTTAGGGATTTTTCAGGCTCCCGAATTTCATCTCAAAGAGGTGACCTTGGTAAAATAGTCATAACTCTCTCTCTGAGCATTGGATTTGAATTCTGTAATAAGTTTCTGTAAGTACACAAAATATATTTTCCTCTGTATCAATTTCAAAGCTCAAGGAGGAAACAATGACACATGTCACGCCGCACAAGGTCACTCTACTGAACTAGTCCATAATTAGGTCATTGTGGGAGATTTGGCATAACTTTGTCTTGAAGAATCCAAATCAGGTTAGACCTCTGGAACTTGAAAGAAGATTCATAGGGATACTACAGGACCCAATTTTAGATATTGAATATCCGAAATCATAGAGATAATTCAGTTTCAATATCGAGCTCCTCAAATTAAAGAAAAAGGTGTGTATTTTTTTTGAATTACATAAGTCTCATTTGAAAAAATTAGTTTGAATTTATTCCAAGGGCATATTGAAGAATATATATGAGCATTAGGTTCTAAAATTCCTCCTAAAAATAATTCAACACCCATTAAGCCTTCATAATTCTCTACTATGACTCATGAATACGAAGAAATGCAACATGAGATATCAAAATTACAAGAGCAAGTGCACCTATCGCAAAGAGCAACAAAAACTGAAATGGAAGTTTTGAAGAAAGGCATGGAAACTAAGATGAATGGTTTAGAAGCTGAGATGGATGGAATGGAGGTTGGCATGGAAGCTAAGATGGATGACATGGAAGCTAATATCGATGAAAAAATGTAAAACATGAAGAATGATCTAAAAGTAGACATCGAAGGTTTGGAAAAGTTGATACAAGAAATATTTCCTAATGGTGAAAATATAGTAGAGGAAACTCATGATGAGGAAAAAATAAATGTTAATCGTGATTTCATAAACTCTAATGTTGTATGGAAGGACCACCATATTCCAAAAATGGATATGAGGAATTTTGATGGCAAGGATCCCGTAGCATGGATACTACAAATGGAGCAATATTTTGATCTCAATAATGTGAAAAACACACAAAAGGTACGCATTGCGACTTTACATTTAGAACAAAATACATTTGTATGGTATCGATGACTTTTCTCCTATAAAAAAATTGTCAGTTGGTCAATTTTTACGAAGGAAATGATAGCACATTATGAGGATACAAAAAGCAACACCTTCTTTAGCCAATTGATAAATCTCAAACAAAAGGGTTCAGTGGTGGAGCACATTGAGGACTTCCAAAAATTAAATATAAGGGTAAGTGATATTCCAGAGAAACATAGGATTGATGTATTTATAGGGACTTTAAAGGATAACATCCAACATGAAGTTCGTGTTTGGGAACTTGATTCATTGGAAAAGGCATTCAGGTTGGCAAGAAAAATTGAATGTAAAATTATGGCGAGAAGGAAGCCTACCAGTCACATATATAAGGATGGAAGTGTTGCTACTCCTAGACTTCCACAACCTACAATTTTGACACCACAATGTTGTGAAACCAGCTCCAGAAATAGAAGAAAAGAGATATCAACGCCTTAGAAATAAGCCACTTCGAGTGGGCAACCTCCAATACATTACATGAACGGAAAATTCTTGGATGATACAAATGACAAAAAACCCTTTCTATATATAGGAGTCCATGGGACCATAATGTAATCCTAGTAGGGCCACAATGTAATCCTAACTAACCTAACAATAATAATCTAAGGGCACAATAATAACAATATGGGGGTTACAAGGGTACAACAATAACAATAAAGGGTGCTACACTAACATAATAAGGGACTACACTATTAATATAGGAACTTAACATGCCCTTCTCCTTAAAACAAGTGTTGTCCTCAACGCTTGATTATTTATTGATGCTTCTATATAAAATTCTCATCCTCCCATGTGGAATCTTCTACAGGAAAGCTCTTCCACTTGCTGAGATACTCTGAAATTGATCGTACTTGTCAAGTTCTTGTTTCTATGACTGATTAAGAAATTCTTTCGATGTGATGTTGATCTTCCTATTGTTTCATTAGATTATGCACCAAAGTTAGGTTATCCTTTGACAGTTGGAGAACTTGTTGTTGATGCTTGATGTCATATTCCACTAATTTATCATCCATATTGGCTATTATTTGATCCTTCAAACCATCCAAATTAGCCTCCATTTTTTTCTTTTAAACCATCTATGTGATCTTCAGTTGCTCTCCGTAAGATTAAAATTTGTTGCACTTGGTAATGTAATTTTGATATCTCATACTCCAATTCTTCCTCTTCATGCATCATAGTATAGTTTTTTGAGGGTTTAATGGGTATGGAATTATTTTTTGGAGGAATTATAGAACCAAATACTGATAAAAATATTAAAATATGCCCTTGGAATCACTTCAAACTACTTCTCAAACAAATGTTATGAAATTTTAAAAACCAAATACACACATCTTTCTTGATTTTTAGTAGCTCAATATTGAAACTAAATTATATATGTGATTTCAGATCCTCAATAACTGAAATTTGGCCCTGACATAGCCCTCTGAATCTTATTTCGAATGCCATAGGTCTGACCTGATTTTAATTCTTGAAGACAAAATTATGCCCAATATCCTACAATGACCTAATTATGGACTATTTTAGTAGAGGGAACTTGTACGGCTTGCCACGTGTCCCTATTTCATCCTTAGACTCTGAAATTGATACAAAAGAAACTACATTCCATGTAACTGCAGCCACATTTTACAGAATCTCAATCTGACGCTCAGAGAGAGAGAGTTATGATGTTTTTCCCACGGTCACCTCTTTGCGATGAAATTCGAGAGCCTGAAAAAATCCAAACTTCCATAGATCATATCTCCACAAATATTTCGAACCAACATCTGAAATTCTTATAGGAGGGTCTTCAGGATTTTGGCTTTGCTCTGTGAAAATTTCAGCTTCTAAAACCTCGTAGAAAAATATTTATAGTGAAAATTCCACAATGACCTGTTTAGGTTAAATTCAAGAGCCTACAAAAAGCTCTAAATTCCATAGGTGATACCCGCGAAAATATTTTGTACCAAGCTCTAAAATTTTGCGATAATTTTCCTAAGGATTTTGGCTTCGCACTCTAAAAATTTCAACTTTTGAACCTTCGTAGAAAAAACGTTATAGCGAAAAATGGCACGATGACTTGTTTGGAGCAGCGAAACCTTTGAATCCAAAGCTTTGATACCAAATGTTGTGAAACCACCTCCAGAAATAGAATAAAAGAGATATCAATGCCTTATAAATAAGCCACTTCGAGGGGGAAACCTCCAATACATTACATGAATGAACAATTCTTGGATGATACAAATGACAAAACCTCATTTCTATATATAGGAATCCAAGGGGCCACAATGTCATCCTAGATGACCTAACAATAATAATGTAAGGGCACAATAATAACAATATGGGGGTTAGAGGGGTACAACAATAACAATAACGGGGGCTACACTAACATAATAAGGGACTATGCTATTAATATAGGGACTTAACACACAAAAATTGGAAGAAAAAATATCAAAAGGGATTTGTTATAGTTGTGATAGAAAATACACTAAAGGCCATAAGTGTGCTGAGAAGAAATTATTTTACATATATTGTGAAGAGGAAGAATAAAATGAACAAGAATCTTCAAAAGAAGAGGATATACACCAGGAACCAAACCTAGAAGAGGAAGAAATGAGTCTAACCATATCGTGTAATGCATTGGCAAGAATTACCACTCCTCATACTCTAAAGGTAGAAGGAAATATCAAGAATAAAAAGGTAATAGTGTTGATTGATTCAGGTAGGGCCCATAATTTTATTCATTGTAAGGTAGCCAAGGAATTGAATTGTTTCCTATACCCAACACCAAAATGTCAAGTGATGGTTGAAAATGGAGGAACTATAAATTTCTCTAGAAAATACCATAGTATCAAGCTAACCATGGGGGAATATGTATTGAATATTCCAATTCTTTCCATTCCAATGGTAGGTGCTGATGTTGTACTAGGATTATAATGGTTGCAATTTTGGGGATGGTTTCTTTTAATATTCAACAACTTTTCTTGAATTTTTTTTCAGAAGGAAAGGAAGTCGAATTACGGGGTATCACAGGGAAGCCGGGAAAGATAATAAGCTCTAATGTCATGAAAAATCTTCTGAAGAAAGGAGAACGAGGCATAATTTCACAATTATGCTCACTAGAAGTTCCAACATCAAAATCATCTATTTCTGCAGATCTCCAAAAATTCTTGGATAATCATTCCAAGGTGTTTGAATTTCCTAAAGGATTCCCACCTATTCGTGATCATGATCATGCTATTCATTTTATTCTAGTAAGTGTTCCTCCAAACATCAGGCCTTATAGATATCCTTATGTCCAAAAGAGTGAAATTGAACGTATGATTGTAGAAATGTTAGAGGCTGGTATAATTCAACCTAGTCAAACTGCTTTCTCTTCTCCAGTAGTATTGGTGCACAAGAAGGATGGATCATGGCACACGTGTCTAGATTATAGGGTACTCAATAATCTCACCATTAAAGATAAATTTCCCATTCCTGTGATTGATGAATTATTGGATGAATTACATGGAGCAATTTATTTTACCAAGTTGGATCTTCGTTTAGGATATCATCAAATTAGAATGAAGGCTGAAGATATTCCAAAAACAACATTTCGAACTCATGAGGGTCATTATGAATTTTTGGTCATGCCTTTTGGCCTTACCAATGCACCTTCTACATTTCAAGGGTTGATGAATTCCATTTTCAAACCCTTAGAAAATTTGTGCTAGTATTTTTTGATGATATACTAATCTACAGCAGGTCTTGGAAGGATCATGTTGAACATGTTGACAGGGTACTCAAACTATTGTAGGAGAAAAAATTATATGCAAAAACATCCAAATGTTTCTTTGGAGTACAAGAGGTGGAATATCTGGGTCATATTGTATCTCACGAGGGTGTTAAAGTAGACCCTAACAAAATTGAAGCCATTAAGGAATGGAAAGTCCCCACAACCATAAAGCAGTTGCGAGGATTTCTTGGGTTAACAGGGTATTATCGCAAGTTTGTTAAGAATTATGGGAGAATAGCAGCACCTCTAAAAACATTATTGAAGAAAGATGCATTTTCATGGACTCCTGAAGCAACTAAGGCCTTTGAACATCTTAAAGAGGCAATGTGCCTAGCACCGGTCTTAGCTACGCCATACTTCATAAAAACCTTTATTGTGGAATGTGATGCTTTAGGAAATGGAATTGGTGCATTTTTAATGTAGGAAGGAAGACCCATTGCTTTTGAAAGTTGTCCAATCAAAGGAAAGTATTTACAGAAACCTATTTATGAGAAGGAAATGTTAGCAATACTGCATGCACTAAAGAAATGGCGAACTTACCTAATGGGAAGACATTTCAAGGTAAAAATTGATCATGATAGTCTTAAACACTTTTTGGAACAAAGACTATCTTCAGAAGAGCAGCAAAAATGGGTCACAAAGATGTTGGGTTGTGACTTTGAAATAATATACAAAAAAGGGAAGCTAAATGTTGTTGCAGATGCACTCTCAAGAAATAATGAAGAGGTGGAAGCATTGCTTTGTGCCATTTCTATTATCCAACCGGATTGGATAACCGAAGCAAGGGATGAATGGAAGAAGGACGAAGAAGTGTGGACACTCATTCAAAAGTTGCAGCAAGATCCTAGTACATCTGATACATTTAGTTGGAAAAATGATTCCTTATGGTACAAAGATCGCTTATGTCTTTGTAAGAATTCCCAACTAAAACAAAAGATTCTTTTGGAATTGCACACTTCTCCTTTAGGAGGACACTCAGGATTTTTAAAAACTTACCACAGGGTGAAGAAAGAATTTTTTTGGGATGGCCTTAAATCTGATATTCAAAAGTTTGTGGCGGAATGTTTGGTTTTCCAGCAGAATAAAGTTGAGACAATTAAGATCCCGGGTCTTCTACAGCCTTTATCCATTCCAAGTCAACGTTGGGAGGAGATTTCAATGGATTTTATCACAGGTTTACCTAAGTCTGAAGGAAAGAGTGTCATCATGGTGGTAGTTGATAGACTTACCAAGTATGCACACTTTTGTGCATTATCTCATCCATTTAAAGCAAATATAGTTGCTACTACATTTATGGACACATTTCAAAAGCTACATTGAAACCCAAAGATTATTGTGAGCGAAAAAAATCCTATTTTTACTGGAAATTTTTGGACGGAGTTATTTTCTTATTCGGGTACTCAATTAGCTCATAGCTCATCTTATCATCCTCAATCCGATGGTCAAACTGAGATAGTGAATAAATATTTGGAAGGATATATTTGTTGTTTTGTATTTGATAAACAAACACAATGGGTCAAGTGGTTAGCTCTCGCTGAATGGTGGTATAACACTTCCTTCCATACTGTAGCAAAAATGACCCCATTTATGGCACTTTATGGATATCATCCTCTAATATCCCAAATGGGAAATATGCAGCAATATTAAACAATACCGCAGAGGAATAACACAATTCAGCTAAGTAAGAGTAGGAGGCCAATATGGAGGCTCAATATTTACATTTATAATAGCAAATCAGATTTATATTGAAGCCCATAAGATGTAGAATAGGAAATAGAAAACTTTTACATGAAGAAATCCTCAAAAATGAGGTCCTACAAACATATATTATGACTGAAATAGCTTGAAAATGTTATTTTATTGGCTGAAAACAATTGTATATTATAATTCAGATCTAGAGCAGATATATGTACAAAAATTTAGATCTATATCAAATTTGTACACTAGATAGGCTCTTGTTAAGATGCCCTTTGGGGTTTTCAACAAAAAGTGAAGCACATGGAGTAGATTTGAGATCTAATGCTTTAGATATACAGAAATATTCAGAAATATATGCAGCTTTAGATCTGATCTGATATATACAATATGATGATCCCATCCAATGGATATCAAATGTGAAGGGCAGATCCCCAACACATGAAAACCAATACTCCAAAAGGTGTTCCAAAAGACCCTGCAACTATACCCTTGAAAATAACGCAGTACTGGAAAGAAAAAATGCATTGTAGGCTCTAAAACATGTTTGGCCTCAAGACAAGATTTGAAAATGTAGCTCCAATCATCCAATTCTCTCTTGCCAATGGGATAGAAGCCTTCCTCACTAAAAACATGCACTAGATTGGGGTAGATCTGAGTAGATCTAGCCTCCATTTGCTGCAGCTTACAAATACAACCAAAGCCTCATCAGGATCTACATTGTAGCTGGAAGAAGAGTTTGGAAAAATTCCTGACAGTGGACAAGAAATGCAAGACTCTTCCAAGAGGACTCTCAAGGAAAGAGGTGGGATTCCAAATCAGGAACACCCAGTGCTAAACAACACTATTCTCTACTAAATAGCAAAGATAATAAGAAATGTTTTAAAAAAAAAAAATCTTCAGAAATAACATACTCATCAACAACCTTCTCATGTTTTCCTCCTCTCCCTTTTATAAGTTTGAGAGCTTGCAAAGCCCTAAACCATCTTAATGAAATAGCTATTTTCACATGAGCCACCTCCAACTAAAACTGCGATGTTCCTCTTTGATGGCCATTCCTCCAAGACACTTTTGTTGATTTGGTCATGGTAGACCTAGTCAAAACATTTAGCCCTATTCACACCTAAGGGTGCTCATTTAGTTAGCCCAGATTTAGCCTTGTGCACATGTGGCATTGATTTATATGTTGTTTTAGGAGTTTTTATTTGCCTCCTTTACACATTTATTCATGTAACAGAAAAAATGAAACAAAATTGTATATTCCCATTAGGTTGGGCTAATTTGGAATATTACAGTCCTCCCCTCCAAAATGTTGCTTTTCCTTAAGCAACTGATAAGGTGAGTGCTACAACACTTCTCCTCCTCCATTGGTGACACTATCATGAATTAAGATTCCTCCACAAGCTAAGTGTTCACCAATCCAACCCTCCATGAATTGTTCCTCTAAATTCATCATGAGATGCACATTGTCCATCCCATAAGGAGTCAAAAAACTCAAATGAAACAAACATGGCTAAACCAATACTCTCCCTGAAACATGTAGCATAATATACATAGAGAGTCTCCATCCCATGTGGTACATACATTCCTCCCATCCTCCCTTCATACACTCCCATAAAAAGTACAATTATATCATCAATGTATGGAAGCAAAACTACATATACACAAACATAAATATGAGCAAGTAGAGGTGGGTCATAGTCCCACATATCGTAGCAGTGCAGTGCATCTCCGGCCTGCATTAGATCAAGGTATGGTAAGTGGTTTCCCCGCCACTTACTTGCTGCCCATGTTATCTCACTATGGATGAAAGTGTGAGATATGTTTGGTGCCTTTGGAAAGCACCCATCATGGTGGAAAATATCCCTTTGCACATCAAGGGAGTGTCCAACTTCAGAAATTTGTATGTCCCATTGTTTTCCATGAGATTTACATGATGTATGACTCCTCCTTGGAGCCACAGCCTACATAAACATGGTGAAAGAATATATATAGTCAGAAAATAAAACATGCTTTACATGATCAGATTCTTCACCAACAATACTCTTCATACAAATGGAGTGGTGCATGGATATTTCTCCTCTTTCAAAAGAAGGAAGAGATGGCTGAAATAACACCTTGATGGAGTCATGTTGCTTCCCCAACTCCACAAGTTCATGCATTCTTGAAAATGTTGATATAGTTCTTCTTTCAAGCCTTCCCAATCAAAGCTCCTCATGATGATGTTGTAGATCCTCATGGAATATGTGTGACTGAAACAAAACTCTTTGTAGGATCTTTGTAGAAACTTCTTCTTGAGATTGGAGGCTCTAGACAAGAAGATCCTACCATGATGATAGATTACGCCTCCTTGGACTAAATATCCCTCTTCATGCAGCTGGTCATCAAGTATCATACAAGTGTGAAGAGCTTCAGAATAATCCACCAATAGTTGGGATGTCCAATATGGATCTAAACTGCTCAACAATGACAGTGTTGATGGTGTATCAACAAGATTGTCTATCATGTTGGTTCTCTCCTCCTTGACATCTCACATGCCAAAGAAGTGTGTTGGAAGTAAATTCCTTCCATTCTTCTCCTCCCACAACGCCAATCCAGAAATGAGAGTGGATGATGATGATAAGGGAAGAAGATATCCCTCCTTCTTGAGCTTACCCAAGTCTCCTAGTGATGTAGCTTTGTCTTAAAGTGCTCCAATCCCTCCTGGATCTAATTTTGGAGCAACAAGTTTTGAGGCCTTCCCCACAAAATCTGAATTAGGCGGCCTCCTAGGTGGTTTTCCACTAGATAAGAGTGTCCCATGCAGAAATCTCATGAACATAATGGATGGGATTGTAAGGTCCTTGCTTCCACTACACAATTCCATCTCGATTTTTTGTGTGGAAGTGTTATGTGAGGGGTATGTATGCATGCCTTTGATCACTTAAGATTCACCACTCTTCTTTTCCACCCATTCCATTTGCAAAGCCTCTCAATCAGTGGTGACTTTCCCCAATGTAATCAACCATTGAACACCCAAAATCACAAGTGTGTTTGATATGTCAACGACAAAGAATTGATCAACCAAAGTGTAGGTACCCATGGTGACTAAAAATGATGGGAAATAATTCATGCATTGCATTGTTCTATCTCCTAGGACCAAAACAGATAATCCCTCAAAAGTATCAGTGGGTATTACCCTCATTTGCATAAGATGGGCATCAATGAAGTTGTGGGGGGCCCCACTATCAATCAGTATAGAAACCCTCTGATTCATGATTGAACCTTGAACTCTTAAGGTCAAGTACTTAGGTACTCCTCTCAAAGATGCAAGAGTTCCTCCAATAGGAGAAAATGTTCCATTCCCATCTCTTGATGGTGTTGGATCTCCTTCAACAGTGTTAGTGCTGTGAACCCTTCTTGGTTCATCATCTTCTTCTTCTTCAAGATCTGAGAAGACCTATATGTAATGTGCTTTTCCAGCATCACATCTATGTCTAGGAGCCCATGGTTATTGGAAAGTGAAGCATAGATTCTTCTTCCTTATATCTCTCCATACTTCAATATCAAGAAGCTTCTTGAATGAGCTCTCCTTGAAAGGTGCAAATTTCTCTTCCTTTCCTTTAGAAGGAAAAGAGGGCTTGTCCTGAAAATTTTCCTTTGCTTTTGGCAAGGCATCTTGAAGGTATCTAGCCCTCTCAATGGCATCATGAAAGGTAGTGGGCTTGTTATACTTTACCAACCCATGATGAGGTTCATCTAGACCATCGATGAACATGTACACCCTTCTTGCTACAGAAAAATAAGGGACTATAACAGATAATCTCAAAAAATCAGAAATGTAAGACTCTGTATTACCTAATTGCTTCAAATTTGCAAGGCTCATGAATGGTGCTTCTGGATCTCTTCTATCAAATATTTCCACCAGCCTTCTAGTGAAATCATAATAAGCATTCATATTGGCATGACCCTATGTAGACAAGCCACAGAACCACCAGTCATGTACTTCACCTTCAAAGTGAAGCGCTACAATATTGATAGCTTCCATCTCTAGAACCTTGTTCAACTGAAAGTAGATGTAAATTTTTTCCACCCATACTTTGGCAAAACACTTGGATGACCCATCAAAATTGGGTAGAAAGAATCTACCCATAGAGTTATGTCAATCATGATTCTGAGTGAATCCACCATCTCTATGCTGATGCCTTGGTATTATTTTGTCCTTGACTTGAAAAAACTCTTGAAAACTCAGTTGATCTTTGAATCTCTAATTCTGAGACTCATATTATTCAAATTAGTCTTCAAGGTATGCTTGGTCTTGAAACCCTTCATTTCCCACAGCCAAAAAGGTAGGCATGGTAGATCGTTGGGAAACTTGTGGTTGATGCACTGGTTGATCATTCCCATGGTGAGATATGCCAGAAATTTCTCCAAGATGAAATATCTTAGGAGATTCTTTGATTATGTCCATTCTCATCTCTTTTATCTCTCTAGCAAGATCTTGCATGTCTCTCAAAAGGATTTTTGCAAACTCCTTTCCTTCTTCATCACTTCTAGATTTAGGGGCTTTACCCTTGTCTTTGTCATCATTTGTGTAATCAAATTCTTCTGTCTTCTTTCCAGATACCTCTTTTCTCTATAATTAAGAGGCTCTTCTTCTTCTGAAGACATATTAGCTTCCTACAGGTTGTGCCAAGATGATTGCTCCGATACCACTGTAATATCCCATATGGGAAATATGCAGCAATATTAAACAATATTGTAGAGAAATAAAACAGTTCAGCTAAGTAAGAGCAGGAGGCCAATATGGAGGCTCAATATTTACATTTACAACAAAAAATCAGATTTATATTGAAGCCCATAGAATGTAGAACAGGAAATAGAAGACTTTTACATGAATAAATCTTCAAAAATGAGGTGCTGCAACCATATATTATGACTCAAATAGCTTGACAACATTATTTTATTGGCTAAAAATAGTTGTAGATTACAGTTCAGATCTAGAGTAGATATGTGTCCAAAAAATTATATCTATATCATATTTATACACTATATAGGCTCTTCTTCAAATGCTCCTTGGGGTTTTTAGAAAAAAGTGAAGTGCATGGAGTAGATCTGAGATCTAATGCTTCAGATCTGTAGAAATATTCAGAAATATATGCAGCTTCATATATGATCTGATCTATACAATATGATGATCCCAACCAATGGATCTCAAATGTGAAAGGTATATCCCCAACACATGAAAACCAATAGTCAAAAAGGTGTGTGAAAAGACCCTGCAACTGTACCCTTGCAAATAACACAGTACTAAAATGAAAACTGCATTGTAGGATCTAGAACATGTTTCGCCTCAAGCCAATATCTGAAAATGTAGCTCCAATCATCCAATACTCTCTTTCCAATGGGATAGAAGCCTTCCCCACTTAAAAGAGGCACTAGATTGGCCTAGATCTGAGTAGATATAGCCTCCACTTGCTGCAGCTTACAAAGACAACCAAACCCTCATCAAGATTTGTGGTGTAGTTGGAAGAAGAGCTTGGCCAAATGTCTGATAGTGGACAAGAAATTAAAGACTCTTCCAAGAGGACTCTCAAGGAAGGAGGTGGGATTCCTGATCAGGAACACCTAGTGCTAAAAAACACTATTCTCTACTAAAAAACAAGGATAATAAGAAATGTCTAAACAAAAAAAGTATTTTGAAATAAAATACTCATCAACAACCTTCTCATGTTATCCTCCTCTTCCTTCTATAAGTCTGAGAGCTTGAAAAACCCTAAACCATCTCAATGAAATAACTCTTTTCACATGAGCCACCTCCAACTAAAACTGCGTTGTGCCTCATTTATGGCCACTCCTCCAAGATAGCGTTGTTGATTTGGTGATGGTTGACCCATTCAAAACATTCATCCCCTTTCACACCTAAGGGTGCTCATTTAGTTAGCCCAGATTTAGCCTTGTTCAAATGTGGCATTGATTTATTTGTTGTTTTAGGAGTGTTTATTGTCCTCCTTTACACATTTATTCATGTAACAAAAAAAATGAAACAAAATTGTATATTCCCATTAGCTTGGGCTAATTGGGAATATTACACATCCACCATCCGTCACATCATCTTTAAGAGAAAATTCTAAGGTTCAAGTAGTGGAGGATCACATCGAGCATCAACAAGAAGTTCTCCAACTGTTAAAGGATAACCTAAAATTGGCACAAAATCGAATGAAACAACAGGGAGATCAACATCACAGTGAGAGAAGTTTTGATGTAGGAGATTGGGTATTTTTATGCCTACAACCATACAAACAAATTTCCCCCAAGCAAGCTAAGAATGATAATAAATGATCTCCAAATCATTATGGTCCTTAGAAGGCGTTGCAAAATATTGGTACTATGG
Organism: Pinus albicaulis; assembly: GCA_034641835.2. Lineage (NCBI taxonomy): Eukaryota > Viridiplantae > Streptophyta > Pinopsida > Pinales > Pinaceae > Pinus > Pinus albicaulis. Next base: position 620,953,590 of record CM076584.1, on the reverse strand, counting down.
AATACAAATTGGAGCTTCCTTCTTCTTCACAAGTGCATCGAGTTTTCCAAGTTTCATGATTAAAGAAGGTTATAGGTGAAAATCTTCCAATTCAAACAATATTTCCAGAACTTGATGAGGAAGGAAAAATCATATTGGAACCTGAATTGATCACTGAAATAAGAACTCGACAGCTATGAATCGATCAATTTAAGATTATCTCATTATGTGGAAGAACTCACCCACTGAATATTTTACATGGGAGGATGAGAATTTTATACAGAAGCAGCTAGAGCTACTAAAGCATTAAGGAAAACACCTTTTTAAAGGAGAGGGGCATGTTAGGTTCGTATATTACTATTTTAGTCCCTTATTGTTATTAGTGTAGCCCCCTTATTGTTATTTTTGTACCCGTGTAACCCCAATATTGTTATTATTGTGCCCTTACATTATTATTTTTAGGTTGGCTAGGATTGTATTGTCGCCCCATGGACTCCTATATATAGAAGGAGGTTTTGGTAATTTGTATCATCCAATAATTATTCATGTATGTAATGTATTGGAGATTTCCCCCTTGAAGTGGCTGATTTCTAAGGGGTTGATCTCTCTTTTCTTATATTTTTGGAGATGCTTTCATAACATGCTCTATATTAATTTATGGAATTAAAGAACTGGTTTTCGCCCTTTGTTTCTTTAAAGTCTTAGTTAATTATTTTCACATAGATAGCTCATATATAGGATATCTCCTTATTGGTTTTTAAATTGATTTAACTTAACTCTTTGTATTCTATTCATATGTGAAATTCATCTATATTTATTTGATATAATCATAAATTAAATGGTTCCTCTAGCAATGTCAATTCCGATACTCTTGTTTTTGTTATGGATCTTCCATATAACTCTTTCCTAATTGAAATAAACTTTGACTATGATACTCTTTAACTAAGTGATTACTATATACAAGTTACGTCCTTTTCATACCCGATTGAATGCTTTATATTAGCACATGTATATATTTGGTCGAATTTGAATGAATTATTTATTGAATATAGCATAGTGCTATTTCATTATAGTCAATAAGGATATGTTAAAATATGCAATTACTTAGGGGGGGTGAATCAATAATAGCGAGGTTATTTAAAATACTAAGTATAACCTTTGATTCTTTTCACTATGGTCATTTACCTGTGAGAGATTTTGTACACAATGTAAATAAACATCAAGATAAGGCATTCACATGTATATACAATCCATCACATGATAAAAATACACATATTTACATGGGTAATTTTACCTACAAATCGAAAGGGAGAAAACCGCCAATATGTTTGTTGTTATCATGCAAATTAATCACCTACTTAATTACATCAATTTGTTTGTGAGAACCCACTCAGAGGAGGGACCAAAACCTTTTAAGATATCAAGACACTATTTTCCAAGAGGAACCCACATATTAAGGACTGAGGCCACTATCTAATCTAGCCACTATTCTATTTTTCATACAAGTTTCAAACTACATACAAAGGCGAATCCATATACATAGAAAAAAAAATTCGGTCTTCTCCAGTATCAGTTCCTTTCCTTCACCTCCCCATTTCTCCTTTCAACTGTGCTCACTGCTGCCTCAAACAACTCATTTATTGACCCTATGATACACTTTCACTTAGTGACAGTTATCTCAGTAACACACCCACTGCACTGGTTTTTGTAATTCTCAACAATTATGCATTCCCCCACTTTTCACAACCGCTCTCCACAGTTTTGTTCCTCTCTTGCGCTATGATAGATGTTTTATCTTCAACACAGTGCCTAGAAGTGTACATCTCCATAGCTCTCCATGTTTTTGATCCATCAGAGACAAGACCACTACAATTGCATTAATCATTGAAAACCAGATCCAACTATAGTTGCATTAAAATTAATGAAAAATAATGAACCCAAAACGACAAGGTTATTTCATGTTCTTGTAGATTTTGTTCGCAGTCACGAAAAATGATTTAATGTAGATGATGGGTATCTGAATTCAATTCTTCAGGTAGGCTTAGTTCACTTAATGTTTGTGGTTCTTTAGAAAGGCTCATGTTGTGCTTCACTCTTCAGGAGTACGTACTCTTGAAAATCTATCCATTTTATTTTACATCCTAGCACATGGCCACTGCAACTATATTAAATTTGGGAATGGACTGTAGTGATTCTTACACATTAGGAATTAATTATGAGTCCACCTACATACTCAAATATCTTCTCCATTTAATTTTTTTGTATAAAAGAAATGGATTTCTTGAGCTTGGTATAATATCAATTACTCTTATTTATTTCTTCATGGTGTGAGGAGAACTCACATTTGACTGTGTCAGACAACATTAAGGACCTTGTATCCGTATATCTCATTTTCCTGTTGACTCCATTTACTGTAGGTTTTTTAGTATGTTATTCGAGCCTTGGGCCATATTACCCTATGCTATAGAATTTCAATACATTAAGTTCAATTCAAATTTCTTAGGTGTGTAATATGTTGGTGTCCCGTGTTTTGATAGTTTGGAAATCAAAAGACAAGGCAACATTAGAAACAATCTTTATAGTTTTAGGATCTATTCCTCCTACTCTCAGAGAGGGATCTCTCAAATTATTTGTTCTGCCAAAGGTTTATCTTGTGTGCTTTGAGTATATGGTTTTAGACTAGTTATTAAGTGCAAGTGTTTGTATGTTTGTTTGGTTGAATGACACAACAGAACCTAAAAGGTATAGGAAAGATAGATAGAAAGAGGAAATGTTAGTTTCATTTGGAAATGGAGTCAAAAAGAGGTCATGACACACTTATCAATGGATATGGGATATCAAAGGGAAAATCTAACTTGGCCACAGGATCCTTTGGTTTTGGAGTGGGATGGACATTAATGATTTGGAAAGAGAAGTTTAATTCTCAACAAAGGGAATTTGAAAGCACAACTTGAAAAATAAAGAGCTATTTGATAGACAGGGCTAACCATGAATTACACAAATCACACTTTAAGCAAATAATGTCTTCAAAACAACTTTCAAAATGAAATATAAGATTCGGGGAGCACCCTATTACCTCAATTATTTTATTTCAAATGACTTAGAAAACATAGAAGATTAACTGATAATTACGGTCATAGAAGAGGGAACACCTAAACACATCTATGATCACAACTATAACGACCTTTAAGCCAATTGTTCAAGCAAGGACAAGGGGCAAGATCAGAACAGACCTCCCTAGCTCACTGTAAACAAAGAAAATTCAAAGGGAGACTTCAAGAACAGTCTTTAAGTGGCAGTAGACAAGCATGGAGAACCATAAATCATGCTCAAACCAACTAATCGGACTATTAAGGAAATAAACAAGCATGAATACTAAAGAGAGAGATTAAAGACTCTAAAATACTTCAACAGAAGAAAACATAAAACAGTGAAGGATAAACAGGTTTAAGGTGCTTCAAAGAGTCATTTCTTAGCCTAAAACTTTCATCCTACTATAGTAAGAATTTATAGAACAAAATGAAAACAAGGGAAAACATTAAATAGTTCAGAATACTTCACCAATAGCCAAGCTCATGGATCCAATGATAGAGCCTTCTTAGGAACAAGCATGCAACAACATCATCAGGGCTTCCAAGACTTCAATTTCTTCTTCAACTTCAACAGACTATGTATTATTTCAGAGAGTTTCAGTATTACAACTGGTAATCAAACAACCAACCAACGTTTACAATGGACTCCTCAATAAGTTTTTATAGAGGAATGAGGAGGTCGAAAGAGATAAAATATCTTCTGAGTTTAATTAATACAGTTAATGCTTCTTGACCTTTGAGGGGCTCAAGGGAGAAGTTTACAGATATTTTCCTGTATTAATTGGTTTACATTAAGTGATTTAAGCTTGCTGGAAGATTATGTTGACTTTAATGCTCTGTGTGATCTTTTGCAATAACTATGCTGATAGTTTATATTAGCTTCTTTGATTCAAAATAAATATTCAACTACGAGGGGCAGATATGCTCTGTTCTGGTCATTACTCGGCCTTTGTTTGAATGCTTCGAATCCACAGGTGGCAATCTGGTAGCTGAGAGGAATCAATTTTCCTCTGATCTGGCGGTGGAGGCTCTTCATGACTAATAAATCTTTTTATTCTCTTTAATTCTATTTAATTTGGAGGATTAGGCCTTTGATAATCGACTTTTCGCCGTAATCCATTAAACTATATAATCCATGTTTAATATTTCTTTTCTATTGTGTTTGGGTCTTCGACACTGATACTCTTTTTTTAATTTAATTCTTTGTGTCTTGTTGATGTGTAGTTATGTACAAATTCCATATGGCATCAATGGCCATGATTCATTGATGAAACGTGAAATTGAACCCTGTATATGGCTTTCTCTTTAATGAACGAAAGTTTGGAGGATCGTCACCCTCGGCTTTCATGTTATTTTTGAAATATTTGAAAACCCTTTTAAATCTTGGAAAATACATAAATCATTAAGAAATCCTGTGTATTTGTTAAAAGCTGCTTAGGAGGTTTCAGGTGGGGGCATGGCCATTAGATGGTAGCATCCAATAGTGGAGATTCGTTTGTGGAGGTTAAAGGAAGAGCAGAGGAAGAAATAAGTCAGAACCATTGATCGCGCAGAGATCAACGGTGGGGATTAGTTGTGATCATACAAAATGAATGAGTCATTTTATAGAGAAAATGGAGAAAATATAAAGATATAAGGTTAGAAACCTTAGGCAGAGGAAAAAATGGTAAAAACGGAGTTTGGGGTTTGGGATGATCATGGGCCGTCGGATGAGATCGGACCACGAGATCAACGGCGGAGATTTGTATGTTAAAAACCCTTGGCGAGGGTGGAGGGCGATATGTAAATGGAGGTTTAGATCCAAGCTGTTGATCTGCAGATATCAATGGTGGAGGGCACGCGGGATAGAACACAAGGGAAAAGAAGGAAAGTGGTTTCGGGAGTTAAAACCATGAGTTTCGCACGGATAGAAAAGTGGGTAGGTAGTTTTTCCTTTTGGAATGCGATATGTGTCCCCGCCCGACACGTGGCACCAGAAAACAACTTATATCACTTTCCCTTTGAAAAATTAACTTCCGCGCTGAAATTTACGCAAAAATCCATGTGCCCCATTAGATCTGGGGTCTTAGATCTGACGGTAGAGAATGAGCGCGAAAACGGATAGATGCATGGGTAGAAGCAAGGGGAGCGGTTTTACTGTGGGCCGTTGATCTAAGATCTGGATGGCTAAGATTGAATCTTGAAGAAAGCAGGACCCACAGGAGGCAGGCCTGTTGGGTTAATATGGGCTGTTGGATGGAATCATATCGACGGCCAAGATTGAATCTCGGGTATGATCGAAATAATACGGAGGCGGAGAAAAGGTTAATGAGGGCCATTGATCTGGAGAGATCAACAGCTATGATTGGCCAAAAAACATTTATAATGCGGAGCGCATGGATTAAACCAAAGTCGGGGGATGCGATCTAGACTGTCCGATTTCGACATGTGGACGGTGTAGACGCAATCAGAGGCAAGGGCATCAGCGGGGCGAAGAACATGGAGTGCGACTGAGCGATTGAGCACTGGCCGTTGATCTGAGGATTAGATCAACAGTGGGGGGTGAATCGGAGGGGTTTAAAGGCGGAGGAAATGGTTAATGATCGAGGCGAATATCGACCGTTAGATCTGGGAAGGTGGGGAGGAGATCAACGGCTCTAGATTGATCGAGGGATGAGCAATCGGGGAGAGAAATAAAATGTGCCTGGTGAAAAATTTGTGATGCGATGCTGCGCGGGCCGTTTGATCAACTTTTAGATCAACATTAGAGATTATCTTAAGACATGCACTGGCGAAAACCCTTAATACATATGAAAAACCTAAATTTTTTAGTAAATACAAAGGTTTTGGCTGTTGGGGCAGCTTATATTATAAAGTGGCAGGGCGCTGGTCTACACGGCCTTTGATTATATGGAATGCGAAGGCCCGGGGCTTTATGAATAAGGGCCAATCGCATCGGAACTTTTGGTGCGGTCTTTCAATCTAACCATTTGGATTTTTGCAATGCAATCAGCGCTTTCAGGACTTAAACTCTTGGTCCCAGGCGTAAGTTGTATGAAGTGAAGCGGAGAACGGGTTTATGAAAATGGGGCTTAATCGCATCGGAAACTTTGGTTCGGGTCTTTCAATCTACCCATTTTACATTAAAAAATAATTGTATGGGCGCGTTTAGAGCAAACTTAGGAAAAAAGGGGTTTTTTTTATTTACAAGGGGAAATAATGGATCGAAGATGAATTATACAATGTTTTTAGTGCCCGATTGCAGGCACAAGTGTTATATGAAGCGGTTAATGGGATCGGGGGTATAAACACAAGGCTTAATCGCATCAGAGTTTTTAAATATGGAGAATAGACTTGCGCATCCCATTTTCTCCGATGTGATAAGCGCCGAAAGGCTTAGCGCTTGGTTCTAGCACCAAGGCATATGTTGGGGAAGTGGTTAGGACTTTTAGCCTAAAGGGGCTTAAGTCCATAGTCAGAAATACTTATTTTTTATGAATTTTTTCAAGGTTTTTGATGGATTTGGGGGTTTCAGTAAAGTCTAAAAATGATTTCTAGACTTTGTAAAAGGGATTTTCACGAAGGGAAGAAGGTAAATCATAAAAATAGAGGAATTCTATGGGGAATAAAGGGGTAAAAAATGAAGGTTAGTTTTGAATGAAGGAGGGGAAAAATAGGATTTTGCAGAAGTCTTTTTCTTTATGAAATGACAACAGAATTTCTGAGTTCAGAAGGGGAACAACAGTGACGATTATCCAAAGTATAGGATATTATCAAAAGAATTTAAGCACCAAAAATTTTATCATTAAAATTGTTTCTTGAAGGCTGTCCAAAAATTATTTAGCCACCACTTGATAGGTCAGAATTTTATAGGTGGCTAACAGTGGCTCCACTTGGGGATGGTGACTTCTTGAAGGTATCAGGAATTTCAGACTTGCATTCTCTAGAGGCTGATCGGTGCCTTATCCATTGGGCTACCTTTCTTCATTTGAATGGTCTTCTTTTGCTCTGAAAGTATTAGCATCCATGAAAAAATAAATGGATTTTCATCAATACCAGCTTTCTACCTACCCAATCCTACTGATCTAACATTTTTCCTTCTTTAGAGTGCACTTCGATTGGCAAAATATCTTACAAGATTTTATTCTTTTGAAAGCAAGAAACTAATCTAATTCTACTTCTTATGCCTCCATGAACTCAGATTAAACAATTGAGTTCATATGCTTCTCTACCTAATCTACTAATCTGTTAGGATTAAATAGTCTAACAAATTTTTATTCACTAACTCGTAAAACAGAAATTTAAAAGCATACAAGTTAGGATTGGACAGTATAACTTGTTGCTGATCTATGGCATAAAACGACAAGTTGCACATAGATATTATTTTGCAGAAAATTAAAACAAAATGGAAGGCTTAAGATTTGAAAGTTCAAGCACTTCCTTCATCTTTTTCAGCTCTGTTTTTACTCTGTCCGAGTTGTTCTTTGCTTGTTTTCTGGTTCAGTTTTTGAGCTGATTAGAACCAGTTTTACTTCCATTTTGACTCAGAATTTGAAACATATTGGAGTCATTCTTTTCTTTGAGAACTAAGGTTCAGATTTTGAGCATGCTTGAACCTTTAATTTCTAACCTAATCTACCTACTGATAAGCCAAGATTAAGTTGTTTGGCTAATCGAATTCTCTAACCTATCAGCAGTCAATTTAAAAATAATTAGCCATGATTAGGTTGTATGGCTAATTAGAAGTGTGTTTCAGTAGTGGCATTTGAGCTTGCACACTTTCAGATTTTTCTTCTCTTTTTTTTTTTGTGGTATGGGGTTGTACCTTTATTGTTTTTACAATCTTCCCTCTTTTCTTTCTTTTAATTTTTTTGTATTTCTATTTTTATAAATTTGAATGCAACGTTCAGATTATGATATTTACAATGAAAAAATAAAATTCTTTGAAATTCATGATTCCTGGTAGAAGTATTGCTTTAGCATCCTACCATTGACATGACCTCCATACAGATCTTCTCCATTCAATTCTTTCAAGAAAAATGCATTGTGACCCCTCTCAGCATGAACAATATAAGGACCTTTCTACAAGTTCTCAAACTTGCCATGTTTTCCCTTCTCTTCTCTCCTTGAATCCCATTTAAGAACAACATTTCCAACCTGAAATTTTTTTTCCTTAGTCCTCTTGTCAAATAGTTTCTTTACATTTTCTTGGACTAGCTGCATTTTTTCATAGACTTCTTCTCTGGTCTGTTGTAAATGGATGGTTTGATTGAGTCTCCTCTTCATATCATTCTCTTCAATTTGCACTTCTTGAAGGAGTTTCATGACTGGAACTCCTAATGAGGTGGGAAAAATTGCATCCATGCCATAGACTAGCTAATAGGGGGACATATTTATGGACTTCTTTGTACTTAACCTATCAGCCCATAAGGCATGAACTAGCTTACTGTGCCGTGATTTTTTATTCTGTTCCAATATTTTTTTAATGATATCGATGAGGCTCTTGTTGGAAGATTTAGCTAATCCATTTCCATGGGGATAGTAAGCAATGGAATGGCCCAAGGTTATGTGGTATTTTTAACATAAATCAACCATCTTCTTAGATTTAAAAGAAGCAGCATTGTCTCTTATGATTTTTCTCAGACAACCAAATCTATATAGGATATTTGTTTCAAGAAACTTGATAATGACAGAGTCATTAGCATTCCTGGAGGTTATAGCCTCTATCCACTTGGTAAAGAAGTCAGTAGCTATGAGGATCCACTTATGTTGAGCTGAGGAGGATGGTTGAATTTCCCGAATGAAGTCTAAACCCCATTGTTGAAAAGGTGCCTCAACTCTAATAGGATGTAAGGGTAAGGGAATAATTTTTCTTTTGCCATCAAAGATTTGACACTTATGGCAAGACAAGACCAACTTCTGAGTGTCTAGGAAAAGGGTAGGCCAATAGTAACCAGATCTAAGAATTTTGTTCATTATGGCCTTCCAGTAGAGGTGTCCTCCACATTCTCTGTCATGCAACTCATGCATGATTTTCCCTGCATCATCTTCAAGTAAAAATTTAAGAAAAATTCCAACAACATTTTTCCAATATAATACCCCATCTAAGATGCAAAAACTCAAAGCTTTTTGTTTCAAAAATCTAGCTTTAGTTTTAGAAAAACAAGGAGGGGCATTCAAATATAAAAGCACATAAATAATGTCAGCATACCAAGGAGAATTCAGAAATGTTTCTTCGATGGAAGGAGGAGTAGATCCTTCTATTTCTTCCAACACATCTACCATATTCATATCTAGAGCTTGGAATTTAGACTCAGCCATAAGTTTCGCTAATCCTTGCCCTTTAACTAGTTTGGTGGGCCTGATTTCTAAGTCATACTCAAGAATAGTTGCAATCCATTTTCCCCTTTTACCATCAGGGTCTTGACTTAGAATGTCCTTGACAACAGTATGTGGAACAAAATCAATTATGTGAGAGTGTAAAATATAGACCCTAAAGTCTTTTAAAGCTTTCACTAATGCTAAGGCTTTCTTCTCCATGATGTTATATTTGAGAGGAGCATCTCTTAAGGCCCTAATAAAGAAGGATATTTGTTGTTCTTACCCCAAATCATTCTTTTGAAGTAATACTGTAGCTATTGTATGCTCAGATGAAAAATAAAAGGTATAGAAGTCTTTGGTAAAATCTGGACTAATCAAGACTGGTGTTTGAGTAAGAGCCTGTTTGACCAATTCGAATGATTGTTTAGCTGGTAAATTTCATTTTACACCTACATATTTCTTAAACATGTTTGTAATGTTTTTTAATAGCTCAGCAAGGTTGGGGATGAACCTCAGAAAATTAATCTTTCCAATGAAAGATTGTAACTCTTTGAGGCTTCTTGGATGGCTGATCTGCAATATTCCATCTATCCTTGTAGGGTCTATTTTGATTCCTTCCTCTGAAATTATATGGCCAAAAATTTTACCTTGTTGGAGACCAAAAAGTGTCTTCTTCAGATTTAATGACAAGCCAAATTTCCTACACTTCTAAGAAACTTTTCTCACGTGAATCAAATGTTCTTCATCGGTTTTTGAGAATACGGTTATGTCATCAAGGTAGATGATTATAAAATAGCCAATATCCTCAGAAAAGGCTATGTCCATGGCCCTTTGGAAGGTGGCCCCTACATTCATTAATCCGAAAGGCATTTTGACATACATAAAGGTGCCCCAAGGTGTGGTAAAAGCAATTTTGATTTGATCACTTGGGAGAACTAACACCTGGTTGTAACTCGAGAACCCATCTAAGAGGGATATCCTTTTTGACCCAACTACCCTTTGAATTATATGGCCCATCTTCGTTAAGGGGTAGTTGTCTTTTAAAGAGGCTCTATTTAAATTTTTGAAGTCAATACAGAGCCTGATTTCCCATATTTTCTTTCTAACAGAAACTAAGTTCGATACCCATTCTGAATATCTAATGGGTACTATGATCCCAGCATCACGCATCTTTTCAATTTTTGCCTTAACTAAAGGGAGTAAAAGAGGGTTTATTCTCCTTAGCTTTTGTTTGAAAGACTTTTGATTTTCTTTGAGAGGGATTTTGTGCTGAATGATGCTGCTATCATATGATTTCAGGTCTTTATACCCCCAAGAAAAAAAATCTTTAAACTCTTTGAACAACTCTATATATTTCAATTTTACGTGAGTTGGGAGAGTGTTTTGGACAGTTTAATCATCTTGGGTTCTGCTAGACTACCTATGTTATGCTCTTCTACTTTTTTTCCACAAGCTCCATTCTCGGTTCTTTGGCTACGTCCTTAAAATCAAAAAGGTGTTCTAAAGGTGTGAGACCTCTTGGAATTTTATCATTCTTACATTTTAAAACTTCCAAGTCTTCTTGGTCCGCGTTGTCAATTATCTCTACTTCAAAAGGATTCTCATAATGATTTATATCAGTAGAATATGTCATCTCAACTTTTGGGATTTGTTCAATATACAAACAGTTTTGTTTATGGCTGGTTTCTAATATTGGTATGCTGAAATCATTTTCTGATTTTAAGAAATCATCTATGTGTTTTTCAAAATAAAACACTTGCCAGTGATCTTCGTTATCAAGAACAGCAGGCTTGTGTTTTACCTTAACAATAAGATGTTCATTTATCTCAGGTATTTGGCAGTTTCTAGCATTAAAAGTGAGTTCATTTGCTAGATGATTTAGTGCTCTAGGAATGAAAATAAGTTCATATTTTTCAAAGGTTTTCAAGAAATCAATGGAAGCATTCCGATATTCCCTAAGCCTTGGATTTCTGGTTGAGTATTCTCCTCTGATTTGTCTTATGATAAGTTCAGAATCTCCTAAGATTGATATCTTTTGGGCTTCTAATTGATTAAGAAATTGTAAGCCTAGGAGAAGTGCTTCATACTCAGCAATATTGTTAGTACATGGGAAATCTAATTTATATGAAAAACTCTTATTCGTATTCTGAATCCAAACACCTGCACCTACACTTGTTTTATTACAGGATCCATTGAAGTTTATTGTCCAAAGTATGTTTGCCTCATTTTCATTTTCTTGTTGCTGTTGATTTTTAATGTTTTGAATTTGATTCGAGGGAAGATTTGATTGTTCTGGTGAACTGATTGGTTCTATGTTTTCCTCATCTTGTTGAGTGATCTCATCTTCATTGCATAAGATAAATGAATCTAAACTTGATTGAATAGAATAGATTGGAGAGTTTTTTGGTTTGTCTATGTTTCTCACCATGTACTTCATGTGATATTCTCTGTATAGTCTTATGTTTTGGTTAAAAATAGGGATGGTGGCATAACACATGTCCATTTGAAGGCGTCCCTGAAGTTTGGATCCCCATGATCTCTATAAGAGCATGCCATACTTAGGGGGAATGTCAACTACAACTATGTCCATTACTAGACTCGTAGAAGCGATTTGAGCTAAGTTAACACATAAATATTTGATTAAATCCAAACATTTGACTCTGCTTCAGTCAAAGGAATACAAATATTTGTATGGTTTAGTAATTTATAAGCCTAAGCTCTCCATTACTACCTTGGGCATTAGATTGTGTGAAGCTCCAGAATCTAACATGGCATTATGTAAAATTTTCTCATGTATGTTCAAACTAACATAAAAGGGAGGGACAACCGCTTCTTGGTATTTTCCTTCAACCTTTGGACCGAACAACAACTCAGGTTTTTCATCTGTCAAGTTTAAGGTGTCAGTATCACTTCCTAGATTCAAAGCTTTTAAAACTTGGTTTTTGTACACTTCTTGGGTTACAAGTTCAGCTAGGGGGATGGTAATTTTTATCTTGGCAATCTCTCCCTCAAGGCTGAAAGGAACAATTGATTTTTTGATATTTACATTTGTCTTTGCAATTGAATTCTTTTCAGGAGTTTTAATTTGCTGAACTTTGTTTAGATTGGTAATTGGGATTGTTTTGTTAGGACCACTAGCTGAAGTGCTACGGGTACTTTGTTCAACATTTGGCTAGCTATTTTTATCTTTGTTTAAATCTGGTTTTTTAGCCAAAATGATGGGCTTGTCTGCTGTCTTCTTAGGCTGACTTTCTGCATTTTTCTTGATAGCAGTGCTAGTGTTCTTATATTTGGAATTGTTTACGTTCCCTTTGCTCCTAAGATCATACTTTTTTTGTACCTCCATGTTTGCATTTTCTAACCCTAGTCTATAGTCATCAGAATCTTCATAGGTGTTTTTACTTTGATTAGAGAAAGAACCTTGTTCTTCCTCAGTGAGGAAAACATCATCCCCACTGTCTAATCCAATCAAGTTTACATGAGCTTCTCCCAACCTTTCCATCTCTCTGTCTTCCTCGTATTAATCAACATAGTTTTGTTGGAAGGGAGGTCTAACCTGTTGGTCACTTTATTTTTGCTTATCTTGATTGTTTTCTCTTCTATAATTTCGATTTCTATTTATGTTTTGGTTATTTTATGGTTCTCTTGGTGGCACTCTAGCATTTAAGTTGATCTTCTCAAGCATCCTCTCCATCACCTTCACTAGGTTGTCAATTTTTGTGTCAGAAGTTGAGGTTGAGGGTAGTAGGTCATCTTTATAAGTTACCCTCTTCTCTAATCTCATCCTATTTCTTTTCTCAATTATGTTTTCTTCTACGCTTATAGCTCCTTTCTGCATGTCTTCTAAGGTTAAGTAGTCTCTCTCCCTTAACTGATAAGTCATTTCAGCATCAAGGCCTTCGGGATAGCTTATCAAGGCCATGCCTTGGGGAGGTTTCATGTGAGGTGGAAGACAATTGTAAATGCTATTGAACCTAGTGGAGTAGTCATGAACACTCTCCCCTTGATTTCTCTTGAGGCTGCTATAATCTGCTAGTATTTCGAGAGGGTTATTTTTGAGTTCCCATTTGTTGATGAATGTTTGGTGCAAGGCATGGAGATCGTTTATGCTGATAGGAGGTAGGTTTTTAAACCATTTCTTTACATCTCCTCCTAAATTTTGGGCGAAGATCCTCATCTTCACAGTTTCTTCTTCTACCTCCATGTAATCAAATGCATCTTCCATATTATCTACATGATGTTGAGCTATTATAGACTCTTTTCCAGTGAAGTGAGGGATTTTGGATTGGTAATCATTTGGTAAGGGAAGAAGCGGTTTTGGTAACAATAATTGGGCATACCATGTTGCCATGGCTGGAAATAAGGGTGGATTTACAAGAGGTGGATTTACAGTAGTAAAATTGGGTTGAACAGGAGTGTTTTGCACAATGGTAGTATAGATTGGAGTGGAAGAAACACTTGGGCTAGCAAACTGATTTTGAGCATACTTGTTGTGGAAAAGGTTAAAGTGATGAAGAAGCTCGAAATCAGGAGGAGTGGAAGGTGAGGCTTCTCTACTGAAGTTTTGTTGCAAATCTGCAATATCAAGGTTAGCTTGGTTTAAATAACCTTGAGATCTAGTTCAAAATATGTTCTTTGTATGATGTAAATCAAAGTGTGAATCCTCTAAGACAACAAGGTTTTTAGGGACAAATTTTGTTCTTAAGAGGATCCTATTAGCAGCTGATTCTCCAGATTTAGAAGTCCGCCATAGAATTCTCTCTGGATTGTCAACGATTAAAGGAGGATTTGGGTCTAGATGGGATCTAGTGTTGATCCTATGTGAAGCCATACTACTTGTCAAAAATGAGAGAGGTCAAAGTTTTAAGGACTGTTTTTGGGACTTTTACCTCTCAGGATGTCTTATCTAGTATAAGACTAGGCTTCTAAATCTCTTCAAGGTTGGTTAACACAGTCTTAAATAAAACTAGGAACCTAGATGAGTAATAGGCCTACTAGGGCTAGTGGAGTCGCCAGGTGGAAACTATTTAGCTTGTATGAAGGTAAAATATGGAATGGTTCCACCACCACGTTTATTATGAAGCCAAAATGAAATGTTTTTTTGGGTTTTTCTGAGTTATTTCGGTCTTATAGGTTAAGAGAGTGTTCTAAGTCTGATTTTGCACTTAGCTAAGGTGTTCAAACAAATAGAGTTTACTCTTATGGCTTGGTAATTGGTTCCTTCAAGGTTTGATAAGGTCTTACGAGAATCGTAAGGGTCACTTAGTTTGTCACTGATTCAATTAAGTCCTATCATGATTTCCATTTTTGTTAGGTAGTGCTTGAAGAAGGTTACTTATGTTATACTGGATAGGGAGTGTTTTGTTTTACAGATTTCACTCAGGGTCCCACCGTGATCGCCATTATGTTGGTGTCTCGTGTTTTGATAGTTTAGCAAATCAAAAGACAAGGCAACATTCAAACCAATCTTTAGAGTTGCAGGATCTAGTCCTCCTGCTCTCAGAGAGGGATCTCTCAAATTATTTGTTTTTGCAAAGTTTTATCTTGTGTGCTTTGAATATATGGTTTTAGACTAGTTATTAAGTGCAAGTGTTTGTATGTTTGTTTGGTTGAATGACACAGCAGAACCTAAAAGGTCTAGGAAAGATAGATAGAAAGAGGAAATGTCAGTTTCGTTGGGCAATAGAGTCAAAAAGAGGTCATGACACGCTTATCAATGGATATGGGATATCAAAGGGTAAATTTAACTTGGCCGCGGGACCCTTTGGGTTTGGAATGTGATGGACATTAATGATCTAGAAAGAGAAGTTTAATTCTCAACAAAGGGAATTTGAAAGCACAACTTGAACAATAAAGAGCTATTTGATAGATAGGGCTAACCATGAATTCTACAAATCACACTTTAAGCGAATAATGTCTTCAAAAAAACTTTCAAAATGAAATCTAAGATTTGGGGGACACCCTATTTCCTGAAAGATTTTATTTCAAATGACTTAGAAAACATAAAAGATTCACTAATAATTATGGTCATAGAAGAGGGAACACCTAAACACATCTATGATCACAAATATAACGACCTTTAAGCCAATTGTTCAAGCAAGGACAAGGGGAAAGATCAGAACAGATCTCCTTGGCTCACTGTAAACAAAGAAACTTCAAAGGGAGACTTCAATAATAGTCTTTAAGTGGCAGCACACAAGCAGGGAGAACCATAAATCATGCTGAAACAAACTAATCAGACTATTAAGGATATAAACAAGCATGAAGACTAAAGAGAGAGTTTAAAGACTCTAAAATACTTCAGCAGAAGAAAACATAAAATAGTGAAGGATAAACAAGTCTAAGGTGCTTCAAAGAGTCATTTCTTAGCCTAAAACTTTCATCCTACTGTAGTAAGAATTTATGGAACAAAATGAAAACAAGGGAAAACATTAAACAGTTCAAAATACTTCACCAACAGCCAAGCTCATGGATCTAATGATAGATCCTTCTCAGGAACAAGCATGCAACAACATCATCAGGGCTTCCAAGACTTCAATTTCTTCTTCAACTTCAACAGACTATGTATTATTTTAGATAGTTTCAGTATTACAACTGGTAATCAAATAACCAACCAACATTTATAATAGACTCCAAAACAAGTTTTTATAGAGGAATGAGGAGGTCGAAAGAGAGAAAAGATCTTCTGAGTTTAATTAATACAGTTAATGCTTCTCGGCCTTTGACGGGCTCAAGGGAGAAGTTTATAGACATTTTCCTTTATTAATTGGTTTACATTAAGTGATTTAAGCTTGCTAGAAGCTTATGTTGACTTTAAGGTTGTGTGTCATCTTTTGAAATAACTCTGCTAATAGTTTATATTAGCTTCTTTGATTTGAAATAACTATTCAAGTGCAAGGGGTAGATATGCTCTGTTATGGTCATTACTCGGCCTTTGTTTGAATGTTGCGAATCCACAGGTGGCAATCTGGTAGTATAGAGGAATCAATTTGCCTCTGATGTGGCGGTGGAGGCTCTTCATGACTGATAAATCTTTTTATTTGTCTTTAATTCTGTTTAATTTGGAGGATTAGGCCATTGATATTCAACTTTTAGTCGTAATCCATTAAACTACATAATCCATGTTTAATATTTCTTTTCTGCTGTGTTTGGGTCTTCGACACTGATACTCTTTTTTTAATTTAATTATGTGTCTTGTTGATGTGCAGGTATGTACAAAGTCTATATGGCAACAATGCCCATGAGTCATTGATGAAACGTGAAAATGAACCCTGTATATGGCTTTCTCTTTAATGAACGAAAGTCTGGAGGATCGTCACCCTCGGCTTTCATTTTATTTTTGAAATATTTGAAAACCCTTTTAAATCCTGCAAAATACAAAAAATCATTAATAAATCTTACGTATTTGGTAAAAAATGCGTAGGAGGTTTTGGGTGGGGGCATGGTCGTTGGATGGCAGCATCCAATGGTGGAGATTCGTTTGCAGAGGTTAAAGGAAGAGCAGAGGAAGAAATAAGTCAGAACTGTTGATCGCACAGAGATCAATGGTGGGGATCAATTGTGATCATATAAAGTGAATGAGTCACTTTATAGAGAAAATGGAGAAAATATAAAGAAATAAGGTTAGAAACCTTAGGCGGAGGAAAAAATGGTAAAAACAAAGTTTGGGGTTCAGGATGATCGTGTGCCATTGGATGAGATTGGCCCACGAGATCAATGGTGGAGATTTGTATGTTAAAAACCCTTGGCGAGGGTGGAGGGCGATATGTAAATGGAGGTTTAGATCCAAGCTGTCTATCTGCAGAGCTCAACGGTGGAGGGTGCGCGCGATAGTACACAAGGGAAAAGAGGGAAAGTGGTTTCGGGAGTTAAAACCATGGGTTTCGCGTGGAGAGAAAAGCGGGTAGGAAGTTTTTCCTTTTGGAACGCAATATGAATCCCCGCACGACACGTGGCACCAGAAAACAACTTATATTGCATGCCCTTAGAAAAATTAACTTCCGCGCTGAAAGTTATGCAAAACTCCATGTGCGCCATCAGATCTGGGGTCTCAGATCTGACGGTAAAGAATGAGTGTGAAAATGGATAGATGCACAGGCGGAAGCAAGGGGAGTGGTTTTACTGTGGGCCATTGATCTAAGATCTGGACAGCTGAGATTGAATCTCGAAAAAAGCAGGACCCACAGGAGGCAGGCCTATCGGGTTAATATGGGCCGTTGGATGGAATCAGATCGACGACCAGGATTCAATCTGGGTATGAACGAAATAATACAGAGGTAGAGAAAAGGTTAATGAGGGTCGTTGATCTGCAGATATCAACGACTATGATTGGCCAAAACACATTTATAACACAGAGTGCATGGATTATAACCAAAGTCGCGGGATGTGATTTGGACCGTTTGATCTAGACATGTGGATGGTCCAGATGCAATCGGAGGCAAGGGCATCGGCGGGGCAAAGAACATGGAGTGCGACAGAGTGATTGAGCGCTGGCCAATGATCTGAGGATCAGATCAACGGTGGGGGGTGAATCGGAGGGGTTCAAAGGCAGAAGAAATGATTAATGATCGGGGTGAATATGGACCATTAGATCTGGGAAGGCGGGGAGGAGATCAATGGCTCTCGATTGATCGGGGGATGACCAATCGAGGAGAGAAATAAAATGTGCCCAATGAAAACTTTGCGATGCGATGTTGTGCAGGCCATTTGATCGGCTTTTTGATCAACGATGGAGATTATCTTAAGACATGCACCAGCGAAAACCCTTAATACATATGAAAAAGCCAAAGATTTTAATAAATACAAAGGTTTTGGTTGTTGGAGCAGGTTATATTATAAAGTGGCGGGGCGCCCATCTGCGGGGCCTTTCATTATATGGAATGTGAAGGCCCGGGGCTTTATGAGTAAGGGGAAATCGCATCAGAACTTTTGGTGTGGTCTTTCAATCTAACCATTTGGATTTTTGTGATGCAATTAGCGCTTTTGGGACTTAAACTCTTGGTCCCAGGCGTAAGTTGTATGAAGTGAAGCAGAGAGTGAGGTTTATCCAAGTGGGGCTTAATCACATCGGAAACTTTGGTTCGGGTCCTTCAATCTACCCATTTTACATTAAAAAATTATTGTATGGGCGCGTTTAGACCAAACTTAGGAAAAAAGGGGTTTTTTGATTTACAAAGGGAAATAATGGATCGAAGATGAATTATACAATGCTTCTAGCACCTGATTGCAGGCACAATGGTTATATGAAGCGATTAATGGGATCGGGGGTATAAACACAGGGCTTAATCGCATCGGAGTTTTTAAATATGGCAAATAGACATGCACATCCTGTTTTCTCTGATGTGATAAGTGCCGAAAGGCTTAGCGCTTGGTTCTACACCAAGGCATATGGTGGTGAAGTGGTTAGGACTTTTAGCCTAAAGGGGCTTAAGTCCATAGTCAGAAATACTTATTTTTTATGAATTTTGTACAGGTTTTTGATGGATTTAGGGGTTTTGGTAAACTCTAAAAATGATTTCTAGAGTTTGTAAAAGGTTTTTTCATGAAGGGAAGAAGGTAAATCATAAAAATAGAGGAATTCTATGGGGAATAAAGGGGTAAAAAATGAAGGTTAGTTTCGAATGAAGGAGGGGGAAAATGGGATTTTGCAGCAGTATTTGTCCTTATGAAATAACAACAGAATTTTTGAGTTCAAAAGGGGAACAACAGTGACAATTATCCAAAGGATATGATATTATCAAAAGACTTTAAGCACCAACAATTTTATCAATAAAATTGTTTCTTGAAGGCTGTCCAAAAATGATTTAGCCACCACTTGATATGTCATAATTTTATAGGTGGCTAACATAATACACAACAAAACTACATAACCATGACCTGGGCATGCCTTCCAATATAAGTCGGGAGGTCAGGAGTCAGCCCATAGTGTTTTCTTATCCACTTGCATTGGTTTCAAGTTTTACTTGCCTATAGGCCCAACTTAAAGCATTTTCCACTTATCTAGGCTCATTTATTGATTCAATGTCAAAGACCAAATGCACAGGAAATTATTTACAAAACATCCCCTTGGTGAAAAGTTCGAGGTTCTCCCACATCATCATCTTATGTCATGCTCACATCATCTAGCCCACATGGAAAATTATATATGATGGCATGTTTCACCTATATTTTTACCATTAGGCTACCTAAGAATGTTGAATTTTAGTTCCAAGTGTCATATGCTTCCACTCCCACGCCATCTACCATGTTTCCTATATCGGGTCCTACATAGGTCAGGAGTCAGGAGTGTTCTCGCCAATTTTTCTTTGTGGCCCCAACCTCCAACTAGGCCCAACTTCTGACTTAGAGATGGTCCAAAATTAGTCGGGTATCATGGTTTTGGATGCTCTCCTACCAACTCTACCACATGTTCTCGGCCTCGGACTAGGCCCGAATTTTCACTAGGCCCTACCTTGGTTCAAAATATACCTAATTCCTAGGAAATGAACCCTTCTATATGAAAACTTGAACTTCCTGTAACTCGTGATCCCGAAAGCCTTTACTAGAGTTCAACATACCATTAGAATACTCTTCGAAAAAAATATCTGGATATACCCCTTCTAGGATAATCTAAGCATATATATATTTAGGTATAATCTCATCCAAAATCTAGGATTTCCCGCCATCATAATCATCCTTTATGGCTTCTCCACTAAACATATTACTATGATGATTCTCTATAAAACACTACAGAAACCATGAGACTCCCACAGAAAAGTCATGCTAACATAAATGCGAACATATTATGCTTCTAACCACAAGGATAGTCTGGTTGAGATCAATTCCAACATACCAACATACCAACCAATCAGAGAATACCGATTTTCCAACAATATCCCCCTTTGGACTTGATGGAAACAAAGTAAGCTCCCCCAGAAACCAAGCATGTTATTTTGAATTTGTTTTCTTCTCCTCGGAAATAGTAATATTCTCCCCCTTTGGCATCAATGGTAAAGGATGCTCTTGACAACTCCTCCACTGAACCACTATAACTTAATCTTCAATTGATTCCACATAGTCATCGACTTCCAACACACATTATAGTTTTGTCATTTGGGATGAGGAGTCACAACCCCTATCTGTTGTCTGAGATACTCAAAGTGTTCTCTTTCTAGTGTCTTAGTAAATATTTCTTCAAGTTTATCTTTAGTGGCCACATATTTAACTTGAACAACGATAGTTGCAACCTATTGTCTTAAGAAATGGAGCTTGATAGGGATGTATTTTGTCTTTGATTCCATGACAAGATTCTTATATATACTAATGGCACTAGTATTATGACACATTATTGGAATGGGATCGATAAAATCTAGCTTAATTTACTGTAAGGTTTTCTTCATATATAGAATTTGTGAGCAACAAGAGGCAACTCCAATATACTCTTCTTTAATAGTTGATGAAGAAATAGAGTATTTTTTCTTACTGACCTAGGAGACTAAGTAGTTTCCCAATGGGAATGATACACCAGAGTTTCTATTTATGTCACCACTATTGTCTACCCAATCAACATCAGTATAGGTCTTCAACTTAAAATCTCTATTGTTAGCTGCCAAAGTCCATAATCTGCTCTCCCTTTAAGATATTTGAAAATCCTTTTGACAACGAAGACATGACTTTCATGAAGACTTGAAATATGACTACAAGACACACTTCTTGCATTATGTATAGTATCAAAGATGTGAGATACCACAAGCTTCCTATAATTTACCTGTTTTCATTCGAATTTGCGAGCGGTGTCTCATCTTCTTTATATAATTTGTAGACTGTAACCATGGGCGTGCTAAGTGTCTTGAAATCTTCCAGCCCAAAATTATTTAGAGTTTCTCATAGGTATTTGGATTGGGAGATCTATAGCCCATTTTTTTGTTGAGAAATTTGCAATCCTAATAAGAAGGAAAATTCTCCTATCATAGAAATATCAAACTATGTCTACATACAGTTCATGAATTGATGTTGCAATAATTCCAAGTCACTTCCAAAGATTATATCATCCACATACACTACTATAATTAGTAGATGATCATCTTTCTATTTTATATACAAATTTATGTCTAGAGAGCCTTTCTTAAAGCCTTGTTGTTGGATGTATAGATCTAGTCTTGCATACCATGCTCTGGGAGCATGTTTGAGTCCATATAAGGCCTTTTTTAGTTTTCACACAAAACCTTCATTTTGGTGAGCATGAATCCTTCTCGTTGCTCAATATACAATTCTTCTTCCAAATCTCCATTAGTAAATGTCTAATTCACATGCATCTAATATAACTTGATGTTTCTAGGACTGAAAATGGCAAGAAACATTATGATAGCTTCCAGTCTAGCTACTAGTGAAAATGTTTCTTGAAATCTACCACCTCTATCTGGGCATACCCTTTCGAGAACAATTGAGCCATGTTCCTAATTACTTAACCATGAATACTTAGCTTATTTTTGAAGACCCATTTTGTACCTATGAAAGTTTTCTCTTTGGGTCTTGGAACAAGCTCCCATGTGTTAATTTTCTCAATTTGGTCAAGTTCTTCATTCCTACATCTCACCCAAGACTTTTCCTCACTTCCTGAATGAGATTTTTGGCCCTTGGATTTGTGATCATTTCTACGTATTCATTATATAAACCAGTTTCTTCATGATCTAAGGGCATGATGGTTGAAGTCACTTCTCCATATGAGTTCATGTTTCCTTTGGAGGACTCAAGTTGTGCAGCTATTTGATCAACTACTATATCAATGCAATCTTCAACCCCCTTTTAACTTTTATTGTAACACTTGTATCCTCTACTTCGAGCATTGTACCTGAGTAACATACCCTCATTAGTGTGTGAATCAAATTTTCGAGGGGTTTTATCAATACTTTTGATAAAGCATTTGCTCCCAAAAAACATGTAGTTTTTAATTGATGCATGTCTTCAGTTCCATAGTTCATAAGGAGTTTTATGACTATTATTCCTCAGATATGTTCTATTTGACATGTACATCGTTGCTTGTACTACTCCCCAAAATATTTGATTTACATTTGCTTCATCCATCATAGTTATGGCTATCTCCTTGATTGTTCTATTCTTTCTCTCAACTAATCCATTTTGTTGTGGATTTCTAGCCACAAAATATTGCCTCTTTATGCGATGCTCTTAACATATTTCTTCAAACTCTCTTTAAGTGTATTGTCCTCCTTTGTCTAATCATAAGGATTTGATATTTAGATATTTCAACTCATGTTCTACATGATGTTTAAATTTTTTGAAATGTTTAAACACTTCTGGTTTTTCTTTTAAGGGAATAATCCAATTGTCCTTGGTAAAATCATCAATAAGAAGCATAAAATACCTTTCTCCTCTTGGGATTTTTGCTCTAGTTGGGATGCAGATATCTTTGTGAATCAGCTCCATTAGTATAGATTAAGGGGACTCTTTTTTCTTCGAATGGGTTCTACTCTACTTACCAAATTGACATGACTTGAAGATTGAAGTATCAAGCTTTAGAAATCTTGGAAATCCTCTCATAGCTCCCACCGTGCTGACTCTTATCATACTCTCAAAATTCATATGACCAATTATTTTCTGGAATAACTGAGCTTCATTAATATTTCTCAAATAATAGCTTACTCTGTAGTAATCAAATACATATACACCATTTTTATTTATCCCTGATCTTCCCACCAACTTTCCATTTTCTTCATTTTCGATATCATAGTCCAGGGATCGAAAAGTCATATTATAGCCATTATCACACACCTAGATTATAGTAACAATTTTTTCTTGAGATCTTATACATACAAGACATTTTGGGCTTTAGTATTTTGATTAAGAATGACTATGCCCTTACCCTTAATTCTTTCTAGGGCATTGTTTCTGAAAGTGGCATTGTTCCCTCTACCCTTTTCTTTTAGCAATACAAATTTTATCTTATCCCCAATCATATACTTCGAACAACCAATATTCACATACCATATATTTTATTGATTATGTTCTCATAGATCAACTCCACATTCCATGCTATTTCCATAATTTTTTTTCCAATTCCCCTTATATTTATGAAAATATGGGTGGCATGTGTTATGGGATTTATATGGGTACTCAAACCTAGTTCTATGCTCATTTTTGAAGTGTCCAAAATTATTACATTTGAAACATTCAATATCACTAATTAGGGAAGAGAAATTATTTCAATCTCTGATAGGATATTTTTGAGATCTAAAATTCGGATACTTATTGTATATGTAATTTTCATATCTTTCAATTTTAATCCTTCTACAATCAACAACCTTATGTCCAAAATGTGACATTTATAACAATGACCATAAAATAAATGAGAGTACATGAAGTTGGAAATTTCATGAGTTTGTGTATGAAGGTACCTCTCTTTTCAGGATGATTGATTCATTCTCTGTTGGTGTGGCTCCTTTTAGTATATGGAGTTATTATTATAGTGGTGGGATCCTCTCTAGCTTTCTACCTTTTTTTTCTTCATTGACTCTTTCTTGCTACACCTTCGACTAGCTCTAAGGTTTCTCAAAGCTTGCGGATGTGAAGTTTGACTTTACAATAGAAGATCCTCGTGTTTTAGAGCATCTTAAGCCTATTTTCTAATGAAGAAATTTCACTATTTAGAATCTAATATACATTCCTTGTTCCTTCTGTAAATTTTTCATTTATACCTTTCTCGATCTCCATTTTCTCAATATCCATTCTCATAGAGATGAACACTTCCATGAGACTCTTATATTTCTCTTTCTATTCATGGATTAAATCATTAAGAACCTATTGCTTTTGGTTAGGTTATTCTAATTTGACTTTGAAGGAAAAAAATTTATATCTCCATGTGTTTCAGATTGTTTCCCTCTTTACCTTGAACAACTCATATTTTAAATGTTTGTTTTCCTCTTCTAGTTTATCACAAGTTCCTTGTTTTTATTCTAGTAGAAGTGCTAAACTATCTTTGATTTTAATGGATTCTTCAATGTTTTCTTTTTGAAAAACAAACTCCTCATTGTCTGAGTTATACATACCTTCTTCATCACGATGTAGTTGTTATTTTAGATGCATGTTCTTTCTTTTGACCTTCTTTAACTCATCAAGAGAATTAATGAGTTCCCATTCAAATTACACTACTCCTACTTGTTATTCTTCGTCTTCAGAGTCAACAACATTTTGTTTCTTTGAGTCTGATCCAAATGTCATGAGTAAATATTTATTTGAAATGTCTCCTTAGGAGTCTTCGATGTTCAAATATAGTGCTGAGTTATTCTCTTTGGAGTACAACCCAATTTTCTTGTATAAATTATTCTTCTGATGTTTCTCATATTTTTTTCTAAATTTTTTATCATCTCTCTGTTATATCCTTTCTTTGTAAGGGTACTTGGATGAAAAAATTCCAACTCTTCCATTGTCAAAGAATTTAAAGGGAAACTTCCCTTTATATTTTCATAAGCCACACTTTAGTTTCCAGGAAAATTGATCCAAGTCCTTATCAGATTCTGAGCTAGAGAAAGGTTGGTGATATTTTTTCTCCTTTAACTTCATGGACACATTGAACGTCGCCTCCTTGAGTTCAAAATTCTGTCTTCCTACTCTCATCTCATAGGCTATGAAAGTACCAAGCAACTGAACCATCTTGAGATTCTTTAAATTAGACATTTCTTCAATGGCCTAGGCTTTTGCATTAAATCGCATGGATAGATATCTTAAGACCTTTTGAAAAATAATATGTTCCTTGACTTCTTCACCGAGTTCTCTAATCATATTGGTTACTTCATCAACTTTGAGGAAGTATTATGTTATGCTCTCTTCTTCACTCATTTCTAAGCTTTCAAACCTCATTGTGAAGGTTTGAAGTTTTGTTTGATTTACTTTATCATATCCTTCATGACTCTGATTGAGCTTCACCCACACTTCCTTGGTAGACTTATGGTGTATAAAATTTACGATTTCATGTTGAATAAATCCAAAAAGAATGCCATTCTTGGCTTGAGCATTATTTCCATACAATATTTTACCATTTGCATCTATTGGAGGGACATAAGGAACGTCATAATATAATAGTAGAAAGATCCAAACATATACTCCTAGGTACATAAGATAAGATCCCATCCTCACTTTCATGAAGGCACAATTTTTCCCATCAAAGATTGGTATCTTGCTTGTTGAAAATGGAATCAAGAAATAATGAAAATGGCATCAAAAGGGATTTTAATTTAATTTTACCTTGATTAAATTATAATAAAATTGTAATTCTGCATCACATAACAAATTGTACAAATTAAATAAGCTAGGATGACTTATTTGGTTTAGTTAATTGGAATTGAGGGTCAAACTAGAGGCATGTAGAGTGTATTATACATTATAGGATCCCCAATAAAGTTTATTTTGAGTTGTAACTAACTAACTAAGTTTATCTTAGTGAAATTCAGTTTAACGAGTTCTAACTGATGGAGGAACTCGACAGAGGTAAAAGTGTGGAAATTATATTTAATTCACATGTAGTGATCAATCAGATAACTGATAATTCACTCATAAAAAACTTATACATGTCAGTTCTGAGAAATACCCAGTTTAGATTGGAGTTCAAGGGAAGTGTACTATCAGTTGTATAATTATCTGAATTGTACATGTGGTGCATGCAGTCAGAGGAAGGACCCTAATGGATTACACACTACGAATTATGGAATTCCATAATTAATAATGCTTAATTACCCAAAGAAACTGCACAAGGAAATATGGACATGGGAAAGCTAGAAATTGGTTAAGTATTCAACCACAATTTTCTAAGAATCACTGAGACATATAGAGATAGTGGAGAGGTTTCTCAGCTTGGAGAAAAGAATTGTAATCTTCTCATATTCTTTGGCATATGAAATATATAGATAGGGGGCATTTTAGCTAAGGCTTTCCCTAGATAAGTCTTTGTGTTGTGCGATTGAAATTATTTCTTTCATGTTCATGTGATTATGCAATTATAATTGGTTTCCACAATTTTTAGAGCAGATTTAAGTATTTTGTTTTAGCACATTACAATATAATTTGAATCTAAATGGATTTTATACATTCTATTGGAGTATGAATCACTTTAGAAAAGAAAAATACGAGTTTTTTGTGTGGAGGTGAATCAAATTGCAGATCAACTCTTCAGGAACATCATCATGATCAAGATGTCTTTCTCTAGATTGAGACACGAATATGGTCTTAAGGGTAGTTATAACTACATAGCTTGGTGAGATAGTATGGAGGTAGTTTTGGAAGAAAATGGGCTGAAATAATTCATAGTAGGTGATATTCTTAAGCCTGCAACAACAGATGCTCAAGGTCTGGTAGCATGGAAGAAGAATGTATCAAAGGCAAGAAGGATTATGTTAGAAGGAGTTAAATATCACATTTTCTCGAATCTCCATGTAACGGAAACTCCATACACTATATGGAAGGCATTACATTTTTTTTTTAAACAAAACCAACCACCAGAAGTTGGTGCTGAAGGACAACGTTAGAAAATATAGATGGAGGAGGGTGGCACAATACCAAAGTAATTGACCAATTTTACCCAATGTCGAGATGAGTTTGGAAGAGTTTTTGTTACCATTTCGAAGGATGATATGGTGACACTTGTTGGCAATATGATGCAATGTGTTGTCCTTGATGGCAACCCACTTGAAGAAGATGATGGCAACCTACTTGATGAAGTTGTACTTGGTGGAAAATGACTTGATATACTAATTAATGATGTAAATCTGATGGTCTACAAGTAGTACAGAAGTTGCAGAAGTAATAAATATCAGTATGTGCAAGAGTAATGATGAAAAGTGTATGTCACAAGGCATACACGGATTTGTCTAGACAAAGTAGCGTATGCACACGGGAAATAACGTGCCAAGTCGCATATGGGAAAAAGCGCTCTAAATATGTAAAACCAGGGGTAACTACCATGGTATTGACCCATTGTATTGAGTAATGATTCATCTATGTGACCCCGTCCAGGAATACCATCGAAAGTAATGTGGTTTTGGCTCATGGTATTGATAAAGGGTAAACCTATATAAGGAGAAGAAATTCATTGTGCAAATGGGGGCAAGAAGTTTGAGCTTGAATGAACACTTCTCTCTGAAGCATATCTGAATGGAAAGGGTTACAGTTGAATGAAAGATCTGAATGTATGATGCACCAATGAAGAAATGATGAAGAAAGAAATCTAGATCTAGAATGTATTTTTATCTACTAGATCTGTTTATGGAATGATTAGATTTGAGATGAGGCAAAAATCTGTCTGAAGTAAAGGGTAAAATCTGAGTGATGTATCTGTTCTAAAGAATTGCAATGACCTAAATGTCTGAAGAACTATACGCTAGTTCGCCGCAGAGTAAGCGCGTATATACGGGGGTTTGCTGAAGAGAAAGCGCGTATGGGCAGTAAAATTAGCTCTGTAATATGTACAGAAGTATACGCAGGTTTGTATGGTCCAAGGCACGTATATACGTAGTATCAGTGAAAGGAAAGCACGTATGAAAACTAGGGTTTGCTGAAGGATGAAGTATGAAATGCCTGATCTATTTTGTTGTGTTACTGCTATCTGCTCTGGGTTGTCTGAATTGATAAGTATCTGTTTTTATGTATGATTGAGCTTAAATGTATGGAGTGGGTCCAGTCTGAAAATATGATGAAAAGTGGCATGCAAGTTCTGCTATAAAGAAAGATTTTGGATCTAGTGTGAAAATTGATGAAACGTGGTCCATGGTGGTGCTGAGGGTTGTAGCCTTCAGTTAGGGGGTCGTAGCTCCCTTCCAGGAGAGGTTGGTAAACGAAAGCAGGGGGTCGTAGCTCCCTTCTAGGAGAGGCTGGTAAATGAGCACATGTGGGTGCCTGCGTGCTGGTATGAGTCTGTGTCAGCACATAGTTGTAAGATGTTTTCCCTATAATAAAATGTTGAAGGCTGAGACAACGGCAGCGGTGGTTTTCTCCCGACTTGGGTTTCCACCTAAAATCTTGGTGTTCAGGTGTGATGCTTATGTATGATGATTTATTCTGTTATTACTGCACATGTTTACTAAAATATAAACATCTGATGAATGATTGTTGCATAGATCTAAGTAAAGAATTAATGGCATAATAAGATCTCTGCATATACGTGAGTTTTGTGAAGAGTATCCGCGTATATACGCGAGTATGGTTCAGTAAAGTAGCGTATAAGTTTTAGAGCATGAAAAGCTGTGCTGGTGCTGAGATGCTCCCAACATCGATTCACCTCTCTCTTCGCCCCTCTCAGTATTTTTCCCAACAATTGGAATCAGAGCAGGTCCTTCTGCAGAAGCTTGATCGCTTGAAGGAGATCCATCACAATGGGAAAGACGCAAAAGAAGAAGGCTACTTAAGGAAAGGAGATATATCAGAAAACATGTGCAGTAGAAAAGGAAGAAGATGAAACATGTACTGATTGTTATTCTAATGATTTTCTTCTTTGTGCAAGCAATGGTGAAGATAGTGAAAGTAATGCTATGGACCTAGAAGAAGTTATCAAAGATTAACAAAGATTATTTAATAAGAGAGAATCTGACTACAAAGATATGATCACTAGACTGAAAAGGCTGTATGATAGTGTAACCAATCAAATTAAAGGACTTGAAGCAGAAATTGTCTCCCTCAAAGAAGATCGGGAAAAATCAAATAAGAAGAATGGAAGACTTGAAGCAGAAAACATCTCTCTGAAAGCAGATCTGGAAAAATAAAATAAGAAGAATGAAGAACTTGAAGCAGAAGTCATCTCCCTGAAAGCAGATCTCGAAGCATCGAATAAAAAGAATGAAGAAATCTTACAAAATTTTGAAGAACAAGAAAATGGGTTGAAAGAAGAGATTCTAAATCTGAATGATCAATTAGAAGAAAGAAAAAGGGTTGAAGAAAGTATGAAGAAGCAATGCTAGAGCTTGGAAGTTGAGGTAAACATTCTCAAAGGTAAATTAGAAGAAAAGGATAAAATTTTGAGGTTTCAAGATAGTACTAAGATTCTGGACAATATTCTTAACAGTCAAAGGTATCCTTCTATTAAACTTGGTCTGGGTTTTCATGAAATGGTTAAAGGAGAATCTAGTTCACAAGGAGGTGCTAAAGATTCAAAGGATGACAAAGCAAAACCTGAAGTAACAAAAGGTCAACCAACAATCATGAATTCTCAAAAGAAATCATTCAATAATGTTGAATGATTTAAATGTCATAATCATGGACATGTTGTAGCCAATTGCAGAAGCAGATTGTTTCAGCCACAAACAAACAGATTCTATATAAGAGGGTACTCTTGTTTCTTCAAGGGATATTGTTTGTCATGCAACAAGTATGGGCATAAAGCAGTTGATTGCAATAGAAGGAAGAATAGAAAAGCTCATTATGATTCTTATGCTTATTTCTTTGGCCACATGAGATGTTATGCTTGTAAGAAGTATGGACATATAGAAAAAGAATGCAGGATAAACAGATCTGAGAAAGTGGACAATTTCCAGCACACAATTAGAAAGTTCAAGCAAATTTGGAAAAAGAAGGAGGACCGGTCAGAAACGTAGGAATACTGACCCTACTGCAGTCATCAGCTTCTGAAGCTTACTTCTCTTAATGACTGCAGAAGTGATGTAAGAT
The DNA here is from genome assembly GCA_034641835.2 of Pinus albicaulis. Lineage (NCBI taxonomy): Eukaryota > Viridiplantae > Streptophyta > Pinopsida > Pinales > Pinaceae > Pinus > Pinus albicaulis. The sequence goes on along the minus strand of CM076584.1, from coordinate 620,923,576 downwards.
ACATTATAGGGTTTTGTAATGTATCGTCACAGGGGGAGTGATGTATGGTAATTCCCATGATTGGTTTGGTAATTCTGGGTATGTGTATTTCTAACAAAGCATCTGATATGAAGAAGACAGGTACATGAAGGACAAATTCACGGGGAGATGGAGGAATGTGAAATTTTCTACATTTCACTTTCCATACGCGGGTTCTGTGAACTAAATCCGCATATACACGCGAGTTACAGTGGAGACAGTCGCGTATGCACTGATAATAAGAAAATTAGTATGACAGTTGAAGATCAGGAGTACAGGTTCAGGGGGAGCATCAGTCTGACTATTAATAATTGTATCATTGGCACTATCTATTTATTTCTCAGTTCTAAATGATGATGACATGTTACATAGTTTCTTATGATGAGATTGTGAATGAGCCCTGTTTGCTTTTTGCTGAAGAGTATTCTTTGCTTTCACAGATGGATAAGATGGAAGTCTTGTGATTCAGAGATAAGAATAAATCATGCAAATTTTTTTGTTGGTTGAGACCTCTTTTAATTCTTACACATGTTACATCATGATCATGATAAATCTTGAAGATCTTGGTGATATCAGATCACATAGATGATTGCTTGACATGTATTGTTTATTATAGAAGTTGTTTTGGTATGATGATTCCTCGTGGGAAGAATACGTTGATGCTGAAAAGAGTTTGAAGGCTTGATTACTAATGTGCTTATGTTACAAATTGGATGACACTTGAAGACAAAACTACATTGTCCTATCTATCTGTTCTCATATATTCCAGGGAAGCATTCAAATATCTCAGAAAGAAGATGAAAACTGTCTTTGACTCATAGAGGATCAAATCTAGTTAAAATGCAGAAGATGGAATTGGATACACGGATTTCCTTAAACACAGTCGCGTATATACGCGAGTTCATACACAGAAAACCGCGTATGTGTGGTTGCTGACAATTTTTCTGGGTCAGCATTTCTTCAGCACAAACGGTGCTGCTGTTTGGTATCTCTAATGCTTTTTGGAGTTTCTAGTGATGTTTCAGCTCTTATATTTCTGTTTCATTCTCTGATTTTGGGTGAAGATGCCTTGACGATTTGCTGATTGAAAGTATTCAGGATGCACAAGCAAAGGGGGAGATTTTTTCATATAGAAAGGATGCATTGGATGTACAGTTTCAGTGGGAGCATTAGCCTTGCTGAGTATAATGCATTGTTGGCATTATGATGATTCTGAAATATGATCTCTCTCTTGAGGTCTTTCTGGTTTTGGTCATAAAAATTCATACTTGTAATTTGATAAAAAGGTCTTGATGAGACCCATGATGTAAAATTGTAATATTCAGTCATGTAAGGACTTGTCAAAATTTGTAAACCCACTTGGTTGGGTAGTTGAGTTGAGATGTGTAAACCCACTTGGTTGGGTATTTGAGTCCAATATGTAAATCCACTTGGATGGATCTTTGATGTAAGTATGAGTCATTTGTGATAGAAAGGTCATAGAGTCATGTAATTCATTGAAAAATATGTTTGTAGGTTTAGCATGAACTCAGGGGGAGCATGGTAACTTCAGTACACATCAGATCTGCAGAGCTCTTATGTCTACATGAGGAGAAAAACCTTGTGTTGGTTTTGATCTGCCCTTTGCCCTTGATGTCAAAGGGGGAGAGTGACATGGTGTTTGAATAAGGGGAGAATATGGTTATGCTTAATGTATCTATTTCTTGTAGTGATCAAACAACATCGTGGTTGCCATCAAGTCCAAAGGGGGAGATTGTTGGCAATATGATGCAATGTGTTGTCCTTGATGGCAACCCACTTGAAGAAGATGATGGCAACCTACTTGATGAAGTTGTACTTGATGGAAACTGACTTGATATACTAATTAATGATGTAAATCTGATGGTCTACAAGTAGTACAGAAGTTGCAGAAGTAATAAATATCAGTATGTGCAAGAGTAATGATGAAAAGTGTATGTCACAAGGCATACACGGATTTGTCTAGACAAAGTAGCGTATGCACGTGGGAAATAACGTGCCAAGTCGCGTATGGGAAAAAGTGCTCTAAATATGTAAAACCAGGGGTAACCACCATGGTATTGACCCATTGTATTGAGTAATGATTTGTCTATGTGACCCCGTCCAGGAATACCATCGAAAGTAATGTGGTTTTGGCTCATGGTATTGATAAAGGGTAAACCTATATAAGGGGAAGAAATTCATTGTGCAAATGGGGGCAAGAAGTATGAGCTTGAATGAATACTTCTCTCTGAAGCATATCTGAATGGAAAGGGTTACAATTGAATGAAAGATCTGAATGTATTATGCACCAATGAAGAAATGATGAAGAAAGGAATCTAGATCTGGAATGTATTTGTATCTGCTAGATCTGTTTATGGAATGATTAGATCTGAGATGAGGCGAACATCTGTCTGAAGTTAAAGGGTAAAATCTGAGTGATGTATCTATTCTGAAGAATTTCAATGACCTAAATGTCTGAAAAACTATACGCTAGTTCACCGCAGAGTAAGCACGTATATATGTGGGTTCGCTGAAGAGAAAGCGCGTATGGGCAGTAAAATTAGCTCTGTAATATGTACAAAAGTATATGCGGGTTTGTATGGTCGAAGGCGCGTATATACGCAGTATCAGTGAAAGGAAAGCACGTATGAAAACTAGGGTTTGCTGAAGGATGAAGTATGAAATGTCTGATCTGTTCTGTTGTGTTACTGCTATCTGATCTAGGTTGTCTGAATTGATAAGTATCCATTTTGATGTATGATTGAGCTTAAATGTATGGAGTGCGTCCAGTCTGAAAATATGATGAAAAGTGGCCTGCAAGTTGTGCTATAAAGAAATATTTTGGATCCAGTGTGAAAATTGATGAAACGTGGTCCATGGTGGTGCTGAGGGTTGTAGCCTTCAGTCAGGGGGTCGTAGCTCCCTTCCAGAAGAGGCTAGTAAACGAGAGCAGGGGGTCGTAGCTCCCTTTCGGGAGAGGCTGGTAAACGAGCGCAGGTGGGTGCCTGCGTGCTGGTATGAGTCTGCACTAGCACATAGTTGTAAGATGTTTTCTCTATAATAAAATGTTGAAGGCTGAGACAACAGGAGCAGTGGTTTTCTCTCGACTTGGGTTTCCACCTAAAATCCTGGTGTTCATGTTTGATGCTTATCTATGATGATTTATTATGTTATTACTGCACATGTTTACTGATATATAAACATCTGATGAATGATTGTTGCATAGATCTAAGTAAAGAATTAATGGCATAATAAGATCTCTACATATACGCGAGTTTTGTGAAGAGTATCTGCGTATATACGCCATTCTGGTTCAGTAAAGTGGCGTATGGGTTTTAGAGCATGAAAAAGTAAATAAGTTTTGAGTATGCCCTAAATACTGATTCACCCCCCCCCCCCCCCTCTCAGTATTTTTCCCAACAATACTAACACTTATAGGACTTCCTAAGAGCTGGATTAACTTCTAGGATTCAGTAAATTGGAGGGAGAAGCTACCAGAGTAGGAGCGATTATGGTTTGACTTGATGTATGAAGAGATAAGAATAAATACCAGAGATGAGATCTCTTCCAAAGAAGAGAAATTTTCATTACTTAGTAAAGGAAAGAAATACAAGGTAAATAAGTCGCAAGGTGAAGAGGGAAAGAAGAAAGACTTTTCCAATATCAAGTGTTTTCACTCTTAGGAGTTCAGGCACCCTTCCATGAAATGTCGAGAAAAGAAGGAAAGAAAGAAGGATCCTATAGTGGAAGAAACAGGTGAATCTCTAGGTAAACAATTTGAACTTGATTTCACTCTCATTAAATGCATGGAAAAAGTTGTAATGGGATGCATGTGGCTTCTCAATAGTGGTGCCCCATTCCATATGATGGGGAATATATATCTCTTCAATGACTTGGAGGAGAATGACCTCAAGAAGAACATAGTGTTTAGATTTGATAGTAGGTATAGTGCAACCAACATCAGTATCGATACCTTTAAGAGTGAGTTTGGCTCCCCTCCCAGACTCAAAGATGTGTTTGTTGTTCCATCACTAAAAAATATTCTTGTTTCCATAGTGATATTGGAAAATTGTGGATATGATGTGATATTTAGCAAAGGAAAGGTTTTCCTTAGACACGTCTCCACAAGACGAGTGAAGAATATCAGTGTGCGAGTCAAGAACATGTATTCTATCGAGGTCGAAGATGAATGAAAATATTTGAGGAGCAAGGAAAAGTGTAAATACTTGGTGGTTGAGAGGGAACATTAATTACCTCTCAACATGCAGCCTCAGAAGTAGTCTAAGAAAGTTGTGGAAAAGAAACAATTGGAGAAGCAAAGAGGAGCATGAGTGGAGTCATCACTTAAGAATATACCTCCAGTAGGAGGGAATTTTGATCCATGTAGGCATAGGGATCACATGCAGCCATATCTCCAAGTGAGAGGAGGGCGATGTGAAGCAATAGTCCCAAGAGTGCAGAAATTTGGGCAGGGTCCATTGAGGTATTTTATCCTCATGGATCATTAACTTGCTATAGGGGCCATAGTATACAATAACATAGGGATAATTTTCATTCAAATATTGAGGAGTGAAGTGAAGTTTTTAAAACAAAGAAGGAGGATCAGTAGCAGAGTCAACAACAACACAATTTTCCCCAGTAGATAATTGGAGACACAGTTGATTCAATTTTGATTCTATTTAGTCTCTTAAGTTACAGTAGAAACAACATTAGAGAGAAGTGTTGCATGCTTAACATTCCAAAGTTACTAGATCTGGATAGAGTTGAATAAATTTATTTCTGAGAGGGAGTGTTGAAAATGGTAACAAGAAATATTGAAAATGGCATCAAAAGGGATTTTAATTTAATATTCCCTTGATTAAATTAGAATAAAATGTAATTCCACATCACATGAAAACCTGTACGAGTTAACTAATTAAGGATCACTTAGTTGGTTTAGTTAATTTGATTTGAGTGTCAAACTGGAAGAATGTAGAGTGTCTCCTACATTATAGGAGGCATGGTTGAGTTTATTTTGACTTGTAATTAATTAACTCTATTTATCTGAGTTAAAGTCAGTTTAAGTAGTTCTAACTCATCGAGGAACTCGAGAGAGGTAAAATTGTGTAAATTATATTTAATTCGCATGTAGTGATCAATTAGATAACTAATAATTCACTCCTAAATAACTCATGTATGTTAATTTGAAGAAAGAACCAGTTGAGATTTGAGTTCAAGGAAAGTGTACTATCATTTGTATAATTATCCGAATTGTACAGGTGGTGTATGTAGTTAGAGGAAGGACCCTAATGGATTTTGCAATATGGATTGGGAATTTCCCTAATTGATAGGGCCTGATTACCCAAGGAGACTACGAAATGAAATAAGTAATTTGGCAAGCTAGAAATGGGTAAATTATTGAACCTCGCATAGGGAAAATTTTAAGGATGGAAGTTTAGCTTAAAGTTTAGAAACTTTGGCTAATCTTAATAGTCCCTAATATGCAAATTTTAAAATTTTGGGCAATATTTTTTAAGAAATATTTATATTTCTAATGATTTTATATTAGCCAATATAATATTTTGGCGATTTTTAAGGTAAAATAATGATGTACTATAAAATTTGGGCGAATAATTTTAGAAAAAAATGGAAGTTGAAGAAATTTGTTTTTTGAAAAAGCATGGAAAATTAGCGCACCTACGAATATTAGCCCCTAAAATTTTTCGTGACCATGCTTGTCTAGGAATCTTTGAGATAGATAAATATAGTGCAGAGGTTTCTTAGCTTGGAGAAAGGAATTTTAATATTGTCATGCTATTTGGCTTATGTAATATATAGATATCGGGTTTTTATCTAAGGATTTCCCCAAAGAAATATTTCTGTTGTGCGATTGAAATTATTTCTCTTTCTTGTTCATGTGATTATGTGATTGTAATTGGTTTCCAAAATTTGTAGATTATATTCAAGTATTTAGTTTTAGCATATTACAAGATTTGTTGAATCTACATGGACTTTCTACATTTCTTGAGTAAGCATCATGAATCTCTTACCTACAAATAATTCCTTATAGATCTACCCTGTAGTGGTTAGATTTTTCTTGAAGGAATTTGGATCTGATAGCAACATTTGAAATAAGGAATTACAGAATTGGGGGGGTGAATTATTAATTGTGAAGTTATTTAAAACTTTAAGTGTAAAAATTTTATTATTTTCGCTATGTTCAGCTACCTATAATAGATTTCGTACATAATGAAAATTAACAACAATATAATGCATTCACATGTAGATAAAATTTATCACATTAGCATCATACACATATTGACATAGGTTTTTTTACGTGGAAACCCAAAGGGAAAAAAATACCAATCTATTTTTTCTATGATGTAAATTAGTTACCTACTTTATTACATCAATTTTTTTGTCAGATACCACTCACATGAGGCACCAACCCCATTTAAGATACAAATCCACTAATATCCAAGAGGCACCCACCTCTTAATGATGCACGTCACTACATGTTCTATCCACTGTTCTATTTTTCATAAAATTTTCAAACTGAAAATAGAGTTGAATGCATATACATAGAAAAATAAATCTAGTATACTCCAATATGATTTACCTTCCTTCAGCTCTCCAATTCTCCTTCAAATTGTTGTCTTTATTGGCTCAACTAGCTCAGGTGTCGACCCTATGACACACTTTCACTCAGTGACACTTAACTTAGTAACAAACTCACTGCACTCCTCTTTGTAACTCTTAACGAATATATATTCCCCCACTTTGCATAAATCATCTCCACATTATTTCTCCGCTCCTCTGTTGTGATAAATGTTGTCTTTCCAGAATAGTGTCTCCAAGTTATTGTTCCATCAAAGTCAAGACCACTACAATTGCATTAATCACTAAGAATGGGATCCAATTGTAGCTGCATTATAATTAATGAGGAAGAATGAAACCAAAACAATAATGCTCTTTCATGCTACTATAGCTTGCGTTCTTAGTCACGACAACTAATTTAATGCAAAGGATGGGCATATGAATTTCATTTTGTGGGTAGGGTTAGTTCAATAAATATCTGTGGTTATTTAGCAAGGATAACTCTTTGTTTCACTCTCCCCATGTGTGTACTCCTAAAAATCTCTCCATTCTTCTATTATATCTCAACACCTCACCACTGCAACTATATTAAATTTTGGAATGGGATCTGGCAATTATGCCACGATGAGAATTAATTCTCATTCCACCTGCATACTCAAATATCTTCACCATTAAAGTTTTTTTTTATACTAAGGATATGGATTTGTTGAGCTTGATATAACCTATATTACTCTCATTTATCTCTTCATGGTGTGAGGAGAAATCAGGTTTGATCATGCCAAATAACATTAATATATGATAGATCGAGGTCCTTGTTTCCTTGTATATCAATTTTCTTGTCGACTCTATTTACTCTGGGTTTTTTAGTATGTTATCCAAGCCTTAGGTTGTATGACCGTATGTAGTAGACTTGAAATAAATTACGTTCAACACAAAGGCGCTCAAGTATGTAAAACATAGGAACACCACATAACGATGACATAAGAATGGCTTCTGACGTAGGTCAAAAGATAAGGAGTCAACCCACTCTATTTTCTTATGCACCTGCATTTTCTTCAACCATGACTTGCTTGTAGGCCCAAATTAAAGCCTTCCCCACTACTCCAGACCCATTTTATTGATTCAATGCAAAAAAACAAATGCATAATAAAATATTCAGAAAAAATCCCCTTGGCACAAACTTCGATGTTCTACCACATCATCATCTTATGTCATGTTGACATCATCTATGACATGTGGCAAATTATATATGGTGACATATGTCACCTATATTTGGCCCAATATGCTACCCAAGAATGTCAAATCTTCCTGCCATGTGTCCTCCATACTGCCACTACCACATCATCTACCACATTGTTTGTACTAGGCCCGACATAGGTCATGAGTAGTGAGTGTTCTCTTTCCAATTCCTATAGGTAGCCCTGACCTCTAATTAGGCCCAAATTCCAACTCTGAGATGGTCCCACATAGGTCAAGGATCGAGGGTCACTATGTTCTCCTACAAAATTTGCTACACATGTACAACCTCCAATTACGCTCGACTTCTGATTCTGCCCAACCTTGGTTCAAAATATGTTTAAGTCGTCATAAATGAACCTTTCTTTTTACAAACATCAACTACTTGTAACTCTTGATCTAGAAGGCCTTTTCTACACATCAGCATACATTGGAAATCTCTTCCACAACACTATCTATCAATATCCCCTTGAGGAGAAACTAAGATAATATCTTGACGTATAGTCTCCTCCAAAATTGGCAACTTCCCACCATCATAATTATATTTTTATGACTGCTCCACTAAGCTTGTTACTATGATGATTATCTACAAAACACTGCAACAACCACGGGACTCACATAAATTATAACATCCACTACCTCTTACCACCTGGCTAGTCTAGTTTTCATCAATGCCAACATACCAACCAATTAGACAATTCCAATTGTCCAATAGGATAAGCTTCTTGATGATAGATTTAAATGACCTCCCTTATTTAATTTCAAAGGATCAACGAGTTATGTATAAAGAAATATTTACTATATTAATTATCTCCAAGGACTTATTATATGAGTCAACTTTATAAAATCACGATGGCTAGTCTAACCAAAGAATATAAGCTCTTTTAAAGAATCGTGCTAAAATTAAAGGATTAATACCAAGTTTCGTTATTTGTCACGTCCTTTTTTAGCTAGACTAAAAATAGAAGATGTTCCAAATTTAAATACAAAGGAATATAAGAATATTGTAGTTTATTTTCATTTATAACTATGCACTTGCTCGAGTAACCATACATGATCCTAATAAGGCTTCAGTTTTCTTAATATAACTTTAATAGAATAAAAATACCATAATTCTTGTTTTATATTGTTATCCTTCAATCATTTTTTGATAAATATTTTCCTATAATTGAATGCTTCCTCATGCATGCATATAGGTTTAATAACAAAGAAAAATATTATAAAATAATACAGAGTCCTGCATGGAGGTTTGGTTCTATCAATAACATCATATCTTCATCAAATCAACTATTTATTTTCACAATCACTAGCATCGATATGCACAATACTTGTGCACACATGTATACATAATTAATAACCAAAGAGAAATAGGACTAACAAAATATATAGTTCTTCATGTAGACTCTTCAAGTATTGAATAAAAGTAAAGTCATGCATCATTTACTTTTATCAACACATAAAAAAAACCAATTCAATAACACATACAAGTTTCACCATAAATCTCAGCTAACGTCTCTCCTTGGGAAATATTCAAGGACAGAGCACGTTCCATCCAACCATGAACTACCTCTGCTAGTTCCCCCCGAGCTAATATGTTCATGCTCTCTAGAATCAACAAACTTTTTGATTCCTTTGTGGTTTTATTTTATAGACTTCTTCGTAGAAAATTTGTAGCAATGTCCTACTTTAAGGTCTTCTAGTGTTTTTAGTAGGCTATTTCCTTTTAGTTTTTTTTTACGAATTTTATTTATTTTATTTTTCTTTAAATAACTCCTTGATCTCACACAATAATTTAATCCACCCTACTTAGTATTTGTCTCCAACTAAGTTATTAACACGGTCCTTTTCTCCAATTATGCTAATATTTTGAATTATTTTCTCCAAGGAGCTTTAGTATACTTTTAGGGAATGTCCACCATGTGGAATTAACGACCAACAAATTTTCATAAGTTGACAAATTTTTGTCTAAACACTAGTGTTATTTCTTGAATATTTCAAACAATTTATCTAATAAAAAAATATTGACATCATTTTATAAGTCGAATACTTTCTTCCATAGTCATTAATTTCAATAATACTTCAATATGTTAAAATATTCAATGTTTAAAAAGAATAACATAGGGTTGTTACATCTCCCCCCCAATAAAAATAATCCTTACTTTTTATCTTTCAGTTCTGTTCTTCTTAGAAAGAAGCTATAAATGCTTCATGCATTTTAAACTCCTTCTCCGAGGTGGCCTCCTCTAGGGCAAAGTGCTTCCATTGAAATTTAACATGGGTGATGGGTTGATGTCGGAGCATGGTTTCTCTTTGATCAAAGATTTGTAGTGGTTCTACCTAGAAATATCCTTTCGTTTCTACTTGTAGCAAATTCCAATCAATCATGTGATAATTATCATGAACATATTTCTTGAGTAAGGAGACATGAAGAACATTATTCACTTGATATGACCGAGAAATTCTAGTTGATAAGCTATTGGCCCAATATTATCTAGAATATCAAATGGACCACAGAGTTGTAGTTCCAGTTTAGCACAATTTTCTAATCTTAAATTTCTCTTTCTTGGTTTTAATTTTGCATACACATGTTTTCCTACTTTAAATCCTCTGTGAATTCTCTTATGGTCTGCATAAATTTTCTATCGGCCTTGTGTAGTCTTTAAATTCTACCTAATATTTTTCACCACATGCTCCATTTCTTTTAGAATATTATGTTGCAATACCATCCTGTCTTTTGGCTCACTCCAACTTAAGGGAGTGTGGAATTTACTTCCATCTAATGCTCAAAGGGACTCATTTTTATAGATGTTTGATAACTATTGTTATAATCTAATTCTGGTAAGTGTAAGAAACATTCTCAGTTAGTAGGTATGTCCATAATATGCATCCTTAGCATATCTTCAAAAATGTAGTTTTTTTGTCTTTCCATTTTTTGGGCATGGTAGGTGGTACTAAAGCTTAGTTGCATACCCATTCATCTAAAAAATATTTTCGAGTGTTTGGAACTAATTTAGCCTCTCTATCAGATATTACCATTTTTTGGTATGCCATGAACCATAGTTATTTCCCTCATGAATAAGTCTACAATATGTGTTGTTCCAAATGTAGATTGAACATATATAAATGTGTTTCTTTGCTTAATTTATCTACCACAACCATGATAGAGTCACATTATATTCTAATTCTAGGAAGTTGAGTGATAAAATATAAGGAAACAACTCCCCACTTCAGTTCTATAATGGGTAATAGATGTAGCAGTCCAAATACGTGTTGGTGTTCTACCTTTATTAAAACATAATTTATTTCATGTTACTTTAGCTTTCTTGACTCGTATGCTACCACATATTTTTCACCACTATGCCCTTCAAGGCATGCATCTCTACATACTAGAAACTCCTTTTTTAGATATGAATTCTTTAGGATATGTACTACTATTATAAAATGTTTTACTTTGTTGGAACTCTCTTGAAACTTAGCTTTCCATTCAAAATTCACACCCTTCTTTTGTAAGGAAGTAATGGGATACGTCAATTTGGAAAAAAATTCAATGAACCTTTCGTAATACCCAATAATTCCCATGAAGGATCTAACACATAGAACATAATTAGGTATTGGTCAATTTAAAATGGCCTTAACCTTTTTAGGATCAACACATAATCCTTATTTTGAAATGACATGACCCAAATATTGTATTTTTTGCTTATAGAATTCACATTTGCTAACTTTTTCATACAATTGGTGTTGTCTTAATATTTTTAGAACCATTCTTAGATGTTCTTCATGGTCTTCTTGATTCTTTCAATGGACCAAAATATCATGTATGAAGACCAATAAAATCTTATATAAGTACTTACTAAGCACATTATCCATTAAACACATAAATTTTATAGTTGCACTCATAAGACCAAAAGGTAATACTACAAATTCATAGTGTCCATAGCTTCTTTGGAATGTTGTTTTGAGTATATATTAATATTTTATCCTTAACTCATGATATCCTATTCTCAATTCATTTTTTGAGAATATTTTTTCTGCTCTCACTTGGTCAAATAGATCATTAATCTGTGTACTCATGATATCCTATTCTCAATTCATTTTTTGAGAATATTATTTCTCCTCTCACTTGGTCAAATAGATCATTAATGTGAGGAAACAAATATTTGTTTTTAAAAGTTATTTTTTTCAATTGTATGTAATCTATGCCCATATGAAATGTGCCATATTTTTTTTCACAAATAGTATTGGGGCTCCCCAAGGTGAAACACTTGGTCTAATGTAGTCTTTGTCTAATAATTCCTATAATTTTATTTTTATTCTAAGTCAAGAATACTCATTCTAGGTTGCGCCTTCAACACTCTCGTAGCTTTTAGTACCTCATAAATCAAGAGGATTATATACCTTATACGAGGTAGTCCAAGAATTTATTCTCGGAATACATCCTTTAACTCTCTAATTACAACTAACTTATTTGTTTTTTAATTTTGTGTTTTCTCACTATTTTCCTGAATTTGTTATGGAACTTCTTTTCAGCAGTAAGGATGAAATTTTATAATCATAAATGGGTTTGGTTATTCCTTTTATTATTTGTTCAATTCCTTCATCATTGAAATAAGTCAGAATTTTCTCTAAACGTTGTATTCCAACTCTATTTTTCTTTAACTAGTTCATGCCTATTAACACGTGATATTAACTTAGAGGAAGTACGTTTAAACTTAACTCAATTTTGCAGCCATTTAATTGCACACGATATTATTTACATAGTTGTTTAATTTTCTCTTTGTAGAAACAATGTATTTTTAAATATTTTATCTTTTAAGTTGCATTTTTCCATTACTTATGCACTAATATAGATACGACTAGCTACTGGATCAACTAATATAGACACAATTCGGTTCAGTGCGTTAACTTAAATTTCAATCATAGTCGATTAGTACCCAGTTTCTCTATCTTTTAAACTTAACTCAATTTAATTGCACACGATATTATTTACATAACTCGTTAATTTTCTCTTTGTACCTATTTCTAGCTATACAAACAATGTATTTTTAAATATCTTACCTTTCAAGTTGCATTTTTCCATTACTTATGGACTAATATAGATACGACTAGATCAACTAATATAGACATATTTTGGTTCAGTGTGTTAACTTAAATTTCAATCATAGTGGATTAGTGCCCAGTTTCTTTGCCCTTTAAACATCACTCAATTTTGTAACCATTTAATTGCACACGATATTATTTACATGGTTAATTTTCTCTTTGTACCTATTTCTAGCTATACAAACAATACATTTTTAAATATTTTATCTTTTAAGTTGCATTTTTCCATTACTTATGGACTAATATAGATACGACTAGCTAATGGATCAATTAATATAGAAACATTTTTCTTGAGTGTGTTAACTTAAATTTCAATCATAGTGGATTAGTGTCCGAGTTTCTTGTTCATTGTCATTGTTTCATGAACAACTTGCACATTCTGGGTTATGTGGAATTGGTTTGTGGTTGTGTAGGTTAGGTTTGATTATTATAGCTGAATTTCTTCCACTAGTGATTTGTTCCAAATTTTTTTAAGAAAGAAGATTTTTTCTTATTACACTTGAGGATTTATTTTGATTTTGATTTTGAACCTTCACTCTTAGTTTTAAACTTATGATAACACAATCTTTACTTTCTTACTACTTCATCCATCATCTTATGATTGTCAAATTCAATCTTTTCTTTATAAGAGAGTGGAAAAAAATTTAAAATTTTATGTATTTTTTCTTTCTCCTCTTTGATGTAAGAAACATATTGTAACAAATTAGTAAATTTAGCAACAAATTTATTCATGCTTAACTTTCCTAGTCTTAAATCATGGAACTCTTTAGCAAGATCATCATAGCACCTCTCATTTATTTACTTTTTTTATTGTCTCTATAAATCATCCCACAAAACTATTTTTTCTTCCATATTAGGCATTGTTTTTGCCTCTTCCTACCATAAGACAACTTTTCCTTGTAGCTCATAAATTGCTAATTTGAATTTCAAATTACTATCATATTCATAAAATTGAAAATAATTAGTAATATTAACATCTATGCTTCTGCATCTTCCTCTTTCTCACCTTAAAGGTCGGGGGCCTTATCTTTTTAAATTCTCATTTTAGTTCAACCTTCTTTTTCCTTTCCGATGTACATGATTTTGGGTAGGTTTTATCATATTCATTTTCACTTTCATATTTTTCTTTTTACGGATCAACATTTTTTCTCTTCAAGTGATATTCAGTATCCCCTTATCCTTCAGTATAGTGTATCCAGAGGCTTATGACTTGAATTTTTAGTCAAATCCTTTATCAGTTCCTCTTTTTTTCACTTGCCTTCTCAGAAAGTTCATGAGGAGCTCTAATGTTGTCCAATTCTCATCATAATTCTCTTAATATATCCAACAATTGAGTTGTTAGATGTGTATCTTCGTCTCCCAACACAACATAAGCTTATCCTCTTTCAGCAGGAGGGTAATTTGAGGCTTCTTCCATTTTGTATTTTTGTATTTCTTACACTTGTACAGTATTGCCAACAAACAACACACATTAGCTTTCATACATAAAATAATATACCATGACTTATGCATTTTATTCTATTGTTGTTGTTTGTGGTTAGGCCTAACTTTGGAAATACAACTCTAATACCATATGTAGCATTCCTCAATTCATAATCAATTTTTTATGTTTTATTATTTTTCTATAATACCAATATAACTATAAGTGTCCTCATTTTAAATCATAGTGGCAATCTAAGACTTCACTCTTTTATGAACTTTATTTATGATTTTATGTTAAATGTCATCATCAAATTTCTTGAAGTTTTGTTCTTTAGAATGTCATTAATAAGTGGAGTGTTTGACATAGTTCATCACTCCCCCTTGACCCCCAAATATTGCAATAATAACCCTTTAAAATATCTTTAAATGAGTATACATTGTCCTTTTCTCCGATAAAATCATTATTTTTCTTCCCATAATTTCACTCAGATTCCTTAGCCACTTTTACTATTAATTTCTTAAGGCTTTGGTGATATTTTAAATCTTCATTTCAATCTTTTGTACTAAAGTTATTGATTAGAAAGTTATATTTTCAACCTGCATTTAAAGGTTTCCACCTTATCACTATCATAAAGTTTGGTTCCTATTATGAATAGTTGAAACCTTACTCATCCACACATTATATCAATCTATTAATCTATTAATTGAATTATGAGTACATTACAAATATTATACATACAGTTCCCAGGCAAGTTTTACTGCATATACAATTCCTATGTTGATTTAAACAAGTTGATGGTATATGTAGATACCATAAACTTCGTTAGTTCGCATATAAGCGCGGGATAAGTGTAAATTTGTTCTAGTCCTCACTCGGTCTTCATACCATGTTGCACTATTGACATGGGTTTCACATGGCGTGTGAAGGTGTTAGGATCCAATGGTGAATATTTGTTTAGGGCTTTTCCTAAAATATTTCCTCCTTAATTCGAACACAATTCATTCTTTACGCTAGCCAGGAATCACTTCGAATGTTGGTGAGGTGTGTCGACGTTTTTCGATCTTCCAGGTGTTTATTATTTTTTATCTCAGCAACTCATATTTTTACCAAAGGAATTTCTTTGGAGAGCAAGGTCTGCACCCACATTACAAAGGTAATTTCTCATCTTGAATTTATTTACACTGATAATGATATATTCTGAGTTTATATGTGCCTCTATTTGACATTCATGCTCTCTTGGGGGAAATATTATGGCCCTAGGAAATACTTTTATCCGCTGCTTTGTTAAAATTGTCTGCAGAGTTGGATCCACGAATTGTGGGTGTGGTCAAACATTTCATTTACATGTAAGTGTTTTTACATTCGAGAACTTTTATGGGTTTTAACAAGAATTGAAAACTTAACAAAAAGTAAAGCATAGAAAAATCCTAAATCTTTCTAATCACAAAATGGCAAAGGAGGTTTTAGGCTTTGTACTTTACACGTGGTGCTAGTTCGAGTGAATAGGTAATGCTCTTAAAAACCTTGAGCTCCCTTCAATTTTGTTGTAGAATAGGGCCATTCCGCACACTTTTACTTTGGGATTCTCGCTCCAAGTCTTTTGTGTATGCTGCAATAATTGTACATGATCATAATAAGGCTTCAATATTCTTAGTATAACTTCAATAAAAGAGTAATAATAGTTGAATTCTTCTTTTATATTGTTATCTTTCAATCTTTTCCAATAAAATTTGTCCTATAATTGAGTTATTCCTCATGCATGCATATAGGTTTAATAACAAAAATAATATATAGTCTTGCTTGCATATATGTTTTTTTATCAATAACATAATCACTTCATAAAATCAATTATTTATTTTCCTAATCCACTTGCATCGATACGCACAATACTTTTGTATGCATGTATACACACTAAATAACTAGAGAGCAATACGACTAACACAATATACAATTCTTCATGCAGCCCCTTCACAGATTGAATATAAGTAAAACAAATGCATCTTTTACTTCTATCGACACATAAATAAACCAATTCAATAACAAATAAATCTTTCACGAGAAATCTCATCTAACTAGTTTGCTTGCGGAATATTTAGGAATGGATCGCATTCCAACTAACCTGAACTGCCTTTTCTAGTTCCCCCGAGACAAGATCTAGTTTATCTCTTGAATCAACATAGTATTTGATTTCTATGTGGTTTTATTATATATATATATATTTGTGTTTAATGATTTCGTAAGTCATTCTTATTTAAAAATAATTCCCGTAACTGTCATTGTGTCCATGTCTAAGCTATTGGATTAAATGTTAGACGATTGAAATGTTTTAGGCCATTAGATCCACAAGAAAATAGTTTTATATATGTTTTTTTATAATGTTAGTTTTTCTTTTAATAAGTTAGATTGAATTTAGGTTTTGGTGACTTTTAAGTTAAAATGTTGTCATTAAAAAATTGTTATAAATTAAAATAATGATTTAACCATATTTAAATTTACAATAAAAATATATATATATATTTACAATATAAGAAGATTTTTAATCATGACTATTTACCATGGATATTATTAACTTCTAAATAGAGTATTTTACAATACCATGGGTCAATACCCACAAGAGAAAGATAGAGAGAGGGAGAGAGGGAAAGAGAGCAGAAAAATCATAATGCCATGGGCTAATAACATGGTTTATCAATACCTTGGGCCATCTAGGCTTTCCATAATTATATTATGGATCTATGCTTTTAATTATTATGTTATAATTATGTTATGGATATATGCTTTTAATTATTATGTTACAATACCATGGGTCAATATCATAGCCCCTAGGTTATCAATACCACATACTTATTTCAAAATCAAAATATTTTACAAATACTTATTTTAATTTAATTTTATAACACTTTTTAATCAAATCTAAAAGAAAAAATCTCATAATTACTTTTGAGGTATATCTAAAGTCACCATCCTCACAACTACTAAAAATATCCCCATATAGATTAAAACCGGGTTGTAATAAATGGAAAATGAGAATACTTTTATATATACAAATGTGAAATTCTTATAATATATATAATATTATAAAGAACCACAATAGATGCATGTGCATGGTTCTTTTAAGTTTTTTGTTGTTGTGTTTTCTTTCATATCATTGATCCAAAATACAGGTTTAATATTTTACAACCAATTATGATTTTTTTTTTTAAATTTATATATTTTCTTAAATAAAATACAATGGGATCATATGTAAGAGAGAGATAGAGAGAGAGAGTGAGAGAGAGAGAGAGAGAGATACGGTAATAGAGTGGGGGAGAGAGACATAGAGGTGGGAGAGAGAGGAAGGAAGAGAGAAAGGAGGAGAGAGAGAGGGAGAGAGATGAATTTGGAGGGGGAAAGAGAGGGATGGAAGATAAAAAAACATTGAGAGATATAGTTGGAGAGATAGAGGAAGTGATAAGGGAGAGATGAAATTGGAATGAGGGAGAGATGGGATGAGCGAATGGAGAGAAAAGGAGATGATACATATAGGGAAATAAGGGGAAGAGAGAGACATGTAGACATACATATAGAGGGGGGGGAGAGGGGGAGAGCGAGAAGGAGAGAGAGATGGAGATAGTACAAATTTGGAGGGTGGAGAGATAGTGTGTGCGTGATGGAGGGAGAGAAGGAGGGAGGTGGGAGAGAAAGGGATAGAGGGGACTTGAGAGAGGGGGGAGAGAGACGGTGTTGGAAAGGGAAAAATAGGGAGGGAACAACAAATACATTGAGAGATATATGTAGAGAGAGAGAGGGTGTGATAAGGGAGAGATAAATATGGAATGAGGGAGAGAGGAGACAAGGGAAGGGAGATAAAAGGAGAGGATACAGATATGGAAAGAAGGGGAAGAGAGAGACAAGGAGACATAGATATGAAGCGGGAAGAAAGGGGGAGAGTGAGAATGTGAGAGAGAGAGAGAGGTGGAGAGATAGCAGGAGTGACAAGGGATATATGAAGATGGAATGAGGGAGAGAGGAGATGAGGGAATGGAGAGAAAATGAGATGATACAAATAGGGAAATAAGGAGAAGAGAGAGACATGTATACATATATATGGAGGGGGGGGAGAGGGGGAGAGCGAGGAGGAGAGAGAGGGGGAGATAGTGATAGAGTTGGGGGGTGGAGAGAGATTGTGTGCATGATGGGGTGAGAGACAGAGGGAGATGGGAGAGAAAGGGAGAGAGAGGAAGGAAAAGAGAGGGGACTTGAGAGAGAGGTGGGGGAGAGAGATGGAGTTGGAAAGTGGAAAGAGAGGGAGGGAATAAAAAAGACATTGAGAGATTGAGGTGGGGAGAGAGAGGGAGTGATAAGGGAGAGATAAAGATGGAATGAGGGAGAGAGGAGACGTGGGAAGGGAGAGAAAAGGAGAGGATAGTGATAGGGAAATAAGGGGATGATAGAGGAGGAGACATAGATATGACTGGTGGAGAAAGGGGGGGAGAGAGAAGGAGATAGAGAGGGATATAGTGAAAGAGTTGGAGGGCGGAGAGAGAGAGAGCATGTAATGGGGGGGGGGAGACAGAAGGAGGTGGGAGAGAAAGGGAGAGAGAGGAAGGAAAAGAGAGGGGACTTGATAGAGAGGAGAGAGATATGGGGTGAGAGAGATGGAATTGGAAGGGGGAAATGGAGGGAAGGTAGAGAAATACATTGATAGATATATGTAGAGATAGAGAGGGAGTGATAAGGGAGAGATGAATATGGAATGAGGGAGAGAGGAGACAAGGGAAGGGAGAGAAAAGGAAAGGATATATACAGGGAAATATGGGGAAGACAAATACAAGTAGACATAGATATGGACGAGGGAGAGAGGGGGAGAGCAAGGAGAGAGAGATGGAGATAGTGACAGAGTTGGAGGGTGGAGAGACAAAGGGAGTGTGTGATGGGGGCGAGGGGGGAGAGATAAAGGGAGAGAGATGAAGAAAGGAAGAGAGGAGAGAGAAAGGGGGAGAGAGAAATGGAGTTGAAAGGGGAAGAATGACATAGAGAGAGAAAGGCGGAGAGGCAGTGATGAGAGAGAGAGTATGTTTTGGGGGTGAGAAGGAGAGAGAAGGGGAGATAGAGATATATATGGAGGGGTGTTAAAGGGAAGAAGAGGGATGAAAAGAGAGGGAGTGAGGAAGAAAGATAGATACAGAGAGAGAGCGGGGGGAGGGAGATGAAGGGAGATATATATATATATATATATATATATATATATATATATATATATATATATATATATATATATATATATATATATATATATATATATAGAGAGAGAGAGAGAGAGAGAGAGAGAGAGAGAGAATGACATGTGTTTGGGAGGTTGAGATAGAGAGAAAAATAAATTTCATCATCCACTTTGGTTAAAATGGTTTAGTTTTACTAAATATTAGTTCTTGGATACGTATTGATATGCATTTGGAAATTGTAGCAAGCATCATTGTATAGAAGATACATTGGGATTGCAAGTTGACCACCCTTAGTCTTGTTTCAAATTCACATTGTACACATTGTATTACTTCACTCACTCGAATTTGGGGGTATTTCATTGTTATTGGTTTTTTTTTAATTATTTTTCTTGGGTATTTTTGAGTTGGTCAAGTTATAGGTTGTTGGTGGTTTATTGGATTCTATGAATACTCAATGTCCTCAACCATGTAGAGGGTTCGTCACCATGTAAAGTATTACAATAGTTTGTTGCAGTTGTCAATAAAAATCGATGATATATACAAGAAGTTATAATACATATTTGAATTATTTCCACCACGAGATGTAAACCCTATATAGTTGACGGGGCAATGAAAAATACTAAAATAGTCTGTTGTTATTAGTGTTAGTGAAATTTAAAAATTTTCTTTCCAATTTTCGAGATAATGTTCTCTGAGGAAACATTGGAGATATTAAACATCATCAACTACATTGCACTATAGTTTCCCATCGAAGTTGTAGATTTTACACCAAAAGTTATGAATAATTGGGAGATGATGTCTTGCTCATTTTCATCTAATATGTGATGATGTATGAAATTTGTGAGGTTGTGATACAAATTTAGATTTGGAAATATAACCATCATATTATTCATGAATTAATATTATTTCATTTATCCTATCTCATGTCATATACATGTATTTTTTCAAAATCTTTAAATATTTTCTATTGGATCTTGAAAGACCATCTTTGAAGATTAAGATGCAATCTATGTTGCAAAGGTTATAGAATCTATCAGTTTGGCATAATGTAAGTGATTTCTTATACCTTGAATGACATTTCTTTTAACTAATTTTCATCTTCAATGATTTTTAATGTGTCACTATGCTTCTCGAATTTATGCTTTACGATGTTTCCTTTGCAACATGAGGTGAAATTTCTAGTATATTGGTTAGATGACATCATTGATATTTATGTAGATGCATTTCTTTTTATTTATAATTATACTCATACATTGGTGTGTTTTATGTGTTTTTTTAAATGAAAGCAAATTTGGTTTGTTTATCGGATATGACTATTACATGTTTATGCATATATTTTTTTATTTCTTTATAGATGATATTATGATTGTATTTGTGATTATTGATCTCTAATTGATAACATGTTTTTTTTTGCTACATGACCTACATTGTATTTTTTAAATGATATGATTATGATAATGATTATTATGGTTTTTTTTTTGTTAAATGGTGTGCTGGGGCGACAGAATGAGAGTGGGAGAGGTGAAGGGGATAGGGACAGCCTGAGGGGGAGATTGGGAGAGTGGCAGAGAGAGAGAGAGAGAGAGAGGGTGGGGAAGAGAGAGAGAGAGGGGAGGAGAGAGTGAGGGAGAGAGGGAGAGAGGGGGAGGGAGGGAGAGGGAGGGAGGGAGGGAGGGAGGGAGCGAGGGAGGGAGGGAGAGGGAGAAAGAGGTAGGGAGGGGGAGAGGGAGAGAGAAAGATAGAGAGAGAGATAGAGAGGGAGGGAGGGAGGGAGAGGGAGAGAGAGAGAGAGAAGGGGGGGGGGTGGGAGATGGCAGGAGATGCAGGGAGGGAGAAAGGGAGAGAGAGAGGAAGTAAAATAGAGGGTACTTGAGATAGAGGAGAGAGATATGGGGAGAGAGAGATGGATTTGGAAGGGGGAAATGGAGGGAAGGTAGAAAAAATACATTGATATATATATATATAGAGAGAGAGGGAGTGATAAGGGAGAAATGAATATGGAATGAGGGAGAGAGGAGATGAGGGAAGGGAGAGAAAAGGAGAGGATATATATATGGAAATATGGGGAAGAAAAATACAAGGAGACATAGATATGGAGTGGGGAGAGGGGGGGAGAGCAAGGAGAGAGAGATGGAGATAGTGACAGAATTGGAGGGTGGACAAGCAAAGGGAGTGTGTGATGGGGGTGAGAGGGGAGAGATAAAGTGAGAGAGAGGAAGAAAGAAAGAGAGGAGAGAGAGAGGGGGAGAGAGAAATGGAGTTGGAAGGGGAAGAATGACATAGAGAGAGAAAGGTGGAGAGGCAGTGACGAGAGAGAGAGAGAGTATGTTTTGGGGGTGAGAAGGAGAGATAAGGGGAGATAGAGATATATATGGAGGGGGGTTAAAGGGAAGAAGAGGGATGCAAATAGAGGGAGTGAGGAAGAAAGATAGATATAGAGAGAGAGGTGGGGAAGGGAGACGGAGGGATATATATATATATATATATATATATATATAGAGAGAGAGAGAGAGAGAGAGAGAGAGAGTATATGTTTTGGGGGTGAGAAGGAGAGACAAGGGGAGATAGGGATATAGATGGAGAGAGAGAGAGAGAGATAATGAAATGTATTTAGGAGGTTGAGATAGAGAGACAAATAAATTTCATCATCCACTTTGGTTAAAATGGTCTAGTTTTACTAAATATTAGTTCTTGGATACATATTGATATGCATTTGGAAATTGTAGCAAGCATCATTGTAGAGAGGGTACATTAGGATTGCAAGTTGACCACCCTTAGTCTTGTTTCAAATGCACATTCTACACATTGTATTACTTCACTTGACTTTGGGGGTATTTCATTGTTATTGGTCTTTTTTTTAATTCTTTTTCTTGGGTATTTTTGAGTTGGTCAAGTTATAGGTTTTTGGTCGTTTATTGGATTTTATGAATACCCAATGTCCTCAACCATGTAGAGGGTTCGTCACCATGTAAAGTGTTACAATAGTTTGTTGCAATTGTCAATAAAAATCGATGATATATACAAGAATTTATAGTACATATTAGAATTATGGCCACCACGAGATTTAAACCCTATATTGTTGAGGGGGCAATGAAAAATAGTAAAATAGTCTATCGTTATCAGTGTCAGTGAAATTCAAAGTTTTTCTTTCCAATTTTCAAGATAATTTTCTCTGAGGAAACATTGGAGATATTAAACATCATCAACTACATTGCACTATAGTTTCCCATCGAAATTGTAGGTTTTACACCAAAATTTATGAATAGTTGGGAGCTGATGTCTTGCTCATTTTCATCTAATATGTGATGATGTCTGAAATTTGTGAGGTTGTGATAAAAATTTAGATTTGGAAATATAACCATCATGTTTTTCATTAATTAATATTATTTTATTTAGCCTATCTCATGTCATGTACCTGTATTTTTTTAAAATATATCAAATATTTTATATTTGATCTTGAAAGAACGTCTTTGAAGATTAAGATGCAATCTATGTTGGAAAGGTTACAGGATCTATCAGTTTGGCATAATGTAAGTGATTTCCTATACCTTGAATGTCATTTTTTTTACTAATTTTCATCTTCAATGATTTTTAATGTGTCACTCTGTTTCTCGATTTTATGCCTTACAACTTTTTCTTTGCAATAGAATTGCTAGTTTTAAGTTTTGTGAGATTTTTATAGGTCTTTTTGTTTGAATTTTTTTTTCTGCTTTTTTATTTAAAACAGGTCTTTCTGTTTTACAGTGCTTTATCCCACCCCTACTTAGTATTTCTCTTCAAGTAAGTGATTAACATATTCTTTCTTACCCATTATGTTAATATTTTTAATTATTTTCTGCTACATATTTTTAGGAGAATTTTAGGGAATATTCACCATGTAGAATTAACTAGCAATAAATTTTCTATACCTCACAATAAGTTTTCTAAACTATACTTCTCTTTACAAAACACAACAAACAATTTATTTATAATAAAATATTTAGATCATTCTATAAGTCCAATCCTCAATCTTGACTTCCATAGCCATTCAATCCAATAATAGTGTCATTCTATATTTACTTGGCATGTAATAATTAAAATAAAATATACTAATAAGAATAAAATTTTAATTTTTAATCATAAATAAAATATTTTAATGTCCATACTGAATAAAATAATTTATTACAAGTTTATGTAGAGATAAAAATGTAATTTGAATTAAAAATTTTCATTTATTTCCACTTTTCATTATAAAATATATGTACAATTTATCAAATTCTTTATATAAAGTTTATATACAACATTTAGAAATATTAATATAAATTATATACAAAGAAAAACATGAAACATTTTAAAAATTATATATAGAGATCTATAAATATATGTTTCCTAGTTTCAAATGTAATTAGGAACATCTATTAATATTTTAATGTAATGTGAGTCATAAATAAAATAGTTCAAAGTCAAACTATGTAGATATTATATACAAATCTATAATAATAATAATTTACTACGTGAAAAAAATATATGGATTATATATAAATAATGAATTCCTATTCTTTTAATAGATTTTTAAAAATTTATAATTAATTCAATTTGTTTTCCTATAAACTTGACATTTAAGCTTTAAAATATTTTTTTTAATTAATTATATATATATATATATATATATATATAATTTTAAAATTTATTTAAAACAAAAACAAATATTTATAATTAAAAAGAGTCTTATGAATATATGTTTTCTACTTTTGATTGTGAATTATATATGTGTGTGTTTACATTAATATGTGTTTTAGAGAGATTTATAATTCATTAATTTTTAGAATTGATATATAACATTTTAAATATTAATGATAAATATAATATTAATGTGTGTAAGATTTAAAAAAATATTTGTAACTAAGATAATTATAGAGAGAGAGTCCTATACATATATATTTTCTACTTCCAAAGATGATTGGAACATGTATTAACACATTAATGTGTAAAATATGAATAATAAACAAAATATTTCAATGTCAATTATATATATATATGTAAATTTTATGTATATAAAGAGAGAGAATTATTATTCTATTTATTTTTTATTATGGAATTGACTTATAATGTTTTAAAAGTTAATAAGAAAAAATATGATTTTATACATAGAGAGATTCCCATGGATGTATGTTTTCTACTTCCAAATATTATTGGGGTATGTGTAGACATTTTAATGTGTAGTGTGTAAATAATGAATAAAATATTTCAATTCCAACTATATATATTTTATATAAACAAAAGAAAGACACATATATCATTTTATTAGTTTTTTCTCAAAATCAATATAGATCCATCTTAACTTCCAATATATTAAGAGTCAAGAGTAATCAAACATTTCAATGTCCAAACCTTTCTTGTAGTGTGGAATTCACTAAATGGATAGCATGTTGAGAGATTTGATCTCTCTCCTTAGTAGATCACATTTAAGATGGATCTATGTTAGTATTCTTAACATTGATGTTTCACATGTTATTGGTGATAACATGTTTTAGTTGAATTATTTACATCTTACTTTTAACACATCTACATTATAGATGGCAAAAATGTCCAACAAATATATTATCAATAATTCTATGTGAAGAGATGTTGTAATGTCATGTTCATTCAATATTTTCACTCACTGAAATTATATAAGAATAAAAATAGAAAAGAGTAATAATCATAATTTCTAGTTATTAAAGTGAAATAAATAAAATAAAATTTATTGTTGGTTGTTTTGGAGCTTGAGGTTTTGACAAACCTTTGTTTTACCAATGTTACTCTTATGTAATATATATATATATATATATATATATATATATATATATATATATATATATATATATATATATATAAACATTTTCTCAAATTTTACACTTGAAAAATAGGCTTATATTTTGAGAGATTTAATTTTTCACACAATTAATATATCCAAAATTAAAATAGAGTTAGGCTAGCTAAAATTCCAATAATATAAAACTAAATATCTATCATAAATAAATAATAATATATCTATCGAATTAATATAAAATGGTCATAATTAATGAAAAAAACTAAGCAATAGTCATAGTTTCCTTCACCTAATCTGAATCATTCCTAACGTTCTTTGAATTGAATATAATTTTAGCAATGAGTTCCTAGATTAGAAGGAGAGTTGTATTAATTTCTTTTAATTTCTTAACTTGTTTACTAAAAGGTTGGTTTTGAGAAATTTTACTCTCATAACATAGGTTATTAGTAAAAAATTTCTTTGAGTACAATATTTTTCCCTATATCAAATTTATTTAAATTTTTTTTTTTAAAAGCACACAACATTTTTTGAAAAGAACAAATGGGACATTAAAAGACAATCAATTATAACAAATTTTCTTTTGAAGCAAAAAACACATTGCACATAACTTTATATATTAATGAAGAATAGTATTAGAAGCCATGTTGTTGCAACCGGCAAAGAGCAAAGAGTAGACAGTGAGTTATTACCTCGAGAGAAAATTTTGAGTCTATTACAATAGATGTTATAATGTCTTGTTATTTTATCTAAATATTTTGATTTGTCAAATTACCTTAAAATAAAAATAAATAAAAAGACAAAGTAAAATAAAATAATTAAATTAATAATTATAATTTTTAATTATTAATAATTAAATCATCTTATATTTATCTTAAATTTGGATCTATAGAAGGTTGAGAGAGATAAAATATATAAATTTCAAAGCATTCTTCAATTTTTGGACTTAAAAACTATGTTTACATCTTCAGAGCTTTGATCCCTCTTAATACTTGATAGATGCATTTTTCCTAAAATAATAGTCTTGTAATTTTACAAAAAAATTCAAGAGTTAAAAATAAACTTATGGGGATGTAAAGACATCCCTCCAAATTTACATAGAAAAATGTCTTTTTTACCACTAAATTACAGAAAGAATTTTTTTTATAAAAAAAACTTTTATAGATATTTCAACCTTAATTCACATAGTAAGAGATATTTCATAACACAAATATCATCAATATCAATTATCATCAATTGAGACACCCCAATCCTACATAAATTCTTAAATTCTAATATGCATATATGAAAACCACCGTTGAAAGTTTCCACATACTTTATATATTTCTTGCACAACTTAACATTCTATTAAAGCTATTTATACTTAATTAAAATACTGTTTTAGGCATAACACCCAACCTTGGCTTATCATTTGTTGAACCTACCATTTTGTTATATTCAAGGTCATAGAACATTATTTTATATATATATATAGAGCTTTCATTCCAATTTCTTACAAAACGTGTATAACACTTATGTTATGGTAAAATAGTACTCGTCCCTGTGTTCCATAGTTATATATATATGAGTTTTTTGTAAAGGATTATATTTAGGTTTTCTCTCTCCATTGGAATTATCCGTAACACTATATCACATGTAGTTAAACATGGATTTTGTGGAATTGAGCTATACTATGGCTACTTCATGGGCTCTAGTAATATAGTGCACGAGTGTGGATGAGGACCCGCACTTCTAAAATGAATCCATAGCTATTCGTCATGTATTAATCGACAGTGATAATCATTTGGGTTTTTCTAGGGTAACTACCTACTCTTAACTACCTACCCTTCGGGTCCACCACTTGATTCTCATGTCTCACTTTCTATAGTTTACGGTCGATATCTACAACCTCATGGTGTCTTTTGAATAAAAATATGGGATTCATCTTATTAGTCCCTGCCCCTTCGGGGTAGGCAGGGACTATTGTAATCGTTTCTGAATTTTTCATTAGTACTGCACAGAATTTAAAGATAGACAAATAAATTTAACCCTATGTTTTGCAATCTATATTTTTTTTGGTCAACCAATAAGATTAATTCAACCGTCATCTCAACCACTCAGGAGTTTTGAGGTCTTATTTCGCCTCATATCGAGGCAACGGCTATTGAAACCTAGGCTAAATGTACATTGATACAAAGTTCTCATGGAATTTTCAGTTTGTATTATATAATGCTAGCATTAGTTAGCAAACATTTTATGTCTGCAAATTAATTTGCGGAAAAGAGAATAGTCCAAAATCTGTTATTTCATGTTCCAGTTGTAATATTATTTAATATTGTGGTATCAAAGACGCTGCATGCAACCGGCTTGGTGGTACAGTATCGTGTAGCCACTTGTACTTGAGTTCCGCTGAAGTACTTGACACCTGCCACTTGTACTTGGGTTCCGCTGAAGTACTTGACACCTACGCTGAAGTACTTGACACCTACCCTCAGCGTCTGGCTGTTGAGATAGAAGGCAGTTGTTAAACGCAAAGATTTCCGCTGAAAAAGGGTTCTGTACGATCTCTGTGAAAGAGAAACCCTCTTGGCTACTCAACCATCCAACCAGTCGTGCCATCCAAAATCGGGGGAGCATGGGTAGCTACGAATCGACAATCATCCAGCGCGGGATGGAGCTGTTTTAGAAGAAAATAGCGCGATAGAGGGGAGAAGCCACCTAGCTGATTCATGGATTTATAATTCACGGTATTCCAGGTTTCATGCCATCTTCTGCACTGCAATTCCATGTCATTTATTCCAAGTACACCAAAGTCTCTCCAATACCATCTTGTTCGAAGAACCCCGTCCTACCAGGGATCAGATATCTGCAAGCCGAAATACAACTTTCTTAAGAGTGCAGAGAAAAGTAAAGCAAGCTAGAATTAAGCGAATTAAGCAAGGGGAAATAGGAAGAAGTCCAGAATAGTTATTTCGATGGCAGATGCAAGTAAGAAGCCTAGAAGCCACAGGTAAGTCTCTCCGATTCCTAATTTTTTTCCTAGTTATTTGTGCGTGGTTCTGGGCTTTTGGTGCTTATTCTACATGCTTCGCTCTTATTCTATAGGTCTTGCAGAGGCAAGTAAATATAAAGATAACGCTGGACGTTTCAAGGGTCACTGAAGAGGAGTAGGTTTTTCTCAATCCAGGTATAAACTAGCATAGATTAATAGAAATTCATGAAAATAAAATCCCCATGACCAGATTCAAGTATAATCAGACGCAACATTCAAATACAAATATTTTCATAACAGAAAACAACATTCATTTAATTACTTATTGGTTAGTGGGGGTACCTTGATGCTATTCATCCTTAGTTGCATCATCTGTAATTAAATCCTATACGAAATGAAACCGGAGGTCAAAAACTAATCAAGACGTTGATGGTTGCTTGTCAACCGACAGACAATTATCTTCAAAACCTAATCCGGGTTAGGTACACACCTGCTTGCACTCATAAATCTCCTTTTCTTGTGTTATTTGGAAAAACCTCATCTCATGTGCGCTCACTCTTATCGTATCCATAATAGCTCAGCAGTCTTTATAATGGAATCTGGTGTTTTGGTGCTAATTCATGTCAAGTGAAACACGTAGTGGGATTATGGTCAACTCGCCAGCCAAATACTCAGATTGGGCTTCGCTCCTTTTTCCCAACTGCTAGAGAAACCATCAGTGGGAAGCATTTGCTACAGAACGGTGAGCGAAGCAAGCGGTGAGTCTTTTCGTAATGGATGACCCTCTGAACCATAATATGTTAATATACGGCGTAGATCTGGATGACTAATGGAATAAACACCGGACATATCCCATACTTCTCGCTCCCATTGGGCGGCTGATGGAAATGGAATCAAGCGTAGAAGCAGGAAGGATGGTTCACCTTATATAAGGAAGGCTGGCTGCGTTTCATTGCTGCTAGCAATAAACATCTATTGAAGGCTTTGATTCATCACCGTGTGAAGCGTGACACCCGCTAGTGCTGTAATGCAATAAAAGAGAAGGAATTTGCTCAGCTTTCCTGTTACACTTCCATCAGTGCGAGGGAGATTCCAATCTCTAATCATCTGCAATCTGGCACATGTGCAGTCTCTATGTATTGCCACAATTTCCTAAAATTTGGCACGAGTCGACTAAGGAACCACTTAACCTGCAAGTTCTTAGCACGTTTTGTACGCAGAGATCAACACGATAAAAGTCAAAGAATGTATTGTGTGCGGCCATTCCAGAAAATTAGTGATACACGCAAGCACGTGGTTTGCATGCAATGCTGCATACCTAGCGACATTCTAAGTTTTTCATATTGTTTATATATATTTTTTAATAAGATAAAATTCAAACATTTTACTAATATAACATTCAAACAAATGTCAACATGCACATTAAATTAACTTTAAACAAGATGGTTCAAGTTGTTTCTTTGACCTGTAGTCTTGCTGGCGGCAGGGACTAGCTGCCCCGCAGCCACCTTGTTTCTTAAGAGAATTTCCATGGTAGCTTCGGTAGTTCTTCTTAAGTTTGTTTTCCATAAATATTGTTCCTACGGGAAGAAGAAAATGCACACAGCTTGTTTAATTCTTCTTGGTAACCCTCAAATTCTTTATTTCTTTTCTTATTTCTATATATATATATATATATGAATTTTTTTACAATATTTTCATGAATTTTACTTACTAACGGTTCTCTTAGTATGGGTTAACCTTGATTCTTTTTAGAGATTTTAGTTGCAACATATTACTTCCACAATGATTCAACTTAGTTCTATTTACTCTAAGTATTCCTCACCGTATCTCAGTCATGGTAAGTTTAAATATTGAAATCCTAACCCTTACGTGTGTAATTGGTTTCTTTTTCCAATGAACTACAATTTAGATGTTGAGTATTTTTCTTTATCCAAAATTAATATGGATAGACCTCAATCCCTTTTCCAAAGGAAAATACAACTCCAACCACTATAATTATCCTTTATATTTCTTTCTCATGATTTCCCACTATTTTTCAAGAATTTTACCAAGGGTTTTTTTTATATTCTTCTCACATGGTTTTGGGAATTCGTTGGAGTAGGTTTTATTAATTTTTCTTCTTTTCACCATAGCTTATATAGTTTCTCATTTATTTTGTTTCTTCCTATGGTTCCCATGCCATTAACATGATTCTATCTTATGTTAGATCTCAGACTTTTGTGATCCATAATGCTAAAGAGAATTCCTTTTAGATTAATGAGATCATCAGTCATGTGTTATGTAAGCAGACCACAAAACAAAAGAAAAATATATCAATGACCTCAAAATAAGCCTCTTGAAGGAGGAAACCTCCTTTTAGATCACATAAATAAAAAATTCTTCATGATTCAAATGATCAGACATCCTAGGTATATGTAGGACCCTAAAGGGGTAAAACATAATTAGGGCCTACATAACAATAGCAATGTAAGGGCTTCGAAATAACAATAGTGGGCTTGTATGGCGCACAAAAATAATAATGTTGGGGCTAAACTAGTATTATAGGGACGTAACATACCCATATCCCTAAAAAGGATATTTTTCTCAATGCTTGAGTAGTTTTAGATGCTTATATATGAAATTCTCATACTCGCATGTGAAATATTGAACAAGTAAACTCTTCCACTTTATTATATACTTTGACATTGGTCAATTTTGTAGTTGCGAGTTTCTTGTTTCCTTGGTTGCTTCAAGCTCTAATACAATTTTTCGTCCCTCATCAAGTTTTCGAAATATAGTTTGAACTAGGATCATGTTACCAATAACCTTATTTAATCATGAAACATAGAAAATTGGGTGTACTCATGAAGATGCATCAAACTCCAATTAATATTCCATCGTACCAATATTTTGCAACACCTCATAAATGCCATAGTACTTGGATTATTGTTTATTGTCCTTCTTAGCTTTCTTGAGGGACATTTCTTTGAAATATTGTAGCCGTAAAAATACAAAATCACCCACATCAAAACATATTTCACTATGAGGTTTATATGCTTGTTTTTTCATTTCAGTTTGTTCCAAGTTCAAGTTATCCTTTAAGAGTTGGAGAACTTGTTCTTGATGCTAGATGTGATATTTCATGGCTTGAACCTTGGTATTTTATTTTAAATATTATTTGATGGATAGTGGATGAAATCCATAAAGTGCAATAAATGGGGTCATTTTTGCTGTGATATGGAAGGAAATTTTATACCACCATTTTGTTAGAGGTAACCACTTGAACCATTATGTTTGTTTATCAAATACAAAGCAATGTTGATATCCTTCCAAAAATGTGTTCATTATCTTAGTTTTCCAATCATATTGAGGATGATAGGATGGGTTATGAGTTAATTGAGTACTAATACAAGAAATTGATTATGTCCAAAAATTTCTAGTGAGAATGGGATCTCTATCACTTACAATAATCTATGGGTTTATATATAGCTTATCAAATATTTCCACAAATGCAGTAGCGATTGTACTTGTTTTCAAAGCATGAGATGGTGCATAAAAGTGTTTATACATGGTGATTCTATCAACAACAACCATTATGAAACTTTTTCCTTCAGATTTGGGTAAAGCTCTAATAAAATCCATTGAGACCTCCTCCCAACATTGACTTGGAATGATTAAAGGTTTTAAAAGACCAAGGGTTTGAATTTTCTCCATTTTATTTTGTTGGAAAACCTAACATTCTGCGACAAAATTTTGAATATTAGATTCAAGTCCACCCCAATGAAATTTCTTCTTGATCCCACGGTAATTTTTTAAGAATATTCAGTTCCCCCCTATAGGAGAGGTGAAAAATTCTAAAAGAACCTCTTTTTTGAGTTGGGAGTCCCTACATAGGTATAAGTAATATTTGTACCGTAGTGAAATCCTTTTTCTAGATAAATGTATCATATGCATCACGATCTTGCTACGACTTTTGAATAGTGTCCACACCTCTTCATCGTCCTTCAATTCAACCCTTGCTTCAACTATCCAATCAGGATGGATAATGGAAATGGCATAGAGAAATGTTTCCACATCCTCATCCCTTCGAGAGAGTGCATCCACAACAACATTTTCCTTCCTTTTTTTCAAGATTATTTCAAAGTCATAACCCAAAATCTTTGTGACCCATTTTTACTGCTCTTTTTCATATAATATTTTCCCCAAAAATTATTTAATACTATCATGATATGGTTTTACCTTGAAGTGTCTTCCCATTAGGTAAGGGAACCATTTCTACAGAGAATGTAGTATTTCAAACATTTCATTATCATAAATAGGTTTTTTTAAATAGTTTTACTTTATTGGATTATTTTCAAAAGAAATGGGTATTCGTTCTTGGATTAAAACAACACCAATGCCATTTCTCGAGGAACAACATTCCACAATAAAGGTTTATGTGAATTTTGGTGTAGCTAAGACCGAAGCTTGACACATTCCTCTTTAAGAAGTTCAAAGGCCTTAGTTCCTCCTAGAGTAAAAACATATGAATATTTCTTCAGTAATGTTGTTAGTGGTGCTGATATTTTCCCAAAATTCTTAACAAACTTGTGATATTACCCATCCAACCTAATAAATCCTTGAATATGATTTAAGGTTGTGGCAATTTTCCATTACTTTATGGTGTTCACTTTGTTACGGTTGACCTTAACACCATCATGAGATACAATATGACCCAAATATTGGACTTCCTATACCCCAATGAAACATTTGGAGGCTTTTTTCATATAATTGTTTCTCCTCCACTAGTTTGAGCACCTTGTCAACATGTTAAACATGATCTTTCGAAGATTTTTTGTAGATTAGTATATCATCAAACAATACTAACACAGTTTTATAAGGAACGATTTGAAAATGGAATTAATCAAGCATTTAAATGTGGAAGGTGCATTAGTAAGGCCAAAAGGCATGACCAAAAATTCATAATGAGCTTCATGAGTTCTAAATGTTTTTTTTGAAATGCCTTCTATTCTCATTCTCATTTGACGATATCCTAGGCGAAGATCAAGCTTGGTAGTTCTCCATGTAGTTAATACAACAATTCATTAATGATATGAATGGGAAAATTATCTTTAATAGTGAACTTATTGAGCTCTATATAATCCAAACCCTTACACCATGATCCACCCTTCATGTGCACCAATACTATTGGAGAAGATAAATAACTTTGACTAGGTTGAATTATACCTCCCTATAACATTTATACAACCATACATTTTCTTTCAGTCTACTCGGCATAGGCACATCTGTAACGTCTAATGTTTGGCAAAACACTTCCTCAAATCAAGAAAATAGCATGATGATGATCACAAATAGGTGGTCAACCTTTAAGAGTCTAAAATGCATTGGAATAATTGTCAAGGACGTTTTGGACATCTAGAGAAATAGAAGATCTGGATGGTTGAACATCTATTGAACATAATTGTGTGATTATTCCTCGTTTTTCATTCTTCAAAGTTTTTTTTATGCCATTAGAGATTATTATTTTCCTAGGTTTCCCTGCAATACACCTTAATTCAATTTCCTTTCCTTATGAGAAATAAAACTTGAAAATTAAAAGATATCATCATAAAATATTTGATCCATTGGATGCCCGTTATAACATCTCCATCATCTATTGGAATGGAAAACATTGGACTATTTAATATATATTCCCCTATGGTTAGATTGATATTATGGCACTTCTGTGAGAAATTTATAGGTCCTCATTTGAAACCATCACATGACACTTTGGTGTTTGACATAAAAATAAATTCAAATCCTTTTTCATCTTACAATGAATAAAATTGTGTGTACTACTTGAATTAATCAACAATATTACCTTTTTCTTCTTAGTATATCATTCTATCTTGAGAGTTTGAGTAGTGGTAATTCCTACCAATGCATTATAAGATACAGTTGGATTCATTTATTTATTTTTTAAACCACAGGATTGGTTACAAGTGTATATCTTCCTATTTTGATGTTTCTTGTTCTATTTCTTCATCCTCTTCACAATCTATGTAAAATAATTTATTCTCACCACACTTACGACCTATAGTGTATTTTATATCACAACTAAAACAAATATATTTTGCTCATTTTTCCTCCAATTATTGTGGTGTCAACCTTATAGGCTATGGGAAGCTAGGAGCAACAACACTTCCATCTTTATAATTATGAGTGGTATACCTCCCTGTTTCCATAATTTTTCTTTCAAAATTCCTTGCCATTGTAAATGTATTCTCCAATCACTTAGTTTCCCAAAGGTGAAACTCATGTTGGATATTAGCCTTTAAAGTTCCTAAGAGGACATCCTTTAGATGTTCCTTTGGAATAGTAGCTACCTTTATTTTCAATCTTTGGAAGTACTAGATGTTCACCCAAACTGAACCCTTTTGTTTTATATTTATCATTTGGCTAAAGAAGGTCTTTCTCTTCTCCTATTCATAATGTGATATAAATTCCTACATAAAAATTATCCACGTGAAAAGTTATTTACAAGAAAAAATCCATTCATACCATACAAATTGGTTGTCCTGTTCTAAATATAAAGATGCAATGAGTATATTTTGTGTGTTGCACATGTGTAGATCAACAAACTACTCCATCTGTAGTATCCATGTTACTGGATACTTTTCATCAAAGTTCCTCACATCAATTTTGGAATGTGGTTGGTACTTAACCTATATTTAGAGTATTTAAAATCATGATTCCCATTCCTTTTGTTCGCATCATGATTTTCAGGGAATATTTTTTTTTTTTTTTTTCCATTAGGAAGCATTTCTTGTAGTATTTTTTTCAACCTTTCCATTGAAGATTTTAAACCATCCTTCAAACCTTTGATTTCCCTGTTCAAACCATCGAGCTTAATATTCATCATTGCTTCCAATTCATTTTTTGTCACTTTATGCGAGAGTGAAATTTGTTGCACTAGGTCTTGTAGTTTTGATATATCATGTCTCATTTCTTCCTCTTCTTCATGAATGTAGAGATTTCTATTGGATTACTAGGTGTATCCATTTTTTTTTGTTTCAAATCATTTTAGAACCAAATAATAGAAAGTATGCTTCAATATTCCCTTTCATAAATTTCAAATTGATTTTTCAAACAAATTTTTTGCAAATTTAAAAAAAATACACACTCTTTTATTATTTTTAGGAGCTTGATATCGAAACTTTTGTATCTGTGTAATTTATTCCTCCCAAGGTGTAAATTTTTTTCCTATGCTATCCCTCTATGTCCTCTTTCCAACCCCACTGCCTAGAATGAGATTTCATTGTTCGAGGTAAATTTATGCCAAATCTCCCAAGATGGACTAATTCAGTAGAGTGAAATTGTACGACATGCTACATATCACTATTTCAACCTTTCACTCTCAAAATTGTAACCAAGAAACCACAACTTGCGCAATTTCAAGAACATTTTACAAAATTCAATTTGGATGTAGGAAACTAAATTTATTATGATTTCACCCAAGACACCCATTTGAGATATAATTTTGGAGCATACAAAAACCCTAGCGTCCTTGAGTCATATCTCTGACAATGTAGAGAACCAAGATCTAAAATTATTCTATGATGTTCAAGAATATTTCAGTTTGACATTGTAGAAATTTCAACTTCAAAATCCTCTCATAAAAACAATTATAGAAAATTTTCAAAGATGACCTTTTTGAAGAAGTGAAACCTAGGATCTAGAGCTCTCGTACCAAATCTAATGTAATGAGATGTCAAAATAGATGAACAAATAGATCCATAACTTGAAAACAAGCCTATTTGAGGGGGGAACCTCCTTTTAGATAACATAAATGAAAAATTCTTGGCTGAATCAAATGAAAAGACTCCTAGGTTTATATAGGATTCGAAAGGGTAAAAATATAACTAGGGCCTACATAAGCATAATAATGTAAGGGCTTTACAATAACAATAGTGGGATTCTATGGGGGAGAACAATAATAATTTATGGGTACACTAGTATTATAGGAAGCTAGATATTTTTTCCCATACGATGGTGTGAGTGGTTCACAAATTAATCAACGATCACAATCATTTGGGTTTTGTGAGGGTAACTACCTGTCCATCAACTATGCCACTTGGTTCTTAGTAGTCATTTTCTCGAGTTGATATTCATTCTCTAAAACCTCATGGAACTTTTGGATTGAAAACAATGGATTCATATGATTTGTTAGTAGAGATATCATCATAGTTTTGGTTGGTATGCTTAAGCTTGTCATCTATTACTGTTGTGTCATACAAGATGAAGAAAATACATACATTGTTCAGAAGAATATTGAGAGGAGGGGATGAATCAATATTTAAAATCTTTATTTAAGTTTCTTATTTTAATTTTTGTACACTACTATTATGAAGTTAACATGTGTATGTACGCGAATTTAATGCATACAACTAGCATGTATCCAGTCAACTTAGTTTTCAATCAATTTTTTCTTGAACTAGTATGTTAGTACTTAATCAAAATTAGATATACAATAACCATGTGAAATAAGGAAATAATAAATAATCACACATAAGAAACACAAGAACACCATTTTTTTTAGGTGGAAACCCAATCTAGGGAAAATCCACTGTTGTTGTCATATCTGTATTGTTTTTATTATGTTGAAATAAATCTTATAGTCTTATACTGGCGCAAAGTCATACGAGCACATAGGTACCCACCTGCAGAAGGCTACAACCTTCTCTCGCTCTCCAACACCTATTGGAAGCAATCTCCAATCCCTTGATTCAAAACATCACAGCTTGTAGGCCATGTTTCATCAATTTTTTCATACTAGACCTGCTACCATCATTCAAGCCCAATACCAAATATAAAAAATGAAAACAATCACTATGAAAAATCACCCAATCATTGAACCAACTAAATAAACTGATCACGGAACCAAATAAGACCCAAATCAATCAACGTATTCTAAAACAATCAAAGCAGTCAGATCATTGTAACTAGAATAATAATACTGAACCCAAGCACTGCATCAAATCATTGTACCAAATAAGAAACCTGATCAATCAAATGTAACTATATATATATATATATATATATATATATATATATATTCTACTTTACTTTAGCAAATCCATGTGTATACGTGAATTCCTTTGAGCATACCTGCGTACAAATCTCAAAACATTGAACCTTCAAACTGAATCAGTGTCATTCTCAAACAAACACTAATTTATACCCTGAACCAATGAATCACTCTGAAATAATCACATAACCATCACATATATTCAATGACATACATCTACTAGCATCATCATTATTCAATCAATTAATTCAACTTTAATCATCATTGTTGAGCCCATATCATCAAGTAAGACTTCATTGGCACAAAAAAAAACATAGTAAGATTGATTAGATTGATAAGACGTCTAATTCATCAATACCTTAGCTTATAGATTCAATTTCTGCAAACCACTTATGTGTGTACACACTCCCTTTAGGAATCAAACCTGCGTACAGATTTGTTTAAAATGCAGGATCAACACGCGACTTACCAGCACTAAACAAGTGTATGTACGTGCCACTCAAGTTATCAAACCCATGTATGCATGTGCCTTTCATGTTATCAAAACCACGTACATATATGTAATTATTTACTTATACCTTCACTCCACATCATACCTTCATAACAAACTCATCTCACAACATAAAAAATAAAACACGCATGAGACATAATATCAGAGATGAAACCAATCCATTATCACTATAGTCATTTTATATCTATTGGATTTGATCCATCATCAAATTATCGATTTCATAACTAGTTGCAGATGAAAAAATTCATTAATAGCACATTACATGCATACTTGCATGATATTTAACTATTCACGAAATATTCATCACTTGCACACCCTAAAGACTTTGACCTTCGTCTCCTTATATAGCTTAAGTCTTAGCCAATACCATAGGTAAAAACCATAATAATGTCAACAGTTTTCCTTGACGGGATCAAATAGACCTTACTATGCTTAATATTGAGGGACAATACCATGATAAAGACCCTTTCTATTTCGAATACCATTGTGCGGAAAATGTACGTGCATTTTCTTTATCATACCAACGCATGTAAGTGTATTTTCTTCGTAGAGCTCATATGTTCGTATTGAAGCATGCCCTTAATCATTCCTTTGTCTTTGAACTGTTATGCCATTTTCCAAACTCTCTGTCACATATAGAAACATCATGTTGACATATTCATTAACTAGGTTTCCATCAAAATATAACACATCAAGTACATTTCCATCAAGGAAAGTACATTAGTCATAATGCCAATAATATTCCCCTTTAGACTTGATGGCAACCAATGGCTTCTCAAACACCAAGTTACTCTTCCCCTTTGACATCAAGGGAAAATGGTTGACCAATGTTGAATGAAGGATTTTCTTTCCTTGTAGAGACATGAGCACTTCTGATCTACATTATATATGGAATATGCTCCCCCTGAACACATGTTGAAGCTTCTGAAATATTTTACAATGAAGTACATGAATCTATGACTCAACTGAATATCAATTTTCTTATCACTAAGGATTGAAACTTACATCAATCACTCAATCACAATGGGGTTACATATTTGACTTTATCATGGTATCAACCACCCAAAGTGGGATTATATTCATAATCTATTTGGCCCCAATAGTTCAAAACATGACTGGATCTTACAATTACTACATAATATATCTTTACATCACCTTTACATAAAGAGACATTTATAATAAAGACAAAAGAAACCTCAAAGAATTAGGTAGAAATAGTAACAAATATATTAGTAGCTTCAACAATATTACCAGTAATAAGCATCATTATGTAATGATACATTTGCAAGAAAATATAATCCCAACAATGAAAATGCTCCTCTTGAAATACAAGAAACATCAACAAATTGTACTCAACTAATTCCAAAACCAATAAGAAAATTTTGATCATGTTTCTTCATCATAGAAAAATATACATGTTTGTTTAAGTAGCAACTCACGTATATACACAACTATTCTTCATAGGATGCACGTACCTAATGTAAAGTACTGATAATTCCCAATTATAGCTCCCCTTGAGCCCTTAATTTCTAAACCTGTTCACTGTGACTATACCAAATGCACTGTTAGTAATAAAAGGGATGGACATGAAAAGAAACAATGAGAATTATCATCAAGACAACATATACATTAATCCCCCTAAACTTGAAGATCAAAATAATCAACAGAGAGATGAAGAAGGAACCATTCCTAATTTATTTCTGAGATATTAAAAATCATGATATGGAAGTGGTTTTGTAAATATATCACCAAATTTTTCTTTGGAGGGAACATACTCTAGTTTTACATTTTTTTCAAGTACCTGCTTTCTTAGAAAATTATATTTAATTGGAATATGCTTGGTCTTGGAGTATATAAAATGATTTTTAGAAATATTAATGGTGCCTGTATTATCACATAGAATGGAAATGGGTGGGAAAAAATTGATTTGAATATCCTGCAATGTTTGCATCATCCAAAGAAGTTGTGTGCAAGAAGATGCATCAACAGACTATTCTTCTTCTACAATAAAATAAATAAATTGAGCTTTGTTTTTTTCTAAGCCATGATACCGAGTGGGTCCCCATATAGAATTATCCTCCAATAGCGCTTTTTTTGTCATCAACATTTCCTGCCCAATCTGCATCTATATAAGCATGAAGAGTAATATCTGCATCTTTGGGATACTGTTGTAGAGGTAAATCCCCTCTACAGATAGAGGTGATCCCTACTAGCCGAGATCGGGTCTAGCAACAATCGTATCACGCTAAGGCTCAAGTTCTTAATTGCAAGAGACCAAATTGCGAAGAAGGCCTACCTTAAGTCCAACACTTTTTTTCGCAGAGAAGATAGTGCTCTCGTTCCCTTGGTTAAGCAGATCACAATTCTCCCGCTTGGCGCGATCGAACACCTACACACACAAGAAACATGATGAACACACAAGTGTAAAACCCAATATATGCAATTATGTATTAGTTAGAGAAGATACAACACATGATCACAAAGTATGAACAATACGAGTGGAACCATAACCAAAGTCGCTTATCATGAATCAATACAGAGAAAGATACAACCTGCGCTCTGACGGTAGATCTTCCTTCGGCGGGTCGACAGTGGAATACGTCTCGATAAAGCTCGTCGGGAATGGGACAAGCCTCTCTCTTCGGTTGTCTTGACAATAGTCTCCTTGCTACTGATTTGGCTCTATGAGGACTATCAAGGCTCTTTCATCATTCTCTAGGCTATTGAGGGCTCTCGAAGGCTCAACCATTTAGCCCCTTCATCAATGGAAGATGGCTATATTTATAGAGGAGAGGAGGAGGTTGGGATCCCTACAATAGTGGAAGGGAGGCATTAGTGGAAGGGAGGCCTTATCCCTTGGGAGGTTCCCCATAAGGTGGAAACAAGAGGCCAAAGGAGGAAGGCCGTGGTTATTCAGTCGAAACCACTCCTCATGACTCATCCACGAAGTTGTTGTAATCGAAACTTAGCCTCTTTTTTTTTTTTAAATTTCCATAAGAAGATTGGCGCGGGTGCTTAGCTGGGATAGAGAGCCAACTTGCGTGGGCTCAGGGTTAATTTTCCTCATTGGTGCGAGGACATAATGGGCTACCAGCACCAAGGCAAAAATAGGTGTTTTCAGGGGACTGCTCAGGAAATGATCAACAGAAGGAATGTTGTCCTCATGGCAAGGGATGCAATGATGGTATTTACAAGGCATGACACTGCTTATTGGTCACATAAACGACCCTCCAATGGGCGAGATGGGGATTGCAGGGACGGTGAAAAATTACTATGTAACAGATACCATAAACCATAGTCTTCAGTTCCTTGTATATACTTGAATATTTTTTTGACTTATTGAAGATGAGTTTCTTTTGTATTAGCATGGAATTGTCCAACAATCCCAACTACATGCATGATATCTAGTCTCATTCATGTAAGAAAAATTACACTTCCGATCATGGATCTATATTCCGGATGGTCGACTGCAGGAGAATCACCATGAGAACTGAGACTACATCCTGTCACAATTGGTGTGCATACCAGTTTTCAATCTTCCATTCCATATTTCTTCAGAATCTGCTTGAGGTACATTTTTTGTGAGGGAAATATTCCATTCTTTTCTTGCTACACGTGTAAACGAAGAAAGTATTTTTAGTTCACCAAGTAAATAAATTTCAAATTCTTGTTGCATGATAAAAGCAAAATTTTGACTCATGGATTCTTAGTTTCTACCAAAGATGATGTCATCCATGTAAACAAAAATAATTAAAATTTTACCATCATCCACCTTTATATATAAGTTTCTATTTGTATACCCCTTAGTGAAGCCTTGTTATCGAAGATACCTATAAGGGCAATAATATCATGCATGAGGGGCTTGTTTTAGCCCATATAATGCCTTCTTGAGTTTGAAAAGGATATTTTCATCATTTCCAAGAATGAACCCTTTAGGTTGTTCATTATAGACTTCTTCCTCTAGGTTCCAATTTAAAAATGGATATTTAACATCAATTTGAAATACTTTAAAATGATGAAAACTTGAAAAGGGAAGAAACATTCTTATGGCTTCATCTCTGGAAACAAGTGCAAATGTTTCTTCAACGTCTATTCCTTCTTGTTGAGCATAGATTTTATTTCTAATTACTTCTCGATTCTCATTGAATTTATTTTTGAGTACCTATTTTGTCCCATAACTTTCATATCATGAGGTCTAGGTACTAATTCCCATGTATGATTGTTTTCTATTTGGTCAAGTTATTCATTCATAGCCTTAACAAAAAATTCATCTTTGCTTGCTTGATTTATATTTTTTGGTTCAATTATGGATAGTAATGCTAGATAACTAGGATTCCCAGCAAGGGATCTTCTAGTTTGTACTCCAACTTCCTTTTCACCTAGGATTTTAGATTCTGGATAATCTTTATGAACATACCTGGATGGAGTATTTTATGATGCTTCAGTATCATTAAATCCTTCTTCCGATTCTTCACTAATTTATTCCCTTACATCCCTTTGATTTTTTGTGGAAATAAAATAATCATCTTCTAGTTTTTCACTTTTGTAACATGTGCATGCTTCATCAATTACAATGTAAATACATTCAACAATATTTTGAATTTTTTTTTTTTTTTTTGTCGCATTTGTACCCTTTATGTTGAGAGGAGTAACTAAGTAGAATTCCTTCATCTTCTCTTGATTCAAACTTTCCAGGATTATCATTATTATTATTTATGTAACATTTACTTCCAAGGAATCTAAAATTATTGATAGGTGAAGGCTTACCAAACCAAATTTCATGAGGATTTTTATCATTGTTTACACGAATATGGGATTTGTTGAGAATAATTACCGTTATATGTGTTGCTTTTCT
Organism: Pinus albicaulis; assembly: GCA_034641835.2. Classification (NCBI taxonomy): domain Eukaryota; kingdom Viridiplantae; phylum Streptophyta; class Pinopsida; order Pinales; family Pinaceae; genus Pinus; species Pinus albicaulis. The sequence continues at coordinate 620,880,845 of CM076584.1, read as the reverse complement.
CCAGAAGGTATGAGGTGTCCCAGAATCATCATCAAATGTTCCATTTATTGAATCATTTTTTACATTCCTTCTGCTACTAAATTTTATTGAAGAGACTTAGCTAAGATAACTTCCTCTTGATGCCATGTTATTCAAAAAAGTTGAAGAAATCATCTGACATGAATTCTCCTCCCCTGTCTGATCTAAGACATTTGATTTTTAAGTGTAACTCACTCTCTACTAAAGCTTTGAATAATTTAAATTTATCAAATTCTTCATATTTATGTTTTAATAAACCAGTCCAATACATTATAGTAAATCCATTGATAAATAAGATGAAATAGTGTTTACATCTAGGTGAATTTTTCCTCATTAGCACACATAAATTAGTATGAATAAATTCTAGTGGCTTACTTGTAGAACCTTCTTTGACATTGAATTGTACCATGGTTTTCTGATACAGTTGAAATGATTTCCATATATTACTTTCTGGTATGGATATGTCGGGAAAATCACGAGTTTCTCCTAGCTTCCTTGAATTTTGTATTTAAGCTTCCATGTCCCAATATTTTGTGCCACAACCAGATTTATTCTTCTTTGCTTAAGTAACATTTTTCTATACCACCTTCCATGACATAGACATCACATGGAGTTCTTGTTCCTTTTATTACGATTTTTCCTGTATCGATATTTTAAACCACACAATTCTTTGATCTAAAAAAAATTGCATTCCCTTGGTTTCACATCTAACAAACACTTAACAAGGTATGCTTCAATCCATCAAAAAAAAAACATTTCCAACTTTAAATTTCTCTTTTGGAAAAAGAGTTCTTTTTTCTTTGATAGCAGCAGGTGAATTATTTCTAATGGTCACATTCTTTTCTTTCTTCATTTCATTAAAAGACTTAAACTTATATTTATCACATATCACATTTTTTGAGCATCCATTGTCAATGTAACACAATTTCTCTTGTTCTCCTGCATATAAAGCTAGACCATAGTTCTTATATTAGATGGTATTTTTTTCCATACCATAGATGTTGTTACCATTTTCTCATTTTGAGGTGTTGATCATCCTTTTCTCTCGCATTCAGATTCTTTATTCCAAAAATTATTGCAAAAAGATAATTAAGTTTCAAAATGAAGAGGAAAGAAGGCATTTCAAGAGTATTTTGCTACCCCAATCTCATTATTTTTTTTTCTTTCTTCTATAGTCCTAATAATTTTGTAAGAAACACATTGAAAATCCTTATGACCAAAGTTGTGACAAGAGAAACATTGCCCATTAATGTAGAAGTTTCTCAGGGTATAGTACCTTCTAATGTTGTTTTCATTTTTATTGAAATAAGCAGAATTGATCTGGGAAATATTTGGTACATTATTCTTTTGATGGAGGCTGGATTTTTGTTGACTTCTTCTTTTTACTACATTAATAAAACTACCTATTTATGTAGAATACTTGAGAGTATTTCATGTTTCTTCACTATGTCCAAGACTTGTATTTATAAGAGGAGATCCTTGAACTTTGATGATTTCATATAAGGTTTCATATCCTTTGGAAAATCTAATATTAATACATTTTTCTTTCTCAAGTTATTTCCTTAGACTTACTATTTCACATTCTAGATTTTCATTATTCTCTTCCTTTTCTATGACTTGTTTCTTCAAAGTTTCTTCCGCTAATTTAGCTTCTTCTAAAAAAATATTAAGCTAATTTATTTCCTCAATAGAGATATCCTTTTCTTCTAGTGCGTCCATGAAATTATCATTAGACTCATTAATACTTTTATAAGTAATTGATATTCTTGATCGAGCTCAAATTCTTCACCATTTTAAAGAACATCAATACCTTCATGTGTATAAAAAAATATATTGTTTTCAAATCTTCTCCTATTTATTTTTGGAGTTTCTTTCCCTTTGTCATGATTTTCTCTATATGCACACTTAGGAGCATAATGACCAAATATACCAAAAAATAGAACTTGAAGGGAAGCTTACCTCTGAATCTTCTAGTACCCACTTGGAGTTTCATTAAAAAAATTTCCACTTCTTATTCTGATACATAGCCCAATTCTTCCTTTTCTTTTCCTTTTGCAATAGGTTTTATTGTAGCTTCTCTGATATCTAAGGGACACACTTTTCTCATTCCACAGGAATTTAGAATCCCATGAAGTTGTTCAAGTCCTACATTTCTTCTATGGAAGAAACTTTTCAATCGAATTTGGGAGTTAGAGAACTTAATATTTTTTCAACCAATGACGATTATTTTATTTCTTCACCAATATCTCTCATATAATTCACGATTTCCTCTACCCTAAGAAACAAACTTCTTATACTTTCATCATTCTGCATTCTGAGACTTTCATATTGAATTCTAAGATTTTGAATTTTGGAAATTTTTACCTTGGTCTCACCTTCCTAGCTCTGGATGATCTTGTCCCATCTATCCTTTGTCATAATTAGCTACATGAGTTTGACAAATTCTGATTCTGCCAAGTTTCCTAACAGAGAATTGACAACCTTTTCATTAGTATCGTATTTATTCTTTTCTTCTTCGTCTATGGGAATGGAGTATGGATATTGATATCCTCCTTCAACGATTCCCAATACATCTTCTACAAGTGACTATAAGTAATATCTTGTTCTAACCTTCCATAAAACTAGATTCGTACCATTGAACAATGTTGGCCTGATAGACGTTGACCCATCTTGATTTCTCATCTTGATGAATCTTCCTTCAAGTGATCAAGCTTCTTTCGAAGGACCTTCACTTATACCAATTGTTAGGAAACATATTAAGGGGGGGGAGGGGGGGTGGGGGTGAACCAGTATTTAAAAAAGTTGATTTTACTTTCTTATTATGATTCCTATACAGTACTATTCTGAATTAAACATGTGTATCTACGTGAATTTAATGTAGAAAACTAGCGTATATACAACCAACTAACTTTTTAGTGATTTTTATCTCGAAAAAATATATGTTAGTACTTTATTAGTACTAGATATACAATGACCATGTGTAGTAAGAACATAATAAAGCATCACATAGAAGAAACACATATTAACACCATGATTTTTAGTTGGAAACCCAATGTGGAAAAAAATCATTGTTGTCATCATCTTTGTTATCATTTTATTACGATGAAATAATTATTACAGTATTATACAACCACAGACTCATAACAACATGCATGTACCATCCTGCAGAAGGCTACAACCTTATTCTGTTCTCCAAAACCTACTGGAAGGGAACTCCAACCCCCTAATTCAAAACATCACAACTTGTAGGCGATGTTTCGTCAAATTTTCAGACTGGACCAACTACCATCATTTAATCCCAATACCAAATATCAAAACTGAAACCAATAACTATGAAAAATCACATAATGATTGAGCCAACTGAATCAACTAATCACTGAACCAAGTGAGACCCAAATCAATGAACTTATTCTAAAAAAATCAAAGCAGTTAAATCACTATAACCAGAATACCAATACCAAACCCAAGAAATGAATCAACTCATTGAACCAATTGAAAACCATGATCAATCAAATGTTAGAATATATATGCTACTTTACATTAGAAAATCCACGTGTATACAAAACTTCTTTGAAACATGGCTACATAGATATCTCAAAACATTGAACCTTGAAATAGAATCATTGTCATTCTCAAAAAAATTAGTTATATCGTGAACTACTGAATCAGTCTAAAATCATCACAGAAACATCACACAAATTCAATCACATACATCTAGTAGCATCATCATTCTTCAATCAATAAATTGAACTTTAATCATCACTATAAATCCTAGATCGTTAAGCAAGACTTCATTGACAGACAATAAGAACATAGTAAGACTGATTAGACTAAGAATACATTTTATTCAGAAAAACCCTAGCTTATATACACATTTTTTTCAAACCACTTCTACGTGTATACATGCTCTTCAGGAATAAAACCTTGCTAGAAATATGTCTAAAATGTAGGATCGACAGGTGAATTACTAGCACGAAACCGGCATATGTACGCACCTTTTAAGTTATCAAACTAATGTATTCATGTGCCTTTTAGGTTATGAAACCCGCGTACAGATATGAAATTATTGACTTATACCTTCTCTACACACCAAACCTTTAGAAAAAACCCATCTCATGGCATACATAATAAGACATGCATAAGATATAATATCACAAGTAAAACCAATGCATTATCACTATTTTCATTTCAGATCGATTGGTTCTTATACATCATCAAATTCTTGGGTGCATACTTAGTTTTAGATGAAACAATTCATTAATATCCCATTACATGCATAGTTGCTTTAGATCTAACTATTCATGAAATATTCATCACTTGCATACCTTAAGCAGTTGATCTTCATCTCCTTATATAGCTTAGGCCTTATCCAATATCACAAGTCAAAACCATAGTACTCTCGATGATATTCCTTGACGGGTTCAAATATTTGTTACTACACTCAATATTGTAGGCCAATATCATGGTAAATACCCTTGGTATTTCAAACACCATGGCATGGAAATTGTATGTACATTTTCTTTTTCATACCCGAATGTGTATGTGGATTTGCTTCACTGAACACATGTGTACCTATCAAAACATCCACTTCATCATTCCTTTGTTTATGAATTTCTATTCCTTTGTCCAAACTCATTGTCACATGTAGACACATCTCATTGACATCTTCATCAAATCAGTTTCTATCAAAATACAACTCATCAAGTAGGTTTCTATCAAGGACACAACATTATTCATAATTCCAACATACACCTAGCCCATTTCTTCCTATTAACCCTCAAATTCGTTAATTCTTCTTCGATATACAAAAATATACCTGAATCGCATTTACAATCCTTTCATGAATTTCACTCACTAACAGTTGTCCTGATATATTTTCATATTAACAATAGTTTCTCTTCTAGGATTTTGGTCATGGAATTTTTCTTCCATGAGTATTCAACCTAGTTTTATTCAGTCTAAGGGTTCCCTAATGTATCTCACTCATGCTAAGATTAAATATTTTAGCCCTGACCCTAACATTTGCAATGGGTTTCTTCTTTTCATGAATACAATTTATATTTTGAGTATTTTCACTCAGTGGTAAAGCGATATGTGGAGAATTCACCCCTTTTTTGAAAGGTAAATTTAACTCCAACCATTATAATTATCATTTACACATCATTATGGCAATTTCCTACAAATTGTCAACAATTTGACCAAGGTTTTTTCTCTTTTCTTCTCACAGGTTAGTTTCAGTTGCGATTGGGGTTTGTTTTTGGAATTCTCTAGAGTAGTTTTTCCTATTTCCGCTTCTTTTCACCACAAATGCTATAGGTGCTAATTTTTTTTCTAGGGTTCCCAATCCATTAACATGCTTCTATCTTGTTGTGTCTCACCAAGAATATTTCTTGTGTTAGGGTTTCTACTAGGAGGTCTTATGTTGGTCGTAAACACATATTTCTTTGAACAATATTTGATTAGAAAGATTACTGATGAGATAAGGGGAGCTTCTTAGTCTTTGTAGAAAAAATTTCAAGTAATATCTATGTTTTATCACCTTTTTTATAGGGTTTTTACCCTCTTCTTAATTTCTAGTTCTTTGTTTCTTAGTTGAATATCTATCAGTGAATTTTATGGTGGGGACTATAAAATCTTCTATTTTCATTTCTATAACACAGGTTATGGTTTTCTCCTTAATGGTTTCTCTTGCATGTTAATAAATATGGTTTCCCAAGAAGGCTTTTTTCTTAATTTATGTGTAAATTATGGTCGTAGAATATGGTAACATACATTAAATTTTTCTTCCTTTCCTTCATGAAAAAACAAGGAAAGACTATATGATTTCTTTCATTTTTCTTAAAAATAACCTTGTATCTTGTTTATTAATTACTATAGGTACTTTACAGCCTTATTAGGATCATTTTTCCATTTCCATTTTATATTCATATTTGTTGTATCTTTTTTATATGAATGATGAATAGTCATATTACTTTCATTAACATATGTATTAAACTTTCAATAAATTTTGTATTAAAATTTCAATAACTTCTATACAGAACTTTCACTTATGTACTAAACATTCATAGTTTATAAATTATCATAAATATCAAAGTATCTACAATTACTATTTAACTTCTATCATGTTAGAGTATACAAACAAGGCTAGATGCCTAGCAAATTCCTATCATGGGAGATTGTTATAGGGCTTTCTCTAACCCCTAACCTTATTTATTTAGGATTGTTATCCTTGGTTCTGTGAAGATGGTTACTCATTTAGGTGGATCCAGTTATTCTCATGAGTCAAAGAGGGCTCAAAATAGCTCAAAATTGTAAGTGTTCAGATATAAGCGAAACTGGAACCATATCGTAGTGCTTGTCGTCGTGATTCCAACAAAGAAAAGTGATGGGCATATAAATTAGACATAAATTAAATCCCACATAACACTTCTTAGGCACATAAAGGATATATTAAATATCTCCTTCTACACTTAATAATGTTTGTTTAATCTTGAATATGTTCTTTGGAATGTTTAGAGATAATTTCATATGTGTGCCTAGTATTATTTATTTTTTAATAATATTGTGAGAATATTGGACAGATTATGAATATTTGGAGAAGGAGATAATTTAGGGACTTTCTCTCTAGTACAGTAAGATCAATATTGGATAATAAATTAACACAATATCATGAAATTATTGAGAGATTCTGGAACTCCAATGATTGAGAAAATCTAGGAATGTGTTTCCCGTCATTTAATGCAAACCCCTAGTGTTGGGAACCAAATACACTATTTTATTGATTTTGGAGGGGAAAGCTTCCTCCTTTCAAGGACAATTCTTCCTCATCATTTTTTATAAGTAAAAATTCTAATTGACCTCTAGGGGCATGTATTGTTTAGTCTTATTATGGATAAAACTTGTTGTTTAGCAGCCGCATTTTCATTTTTTGCAGGGATGTATATGGATTGATTCAAATAATGAAGATTTGTGTCATTTTAAGCTTCTAAATCTTAGTTTTCTCCATAGTACTCTGATTCTCCTTGGGCTTGGCCATCCCAGGAGCCTCATATCCCTCTTCGACAATTTATTTATGTTCTTTACACTTCTTATTCACAGGAATCTCTTATTCTTGTTTTTCTTATGTATGTATTTAGTATTGATGTTTTTCTTGCTGTAGGATTGATTTAAATGATGGAAGTGAGTTATTTTGCAGGTTATTTATAGATTCACGAGAATTATTCATCCTTATAAAAAAATTTGGAGTGTCATATTCATCATTGAACTACTTGGATTTGGTTACTAGTTCACGAATCTAGATTTTTTGAAATTCCTTTTACCAAGATAGTAGTAATTTTATTTTATTTTTTATAACATGTTAGTATGCTTCATTTAAGTTTATTCCAATTATATTAGGTCACAAAAACATTCAAGTTAATAGAAAATTTTATTCCATTACATTTTCACTTGATTAGGATAGGAATTTGATAGGTTAACTAGCTCACTAGTTCTTGAATTTCCAGTTTCTAGAGTAGTAATTTTCTGTTATTTTTTAGCATTTTTGAACAATGGTATTTTGGAGTGATTCCAAATGGAATAGAGACCTAATAAATAATAATTAATAAAAAAAAATTTCATCCCATTTTAATTTCATTTACTTATCCATTCAGTGAGTTATCTCCAAAACATAACTTCTTGTAGCAAAAACAGAACTTGCTATGACACTTTTGTGGCACTTGTAAACTTGACCATATTTTCTTGAAAATCTTGGTTTTTTTCTCTTAGGCTTGAATCATGAACCCTACGATATAAATGTGTGATTTATGAAGAATAAACACGACTTTGGTTATGAATTTTTACAAAGTAGATTAGGCTTATTTATTTGAATTCATGCACTTAGTATTTCAATTACAAATTGTTGTTCTTGCCTAGGATTAATTTCTTTTCAAAGAAACACTTCCATTTGTGCAATTATTTTAGGCTTTTCTTTCATGACATGCACACCATTACATCAGGTCAAAAAAATAGGGACACATCATATGCTACACATAAAGTGTCGATACCTCTTAAGTTTGTATGAACCCCAAGTTGATAATTAAATTTGGTAGCCTTGGAAGTTGCAACATTATTGTTGCAACACTGAGGCTCATCATTTTTTGGCGTCATTGCCAGGGAGGTATCAATGTATGCATTTTTTTTCTTTCCTAATTGATTCATTTATTTTCTTTCTACAAAAACAAAAAAAATATGCATTAGGGATATTTCATTTCAAAAATAGAAAATTGCATTGCATTAGAATTCTTATTCAAAAAATAATTAAAAATACTTCTCCAACAGCAACCCCCCCATTTCATCATGTGTTGTTTTAAGAAAAACATCACCATCCACTTTTTCAAGTAAAAGAATAAGAGGTGGCATAGAAGGTATAATAAATGGATGAAGATGATGAAAATGAAGAAGGTCCTCTTGTATTTCCCATTCAAGATACTGATGTTAGTGTGTATATGAAGAACATCCCTCCATATTTCCTTACCAACTTCCATGGTATGAGGTCAGTGGATCCATAAACCTTTCTCTTTGAATTTGAAATACTTTGTATATCTTATGACTACTTCTTAAACACTCATAAATTGAGATTCTTTCCGAAAACATTGAAGGATAAATCTCTTAAATTGTTCATAAGTTTAGGGAATAATTCAATAATATCATGGAATGATATCCAAAAGATATTTCTAGAAAAATATAAACATCGTGATCTTAAATAAGAAATATTTAGAATGAATAAAAAACTAGATGAGAGAATTTAGGATCAAATAGAGAGATTCATATTTAATGTTAAGAGAGAAAATTACATCATTTAGGATTTGGCACGCTAAAAACCCTCTTAATTAGACCAATCAGGGATGAGGGATTGATATCTTTGATATCATGAGTAGAGGGGATGTATTCCAATTATAATTTGAAGAAATTTGTGAAACATGCAAGCACATATCAAGAGGAAGTGAAAGATTAAGTAAATCAACATCAAGATCAGTAAGTCAAGCTAAACTTGGAAATTTGTTTGATTACTTTAAACTGAAATTCTTAGCGATCTAGTGAACAAGTAGAAATGATAAGAATGAAAAATTAGAAAAGATAAGATGTTTATATTTGTTTTATCAATGAAAAATCACATGCTACTAAATATTTTCCATCATTACCAATGTTGAAGGAATTGTACCAAGAAGACAATGGAGCAAGTCAATCACCAAAGGAACCATGTTATGTAGCTCAAAGAGGACCATGGCATCCTAGTCAACATGGTATTGTTCAAGAAACTAATTCACAATTTCAATCCTATGCACATCCATATCAAAGTAATTGGAAAACACTCCCTCCTTGGAAACCTTGGCCATCCCAACCCAAAATCCAAAATTGGGAACAAGGTTGAAAAGAACCTTATGGGAGAAAAGAACAATATTCTCAACATTTTCTTCAATATCCTCCATAACCAACTCCATGTCATCAATATCATCCACCTCCACCACAACCACAACATAAACCACATCCATCTCAAAGATCCACTCTCAGTCAACTACCTGTACCACCATTTCCAAACCCACACAATGATGTAGCTCAACCCACTTACAATGTTGATGTACAATACTTCCAAACATATCCTCTTGATCTAAATGGTATCCATCGTAGCTCAGTAAGATTATTTCAAAAATTGATTCTATTAATGTCGTTGAAGGACAACATTAAGAAAAAGAATATTAAAATAAGAAGACCAAAGAATCATGGACCACACTTGATGAAGCACAGACATCAGAATCAAATATTGAGAAATTTCCCTCCATGTGTTCAAGAGAATAAGGAAAAAAAAGACGAATATTTGAATGCCATTACAATAGAATACATGAATAATGATCAAGATGAGAAATTAAACCAAGGGCATCAAAGTAATAGTGAGGTTTGGTTCCAGAGAATCATTAAGTTGTAGCAACACACTCTTCTTCAACAATACTACATATCATCTTTGTCAAAACAGTTGGTCTCTGATATTCCGGTACATGTCAAAGAATATATTTCAAGACTACACATGATCCTATCTATCATATTGATGTGCACATGGCTCCACTCAAAGTATTCTTATACTTGAAAGAGATTTTCTTTTTTAAAGTAGAGTAGGATAGAAAAAAATAAAAAATGGAAAAGAAGAAAAAATAAAAGAATAAGATCTCAATTGAAAACCTCTTTTGAGGCGCCTAATATTGGAGCACTGGATGAAAACCTCCATGAGCTAGTCAATGGGTTGGGGAAAAAAAATAAAATAAGAGAAAAATAAAATATCTTAGGTGAAAACCTCATTTGAGGTGCCTGGGAAGACCTACTAGTTGAAAACCTCATTGGGGCAGCTAGTAGTCATGAAAAAAAAAAAAATCAATATATATATATATATATATATATATATATATATATATATATTCTCCATGTAAATCCCTTTGATGAATGTTGGTTCCAACCTTTCCAAGCAACAAAAAAAAGTCGGCACCAAAAGAAAAAGTTGGTCAAAAATCTAGTGAAAAGAAGTCAAACTTGGACTTTCTCTGGATTTTCTTAAATGATAAAAAAGGACCAATTTCATGTCAATCCATCACCCTCATCCATTTCAAAAATCCACCCATAATTTCAAATATTTTCCCATTTATTATCCTCACTCTCCTAAAATTCTATAGGAAGTCCTGGTTTTTAGCAGAAAATTGTTTTTATTATATCTAAAAACGATGCATCCATTTTTTGAGTTGTTTCATGCAGAGATGAATATAGATGATGGTAAGATGCTCAAGGAGTTTCAGTAAATTCTAGTGTACACTTTGTGATAAATCTACCTCCATAACCTACCTCCATTGTTAAATTTTCTCAAGACTTGTGTATCTAATGGATGATATTTTTTACGAGGAGGTGAATAGGGATGATGGTAACATACTCAAACACTTTCAGTCAATCCATTCTACCATTTGATGTTTATGGCTAAAACAATTCTATTACAAGGGGGTTGTCCTAAAATGCTACAGGAAGTCCTGTAACAGCGACAGGAAGTTACAGTAAGCTACGTGCAGGTGGATCGAGGACAAACAAAAATAACAAAGGGCATTGAGGTGTAAGAAAAATCAATGAGGAGAGACTTCCCATCTTTTCCTACCACCTTCTCATCACTCCTCCATCTCAAGCACAATTATTTTTCATTTCCAACCTTACCTTCTGTCACCTCTGTAAAAGATTTTTTTTTTTTTAAACATAGAGTTCCTTCACTCCATTTTTCCAAGGCCACACCACTTCCTCATAATTCTATAATCATCCTACCATAACTCTGAAGACCACCTCATACTCTCCCTCATTAATCATACAGAGCTAGAAGCCTAACATAAGAAGAAAAATATGTTGCTACAAGAAAAATAACTTCATGTAGTAAGCCTCGTATATGCACCAGAAAAACCCTGAACATGTGTTATGAAACCAGCTCCAAAAATAGAAGAGAAGAGAGATCAATGCCTTAGAAATCAAACACTTCAAGGGGGAAACCTGAAATACATTACATAAATGAATAATTCTTGGATGATTCAAATGAGCAAAACCTCTTTTCTATATATAGAAGTCCATCGGACCACAATGTAATCCTAGCCGACTTAACAATAATAATGTAAGGGCACAATAATAGCAATATGGGGTTTACAGGGGTAAAATAATAATAATAAGGGGGTTATAATAGCAACAGTAAGGGACTATACTAGTAATATAGGGACCTAACATGCTCCTCTTGATCAAAAAGGTGTTGTCCTCAACGCTTGAGTAGCTTCGGGTGCTTCTGTATAAAATTCCCATCCTCCCATGTAGAATCTCCAGTGCGTAATTTCTTCCATTTGATGAGATATTCTGAAATTGATCGATTTCATAGCTATCGAGTTCTTGTTTCCATGAATTCTTCAGGGTCCAATATTATTTTTCCTTCCTCATCAAGTTCTGGAAATATCGTTTGAACTAGAAATTTGTCCCATATAACCTTCTTTAAGCATGAAACATGGAAAAATGGATGCACTCTCGAAGAAGTAGGAAGCTCCAATTTGTATGCCACAGTACCAATATTTGGCAACACCCTGTAAGGACCATAGTACTTTGGAGATAATTTATTATCCTTCTTAGACTGCTTTAGGGACATTTTTTTGTATGGTTGTAGCCATAAAAATACCCAGTCTCCTACATCAAAACTTCTCTCGCTGCGATGTTGATATTCCTGTTGTTTCATTCGATTTTGTTAAACAATTAGGTTATCCTTTAAGAGTTGGAGAACTTCTTGTTGATGCTCGATGTGATCTTCCACTGCTTGAACCCTATAGTTTTCCCTTAAAGAAGATTTGATGGACAATGGATGATATCTATAAAGTGCCATAAATCGGGTCATTTTTGCTGTAGTGTGGAAAGAAGTGTTATACCACCTTTCAGCGAGAGGTAACCACTTGAAACATTATGCTTGCTTATCAGATACAAAACAACGAAGATATCCTTCCAAACATTTATTCACTATCTTAGTTTGACCATCAGTTTGAGGATGATAAGATGAGCTATGAGCTAGTTGAGTACCCAAACAAGAAAATAATTCCGTCCAAAAATTTCCTAAAAAAATGGGATCTCTATCACTTACAATAATCTTTGGGTTTCCATGTAGCTTTTGAATTGTTTCCATAAATGCAGTAGCAACTATACTTGCTTTAAATGGATGAGATAATGCACAAAATTGTGCATACTTGGTAACTCTATCAACTACCACCATGATGACACTCTTTCCTTCAGACTTAGGTAAAATTGTGATCAAATCCAATGAAATGTCCTCCCAATGTTGACTTGGAATGGATAAAGGTTGTAGAATACCTAGGGTCTTAGTTGTCTCAACTTTATTTTGTTGGAAAACCAAACATTCCGCCACAAAATTTTGAATATCCGATTTAAGGCCATCCCAAAAAAAAAAATTCTTGACCCTGTGGTAAGTTTTTGAAAATCTTGAGTGTCCTCCTAAAGGAGAAGTGTGTAATTCCAAAAGAATATTTTGTTTCAGTTTGGAATTCTTGCAAATATATAAGCAATCTTTGTACCATAAGGAATCATTTTTCCAACTAAATGTATCAGATGTATTAGGATCTTGCTGCAAATTTTGACTGAGTGTCCACACTTCTTTGTCCTTCTTCCATTCATCCATTGCTTCAATTATCCAATTTGGTTGGATAATAGAAATGGCACAAACCAATGCTTCCACCTCTTCATCATTTCTTGAGATTGCATCTGCAACAACATTTAGCTTCCCCTTTTTTTATACGATTTCGAAGTCATAACCCAACATCTTTTTGACGCATTTCTACTGCTCTTATGAAGATATTCTTTGTTCCAAAAAGTGTTTAAGACTATCATGATTAGTTTTTACCTTGAAGTGTCTTCCCATTAGGTAATTTTTCCATTTCTTTAGTGCATGTAGTATTGCCAACATTTCCTTCTCATAAATAGCCTTTTGTAAATACTTTCCTTTGATTGGAGAACTTTCAAAAGCAATGGGTCTTCCTTTTTGCATTAAAACAACACCAATTCCATTTTCTAAGGCATCACATTCCACAATAAAGGTTTTTGTGAAGTCTGGCGTATCTAATACTGGTGTTAGGCACATTTCCTCTTTAAGATGTTCAAAGGCCTTAGTTGCTTCAGGAGTCCATGAAAATGCATCTTTCTTCATTAATGTTGTTAGAGGTGCTGCTATTCTCCCATAATTCTTAACAGACTTGCGATGATACCCTCTTAGATCGGAAATTTGCGCAACTGCTTTATGGTTGTGGGGACTTTCCATTCCTCAATGGCTTTGATTTTGTTAGGGTCTACTTTAACACCCTCATGAGATACAATATGACCCATACATTCCACCTCTTGTACTACAAAGAAACATTTCGATGTTTTTGTAGATAATTGTCTTTTCACCAATAGTTTGAGCATCCTGTTAACATGTTGAACATGATCCTTCCAAGACCTACTGTAGATTAGTATATCATCAAAAAATAATAGCACAAATTTTCTAAGGAAGGGTTTGAAAATGGAATTCATCAACCCTTGAAATGTAGAAGGTGCATTAGTAAGGCCAAAAGGCATGACCAAAAATTCATAATAACCCTCATGAGTTCGAAATGTTGTTTTCAGAATATTTTCAGTATTCATTCTAATTTGAAGATATCCTGAACGAAGATCCAACTTAGTAAAATAAGTTGCTCCATGTAATTCATCCAATAATTCATCAATCACAGGATTGGGAAATTTATCTTTAATAGTGATCTTATTGAGCTCCCTATAATCTGAACACATGTGCCATGATCCATCCTTCTTGTGCACCAATACTACTAGAGTAGAGAAAGAACTTTGACTAGGTTTAATTATACTAGCCTCTAACATTTCTGCAATCATACGTTCAATTTCGCTCTTTTGGACATAAGCATATCTCTAAGGCCTGATGTTTGGAGGAAAACTTACTGGAATCAAACGAATAGCATGATCATGATCACGAATATGTGGGATTCCTTTGGGAGTTTCAAAAACATTGGAATGATTGTCCAAGACTTTTTGGAGATCTGGAGAAATAGATGATTTCGATGTTGGAACTTCTAGTGAGCATAATTGAGAAATTATGCCTCATTTTTATTTCTTTAGAAGCTTTTTCATGACATTAGAGCTTATTATCTTTCTTGGCTTCCTTGAGATACCTTATAATTCAATTTCCTTTCCTTTCAAGAAAATTTCTTGAAAATTAAAAGCTATCATCCCCAACGATTGTAACCATTATACTCCTAGTACAACATGGGCACCTCCCATTGGAATGGAATGAATTGGATTATTAAATACATATTCCCCCATGGCTAGCTTGATATTATGAAATTTTCCAGAGAAATTTATAGTTCCTCCATTTGTGACCATCACTTGACATTTTGGTGCTGGGTATAAGAAATAATTCAATTCCTTAGCTACCTTACAATGAATAAAATTATGGGTATTACTCGAATCAATCAACACTGGGTGAAAATGTGAAGCTGGGTTACACTTTTTGCCCTTTTTTGAGAAAAAATTTTCATTTTTTTCGGTTCTTCAACTTTCTGCAAACTATAACAATTTTTCTGTGTAGAATTTCATTTTGCGATAAAAATAAAAGTTGTGAGAAATTTTGTTAGCTTTCTATTACTTATTTTTTGAAAAAATTTTATGCATATTTGATATGTCAACTTAGAGTTTCTTTGAGTGTGTGTTTCTTAACAATCAAAGGATTCATAAGAATTCATGTTATGTCGCAATGTTGTATTCATTGAAAATTTGTGTTTTTGAAAAAAAAAAATGTGTTACAACAATATAGACAAAGTCTACTTTGTTTTCGTCATATTTACAAAGCCAATGGATGCATATCATAATTAATAGAATTTTTTGAAGTGGTCCAATACGAAAAACTGCGTATTTTGGATATGTTTCGCGTGGCAAGAAATTTCTTAACATATAAGTTATAAACTAAAAATCTAAAAGCTACCCATTAGAGTCGACGGACCAATGTAATGCCCCATAATTTTTTCAATTTTTTTTACAATGTATTTTTGGAGATACAAAATTTTGATTTCACTGAATCACAATGACCCTCATAAATTGTTTGCACCCATTTTATTAGAAAAATAATTAAAATTAATAAACGTTTACGAAATTCCATAAAAGTTATATTTCCTGAAAGTAGATTCAATTCTGAAAATGCTTGTCTTGGTTCCGACAGTTCATTAACAACCTTTCATGGAGTTTAATCAGTCCAAAGTTGCAAAACCATTTTCAGAGCCTGGTTTTTGCGTAATTGGTGATGCGTTAGTTCGGTCGAACTTTTAGTCCAAGTTCGGCCGAACTATGTTTTCTGTTTATGAGTCGCTAAATCTAACGTCTTAATAGTTCGGTCGAACTTCTTCTGAACAGTTCGGCCGAACTATTGTGTAACTCTCCGTCGGCCGGAAAGTTTTGTTGAGCCCCCTACAAAAAACACATTTCGTGTCAATATAAATTGCCGCGAAATGATTCACAATTTTCGCACATTTCGCACTTCATCTCATTTTACAAAGACTTGGTTTGGGTTCAAAAAAATTTCTTCAAAGTTTGGGTTTAAAGAACTTTTTTGGAAGACATTTTTTGGAGGCGGCGTGATTTTTATTGGAGGTATGTACATTTTTTGTGTTGAAATAGATCTTTTGAGCTTCTTTGTTCAAAAAATTTTCTTCAAAGTTTGGTTTTAAAGAATTGGGTTTAAGAGAATTTCTTGGAAGCAAATTGATTTTACAATTTTGGATTTAAAGAATTTTTTTGGAAGACATTTCTTGGAGGTGGCGTGATTTTTCTTGGAGGTATGTACGTGTTTTGTGTTTTTTAAAGTGTGTGTTTTGGATTGGATTACGTATTTTTTACAAAAAATTTACATTGATTTTTTTTTTTTTAAATTTTAAATTAAATCTTTTGTGATATTTTTTGTAATTGAGTTATTGTATAATTTTTTGAAGGAAATTCTTTGAACTTCATACCCTATTATCATGGGAAATCGAAGAACTTGTGCGAGAAAATATGATTGAAAAAGAGACCCTGAGGCACGTAGAGAAGAGACGAGACAATATCGCAAAAGAAAGTTAGAAGCCCTCTCAAATATTGAAGAGGAAAATCAACCTCAAGCAGAAATTGAAGCACGTATGTAAATGTAAATATTATGATCTATTGATATATATTTAAAATTTTCCTAATGTAAAATGTGAAGCTTAATTTTTATTTGATGAACTAGTTTGAAAAATATTTTGTTTGATGTAAACAGACAGAGATATTCCTCAAAATATTGAAGAAGAAAATCAACCTCAAGCAGAAATTGAAGCAAGTATGTAAATGTAAATATTATGATCTATTAATATATTTTTAAAGTTTTCCCAATGTAAAATGTGAAGCTTAATTTTTATTTGATGGACTAGTTTGAAAAATATTTTGTTTAATGTAAACAGACAGAGATACTCCTCAAAATATTGAAGAAAATCAACCTCAAGCAGAAATTGAATCGGGTATGTAAATGTAAATATTATGATCTATTGATATATTTAAAATTTTCCTAATATTTATTGACATATTTATTAATTTAGTTATTTATTGAATATGTACTATTTTTTAGAATATGTACAGATGAAATCACTATCGATAATGAGATGTTAGAAAATGTCGACACTCACACATATGGAGATAAAAAACCTGACCATGTTATACGATATCGTGTCGATAGAATTTTTGAAAAGTATTTCAAAAATGAGCAAGTGACAGTTCAAGGTCAAATATTGAAAGGTCTCCTATCATCAAGGAAATTAAAAGAAGCGACGACACTATTGGGTATTAGAAAATCAACCAAAGATAAAAAAATGAAAGAAGAGGTGATAAAAAATATGAGTAGTGCTATAGAGTCAATTAAGAGATCTAGAGATAAAGATGTTTCAAATATACGTAGAGTAATACAGATGGCAATGGTTTCACCAAGTACTCAAGAGAATCGTTTGATAACATCTATGGCACGAGCACTGGGAACCTCGCGAAAAACTCTGCACAAACATCGAAAATTTCGACTGCAAATAGATGTAAATGATGAACTCACTTGTTGGAGAGCTATTTGTAGGCAACCATACAAAGATAGACTTGGAGAAGATGTTAAAAAAATAATATATGAATATTGGAAGAACAATTCGCGTGTTTCACCCACTGCAAGACATGTGATGCGAAGAAGAATAGCGCGAAATCAATACGAAAAACATGAAAAACATCTCTTGGAAACCACTCAAATAGAGTTATTCAACAAGTTCAAAGAAGAGAATCGTCAAATTCAAGTTTCACTCAGTGCTTTTGTTCAACAAAAACCATGGTATATAAAACCTATCACCGTACGCGACACTTGTTGTTGCCGTTATCATGTGGAATTTGAGTTATATTATGACACATTCCTTGATTTCGGTAGAACATTATGGAAGGATTCACCTCCTCTTTCCACTATCCGTGAATTCATATCTCAAATTCTATGTGAAAGAGAAAGCGATGAACTATTTTACAAAAAAAATGTGTTGGTGGTAAAAAATGCGATGATTGTGGAAATTTGACTAAATTTCAAAACAAATATCGTATTGATATAAATGATCAATCATTGTCCAACATGAAAGTGAAATGGAAGAGATATGAATATATCGGTACATTGATTCAAGGTGCAAATAGTGTTAGAAGAATTGAATTACGAGAAGAAGAAATTTTTGTAATAGGCTTTTTGAGAAAGTTTGAGGCGGAAATTTACAAATACACCAAGCATTCCCATAGAGCTTGATGGCAAGACTTGAAATTCAAAAAATCCCGTGAATTTTTTCCACCAGGGACCATTTTATCAGTAATTGATTTTGTAGAAAACTACACATTTGTTCCACAAAAAGAAATTCAGAGTGAATACTATCATTCTGACAGAATCCATGCTCGTCCACCATATTCTATATAGACATCTTGAACAAATGTCGATCATATAGAAAGCACGAGTGAAAATTGACATATCATTAAAGAATATCTCTTTTATCAGTGACGATCGTACACATGATAAATGTTTTGTACAACATTGTTTTGGAAGAATTTATGATTCATTGAAAAATCGTGGAATAACATTCAATGAACATTGGATATGGTCAGACAGATGCGCAGGTCAATTCAAATCTGCACGATCATTTTTTTGGTTGTGTTTTCTTCATAAGAAAACCTGCATTAAACATTGTTGGAATTTCTTTGAGACTGGCCATGGAAAAGGAGAACATGACGCTGCAGGAGCATACATAAAACGAGTACTTCAAAGATATCAAATGAACCACTCTGCACGCCGATTTGTGAATGCTGAAGAAGTTGTTCAATGGTGCAAAACTGCTCTAAGCCATGAGATTAACCCATCAAGAGAAGTGGAAAGGTACATTCAATTTAATTTATATTGGAAATCTAATTTTAAACATTGTACATTTATCATGCAATGATTATTTTTAATTGTATTTTGATATCATATTTACAAATTCTTTTTCTAATTTTCCATATAAATGTTTTACGGCATATTGGAATCGGAGACGTATATAGATCAATTGGAAATGGCGTTGAAACAATAAAGGGACTCGAAAATTGCATTCAATTCAAACAAAGTTGTCGAGAAATGTGTTTGCATTGGATAAAAGAAAATATTCTTTTTTTTGTCATGTTTTCATCGACAACACAGAATCTAATGACGTTTGTGAAAACAAGATGTACATAAAAGACTAGAAACATACAGAGCTAAATACAAAGGGGAAAATGTTCATTGCAATGTTTAAAGAAATGCAACCAGAGGAGACTACAATATCATATGATGGTGATCGAGTTTCTAATCTTGTTAGAGAAGGTAACATTTGAATTGCTTTCAAATCATAGAGATCTAAAAATAAATTTAAATACATAAGTTTTTTAAGTTTGTTTTATTGTGCAGGAGATTTTTTTGCTGTAATTGCACCTACTGACAATGGTGAAAATGTAAAGTATTATTTGATATGTTGCACTAAACGAAAAATGAAATTATTATAAAATTATAATGATCACAGGTTTCCATATGAAAGAGGATATATTATATTGAAACGTTATTTTTTCAAACAAACTAATCAAAGTGGGGATTTTGTTTACTTTGAAGACTATGAACCTGATTCCATAAGTTGTCAATATAGTCACTTGGTGTGTGCAGCGCGCATAAAGTTGATAGAAGTTCAATCAAAGAAAAAATCAAAAATTAAGAAATGGAAAATGTCAAATCCGATCATGAACGGATTATTGAGGATGGAATTCCATTAGAATTTTTTTGAGTGAAGTGTCCAACAATTTATTATCTTTGGATTAAATATGTTTTAGAACTTCCAGTACTCAACTAAAAATTGAGTTGCTTATGTTATTTATGGTTTGCACATGTTACAAATTGTTTGGGTACAAGCACGTACTCTAGTATATTTGAAAGTAGTTTTCTATACATGTGCATTGATGAAAAATGTTATATGTATTGGATATATATATATATATATATATATATATATATATATATATATATATATATATATATATATATATATATATATATATATATATATATATATATATATTCTAGAATGAAATTAATTGTTCTTGTATATTTTTTCTGACCGTATGGTACAAATTATTTCACTTTATTTTGTAAGGTCAGATTCGGTCCCCATATGGCCTAGCCTCCAAGGGACAAGATAACAAGTGGTTGTCCCCACTTGCCCGAATCTCAGCTTTTAAACTTACATGAGTACAATTTTACTATTTATGTCAGGCATCTTACATGATGTCCTAGCCAAAGATAGATTCTCTTTGTTTCAAGTTTCCGGTAAAAGTTGTCACCGAATGACCTGCTCGAACTCTTGTAGTAAACACCATACCTTATCTCTCTTGCTCTCCAATATTATTAGGTTTAATTATTATAACACAAAAATCGTTCTACATTGTCAATAATTTTTTGCGCTTACATTAAAATCAACGAACACTATTAATCCAATGACTTTACAAGTAATGTACCATCATACATGCAATTATATCAAATTTGAAATCAACATATACAATGAAATCAATGGGGATTGTCTTGTTACAAGTAACATAATTTCAATTTACCATATGTGCAAATGTAGGTTGAAACCATCCAAAACTTTAAGTTTTAAAACCCTTTTGATTATATATTGTGCAACATTAAAACATTAAACATTTAAATTTCATTAAAGATCACATGCAAAATGTAGATTGAAACCATCCAAAACTCGAGTTTAAAAACTTCACATGTCATGCCAATTATAATTCAACTATCCAACAAAAACATTCAACAAATTAAATATCACATGCCAAAGTTGTTTCAAGTTTCCGGTAAAAGTTGTCACCGAATGACCTACTAGGATATTATAAATACTAACTTTGTAAGATCATTTGGCATTCGGAAAAATTCGAAAGTCTTAGACTGTCAATCAATTTAAAGTATAATTCACCCTAGGGAGTGTAAAATATTCAATGTACGTTGGTGACGATGCTCACTCCTAGCTTGAAGCAGCTCCAATGACTAATTCTTTAATGAATTCCAATGCACTAGACCAAAGTTGGTTCAACCTACTTGGTTTTTCACCCAAGAAATTCCAAGGATGGACTATCTGGACAAACTGCTGAAATTGAAAAGCTTGACATGGAGATACGACAAGGTGAACAAAGAATTCAAGAACTCTTTATGGAAAGGGCTCACTTGAAGGAAAGAAGCACCACGTTGCAGGCTAAAGTCAAGAACATGGAAGATAAGATCAAGAGGGACTTTATTGATCCGAAACCTATTGGTTTGAAGAAAGAAAATGCATGTGTTGGCACACTTGGAAAAGAAGAATACCACACTATGAGGATTGGTGCACTTCATTTGGAAGGAGTCAATATATGTCATATTGGAGCAATTAGACAGTATTCGAAAAGGAAAGAGCTTGAACCAATTCAAGCAGACCCAGGATCGGATTGTTCTATGGAGCTTCATGAGAAGAGATATGTGAAAAGGACTGTTAAGCCAAGGGCTAGTTCGAAAGACATATTGGAAGAGGAAATGTTGAAGAAGATTGCGGAAGTAAGGCGCAAGACAAGTAGGAGGAATGATGATGAAAGTTACTTGGACTTGAGATTCGTGTCTACAACAGTACATGGGAAAAAGTTCTCTGCTTTGATAGACACGGGGGCTACCCATAGCTTCCTAAGTCGAAAGGTAGCTTCATCTCTTAGAAAGAGGAAGGCTAGCATGGAGAAAGTGTTGAGTGCTTTCAAGGCAGTCAATTCGAGGATGAAAGCAGTGACTGGTGTCATGAAAGGCACACATGTGAGAGTAGGGTCATGGTTTGGAAAGATAGACTTAAGAGTCATTGACATGGATGATCATTCTATGGTGTTGGGACGAGACTTCATGGTTGCAGCACAAGCCATACCAATGATGGAACGAGACATTCTCTTAATTCTTGTGATCAATCTTAAACTATTTTTTGAACTTCTATTCTTATTGTCACCCTTATTAGTTTTGTCATCTTTCCGTATCGATTATATTAAAAAGAAAGTATAAATCATAAATCATAAACCATTTAAATATTTAGCTCGAAATCTTGTAGTAAACACCATACCTCAAGTCTCTCTTGAGGTTTAATTAGTATAACACAAAAATCTTTCTACATTGTCAATAATTTTTTGCGCTTACACTGAAATCAATGAACACTATTAATCCAATGACTTTACAAGTAATGTACCATCATACATGCAATTATATCAAATCAGAAATCAACACATAGGTAAACCATTTAAATATTTAGCTCAAACTCTTGTATTAAACACCATACCTCAAGTCTCTCTTTCTCTCCAATATTATTAGGTTTAATTATTATAACACCAAAATCGTTCTACATTGTCAATAATTTTTTGCGCTTACACTGAAATCAATGAACACTATTAATCCAATGACTTTACAAGTAATGTACCATCATACATGCAATTATATCAAATCAGAAATCAACATATACTAAAATGAAATCAATGGGTATTGTCTTGTTACAAGTAACATTTCAATTTACCACATGCGCAAATGTAGGTGCACATTCTATCATTCATGTCGTTTTAAAAACTTCAGATGCCATGCCAATTATAATTCAACTATCCAAAAAAAACATTTAACATTAAATATCACATGTCAAATGTAATTCAGATGACAACATTACTTCACATTCACATGCCAAAAGTACTAAAACCATCCAAAAATTAAATAAAACAAATTATATAATAACATTGTAATAAAATATGTCCAAAAATTTTAAATCTCACTTGAGTATCAAACTGTATCAAGTTTAACAAATTTTAAAACCATCTAAATTTTGAAATCAAATCTACTGTAAATCTTGTCCATCAAATGGAGGATCTAGTGTCCGGGTCTCGGGTAGCGCCCTATCCTGTGAATAGGAAACCTACATGCACAATGCACATGTACTTGAACATTAAAATTTGAAGTTTTAAAAATGAATGAGAATATATATATCTATAACTTCATGTAAAAAACAAAATATAACAAAAAAATCATGCAATACCTCGTAAGGTTCCCTCTCCATTTGATGAACAGGTTCTGCCATAGAAACATCTGCAGTGGTAAATTGTACAATATACATGTACAGTTAAATATATATATATATATATATATATATATATATAAATTAAAAACTTTCAAATGAAAATGCACGTGTACATATATAAACTTATTTCAAATGAAAATGCACGTGTACATATATAAACTTATTTTCAATAATATTAAAAAAAGGAACTAAAGACAACTTGTTCAAATGCTGTGGATGTTCCTATCTCCGTCGCTAGAGTCCCCGGATTAAAAAAATCTTCTATAGGAACCTAAATTCAAAATTTTTTAAATAACTCAAAATATAGATCTCTCTCTCTATATATCTCAATTTTTAATGGAAATTTTTGAGGTAACATAAATTTTGAACTTGTGAAAAATTGTCCATACTTGTGGCACATCTCCCAATGAAGTAGAAGGTATATCTCCTAAGGAAGAAGAAGGTACTGCCATCCCAAAAACATCAGACGGAATCGGTACCTGTTAAAACATTTTATTAAATTATATATATACATACATGTACATGTGTGGCAACAATTATTTATTTTAGAGTCACTTAAAAAACACTAACATACATGTGCCAACATATCATGATGGTCAGACCCATCTACATCGTTTGAGCCAGAGGTCCCGAACGTAATATTAACATTTTCATCACGCATCATGCCTGAGAACTGAAAATGGTGTTTTAACATATAATCATACATTTTTGTTAGATTAATGTACACATACAAATAAATGTATACATGTACATACACATGTATTTATTACAAATTGTACACATGTATATGTAAATATAATTTCAAACCCTAAGGTCACTAACACATACCCTTCCGGTGCCCTCTTCCTCACGAAAAATTAGGTCTTGCAGACCATTGCGACAATTTATTGCATATGTCCGGAGATCTTCAACATTCATGTTGTAAATCTCCTCATCTGTACGATAAACAAAATTGGCACGTGCATTTTCACGTGCTCTTTGTCGATTTAAACAAATATCGACTCCACTCAATCCGCTATGAACATTGTCGATCATAACATCTCTTGCTTCACGACTTATTTGAGAAGTCACATCCATCTCTGATCGCAGGGTTTCGACTCGAAACGGTCGACTCACCAATGGCGGCTCAGGGCGAGGCAACTCCACATCTCGCTTAGCACCCTTACGTTGATATAATCGACCTCTCCCCGGGCCAAAAAATTCTGAAGGAAGGTCATTGTAGTCGGGTTTCATACCCAAAAAAAATTCTGCATAAAACATTTGTGTAAAATAAACAGGAACCTCATCGTTCCATGGAAGCCTTCCAAAGGCCGCAAGATGTCGATCATACAAATAAGCAGCTTTGTCTGGGTGCTTGAAATACTGCACCTTCAACATTTTTCTTTTTGGCCCTTCCTTATAATTAAACATTGACTAGGCATCTTCTCTTGTAACTCTTTGTTTTATGTCCTGCCATTTATCGGGACCTATCACTGTTTCTTTTCTCTTTCTCATCAGTTCTACAAACGAATCAGTCGTTGGCCCCAAATTTATGTACACCTTTACCATTTCACCCAATGAATGTGTAACTATTTCGAGGCTTTGTCTACTCTCAGCAGGTAGAGACAAAGCCTCTAGATCTCTTTGCAATTTTGCATGAAGGCTTTGACACCTTTGTAAGGTGCATTCCGCCATGTTCGTTTCCCATGGTATATCAGTAATCTCAGCTGGATAAGCTGTGCTGGGTTGACAGCCTTCTTCTTGAATGTAGCGTGCTGCCCTGCGTCTATTTTGACCACTGGCTCGAACATTTTCAGCCTCTGCATCAATATATATAAAATTTCGTATATTAGAAAAAACACGTGTAAAAAATGTTGCACAAATTTAATGAAAAAATATTGAAATTGATGTCAAACTTGATGTTGCTGGTTAACATCATCTCCAACATGACCCTACTGAGAACCAACCCCAGAATGACGCTGTTGAGAACCAGACCCAAAGTGACCCTGTTGAGAACCAGCAGCTGTTGATTGGCCTTCGGGGGAATAAATATCACCCCCTTCCCGCAACCTGCTACCACTCATACCTCGACCGGTTGAACCTTGGACATGCTCCATGGATGGAGTAGAAACCCTTCTCCTCTTGCCTCCTAAAAATTAAAATATGAAACTTATTAACAACTAATTTCACTCACAAAGTTAATAAGAAAATCAATTCCATATTTACACACATGTATGGAGATTTAAGATTATATTTAAATACCGTGAACATCCTCCGATCCCTGAACCTCCATATGGGATTCAGTTGATCTTCGTCTTTCATCCTCCATGATATATATCTATTGGTCGACATTCACAAAATAGATTTCAAAAAATCAATTTGTAATTTAGTGTACAAAAATTATGTAGAACACAACTTTCAAAGCAATAATTGATCATGTGTGAAAATAAATTTAATCGAAAAAGATATTATAAAAATGATAAGTTCACCAAATTGCGCTTTACATGGTGGGAGCACACTTGGTATAAAATTTCCTACTTATACACTTTAGTTTGTGGAAGAAATGACACATGTACATAGTTTACCTTAAAGTAGTTGTGTTTTATGGATATTAAAATGAGGAAATTCTATTTAGATCCATTCCAGAGATTGACTATAGGGGCATTTACTAGATATGTCACCTTTCATAAAAGATGAGATCCAGAGGCTACCTGGCCCTTTACAGACTCTACCTATAGAACTTGTAGAAGTAAACACTAGAGGCATTAACAATATCAAAGAACGTTTTCATGCTCAGACATGGGAATGTGTCTCTTTCCTTACGCAAAAAAATAGTTCAAGGTAGTTAATATTCATAGACATGTCATCAAGCAAGTCAATGTGATCATCCCCAACTTACTTTTTATGAAATTAGGTTTGGAATCCTCTACAACCTGGTGGATGGAGTTGAATGGGAACTAGGTTGAAAGGCCTTTACAAAATACATGCTAGTGAATAACACTTACTAGCATATATTAGTTATATATTTTTCAATTTCCCGAGGATTCCTTGATTTTTTTCTCCTGCCATCTCCCTCTCTCACTCCCCAAATTATTGTCATCAAACATGTCCCATTGAGGATCTAGAGCAATGTTTGCACGATACTTAGAACTGTCATTGATGCTAATTGAAATTGGAGTCATGTATACTAGATTGCTTGCTTAAGTGGCTCGTACTTGGACAATATCCTAAGATGAGTTTGACATGATGGTCATATGAGGTTGGAAGCTACTTAGTGTAATTTTCCTTAAATCTTCAAAAAAACAGAGCAAAAATGTCATTTTCGATCATTTTTTATTAGCTTCTGCATACAGCAAATGTTATCACAATTGCAACACAATCATGTTCCATGAGCATGAATTATGAATGTCACAAGACAAATGGAAAGGAAATTTGCATTCATTTAGGCAAAATAAGGCTATTAAATTAAGGTCCATGCTAGAAAAAATTATGCAAATAAAGTTGCTAAGTCTTGATACTTACCATGTGTTTCAAAGCCATAACGAAGGTTGGCTTTGAGAGTGTCCTCTCAAAGCCCTGTCTTGAGATGAAATTTAATTCAATGTCTCTTAGAGTTGCAAGGTGGAATTGATATGACTATTTGATTTCTTTACCATAAATGGATATCTCCTTTCATCTATACCTTTCTCTACCATCTTATTTCCAAGTGAAATGGGAATTTTCACATTTTGAATGCCATTACCATGTAATTTGGTAGCCTGCTAGCTAGACCTATCACAAGTAATGTTGTCATACCAAACTATTTCTCTTGCTCAACTCAGTGACCATGACTCTCTTCTCACACCTTTCAAGAATCACTAGAAGAGGTTGATAAAGAATATAGGAAGGAAATTTGTACATAAGCTCTATTATTTGACTTGAGAGTCAGTTGTTTGAAGAGGCATGTTTTGTCGACTTGTGTTTTGTTGATGGTTTTGTACACCAATATGTAAGAGTACATGGAGATATTCACATGATGTGAATTTTTTTTCTTTGAAGGAGAAAAATGATATGTCAGTGAGCTATGTTTCTTGAATGATGTGTTTTCAGTTTGATGGTTTTGTTTGTGACAAGATGTCACAAGATTTTGGGAAGGTCCACTCTTGAGCAAGAGCCCCATGATTACAACCTAATCATGAGAATCAAATTGGAGTGCATCCTTATTTTGAAAACAAATAGGATTCTAAGCTACCTAGGACTCAAACCATAACTTTTAAATTTGAAATATCATGGTGTGTTGTTTCAATCCCTGAATCCACAACCCTAACATAAATTGTTTTATTCTTTTTTTGCAGGATTTAGTTGGTTATATTAAAAGTCATTTGAATTTAAAATTCTTGGCTTAGTGGCATGAACCAAACATATTGTACATATTAAATGAGGAATTTCGCTCTCCCAATCATTTCTAAATCACCCATATCACCAAGAAAACATGTTTTAAAAGAACATACTTTGGTATGGGAAAGACATTAGATTTCAAATATTATAAGATTGTATAATATTATAAGATTGGATAATTATATTATTTGTCATATTATATTTTGATGCTTATAGAAACCTAAGGAAAAACTATGTTTCCAGGTCAAACCTTTGTAGAGGTTCCAGTACCTGAGAGTAAAATCCAGTTTGGGGCTATTAAATTCTAACTGTACTGGTAATTGTGCTAGGGGGGGAAATAGGATGTAATTTCCTCTTCTCACGGTTGGGAGTCTTGTTTTTCATGTGGATTCAACCAAAAATATTGTACATATTAAATGAGGACATAATTATTACACATGTTTAATTTACATTCAAATTATTCTTTGATTTATCTCCTATAGCTTAATGTATTATGCTAGATATATAATTTAAGTTGAAGGCCCATGAGATAAATATGACTTCTATGTGAAATTTGTATTGAATAATCTATTTTTTGTGTTATATGAACATAATTGGTACGCATATCTAATTTACATTACTTTAATATGTCATGCTTCTTTAATTTATCTTTTATAGATGACCGGAGCATCCCTTTTTAATCTATCCCTTTTGACTTCGGATATGTGGGCAATATTCATCTGCATATTTTTCTATCATAAAGCAGTGAGTAAAATTGTATTCCATTTGTGTCAATGTTAAGTTTAAGCACATGGATTAAAGTTTTATATATTAGATGAGGAGGCTATGTATTACATATGGTCTTGAATGAGCTTTTGGACTCTTTAGATATATATCTAAAGAGTCCAAATGCTCATTCAAGACCATATGTAATCCTCATCTAACTTAGCAAGGGATTTACACTACTATATTTGAATTGGCTAGCTCCATTTCAAGATATTATGGTTATCCAAGAGGGGATATAAAAAATGAAAAGAAGGATATTGAACTGTAGGTTATCCAAGTTGGACATAGAACCAGTGGAGAAACCTAAGGAAAAAATATGTTTCCAGGTCGAACCTTTGTAGAGGTTCCAGTACCTGAGAGTAAAATCCAGTTTGGGGCCCTGTTAAATTCTAACTGTACTGGTAATTGTGCTAGGGGGGAGAAATAGGATGTAATTTCCTCTTCTCACGATTGGGAGTCTTGTTTTTCATGTGGATTCAACCAAACATATTGTACATATTAAATGACGAATTTTGCTCTCCCAATCATTTCTCTAAAAGTCTTAGATAACTCTAGAGAGATTACCTCTTTCTTTGTACTCACATATTTTCCATACCAGAAAAGAGAGAGTAGAGCATGTTTACATTTTAGTGTTGTTTTTCTCCCATAAGGATTTCCTAGGGAAAAGGGAGTCTAGAGCATCATTAAGTTTTAGGGTTGCTTGTCTCCCATAATGATTTCCTAGGAAAATAATTGTGTTGATTGTCTAGAGATATGTATGTGTGTGTTTCATTATGTTCTCTATTTCTTACGTTGTGTTTCATTATGTTTTATATTTCTAACGTTTCTGCCCTCCTATTTCTCTTTCCAATCAAGGTTTATAAAATAACATGAGAAGCAACATGAGACTTGGAACAATCATTTTCATTATCTATATGGAAGGAAAGAAGGATTATATCCCCTTAAGCTTAAGCTTATGTAGTTTGTCAATTTTTATCATATATTTTTTGATAAGGGTAAATGTTTTTTTATCTATAGTACAAGTCATGAGTTCCCTAATTTTACCTTATGTAAAGCATGATTCTAGGATTACTACAATTTGTACTTGGTTTTTTAAGAATATATCAAATAAAGTTTTTGAGAAGCAAATATGGCTTGTTCCTCAACAACATCCTTGAACATGGACACATCCTTGACTATCTAAGGACATAATGATCGAATGAACCATTTACATAAGATATCATCAGGGAGTTTGGTTTGTATTAACCCCTTGCGACATCACCAATCATGGATGTGATTAGAAATCAGTATGGCATCATCTTGTTTTAAATTAGAAAAGAGATCAAAATCGATGCCATACCTCATCGGTAACTAAAAATGAGTTAAAGGAGTTTGAGCTAACGACGAAAAATTAATGTAATATTTTTTGTCTAATTCAATATACATTTAGCATCATCTCCAGTTAATGTGCATTAGAACATACGTAGTTTAATGGAATCATCCACGAAATAATTTTATGACCACCACAGATGATAGGTGGTAATGCACATTAATGGATTTTCTCTAGAATTCCCTTCAAATTTGGGGATATTGGAAGGCAACTTGGAAGGTATGGGTGGCCACCAAGGATCATGATGAATGGGGTCATTAGTTAACTTCTCCAAATTTGAAAGAAAAATGGAGGATAAGAAAGGATTATGAATTTTACTAAATATGATATAGGAGGATGATCACCTTGAACAACAGTGAGGTCCCCCCATATACTAATTCTAAGGAATAGGAATAGTAGGTTAGGAAAAACTTGGAGTAAAAATAATTGATCCTATAGGATAACTAGAGTTAACTACCATAGATGGTGAAGATAAAAAAGTAGGCATAGGAACACTAGGAAAATTTGTAATATCCATATAAGATATCAGTCAAATGTCCCAAGAATATGTGAGAGGTGTCAATTGAGGTGTAGCTCCTACCACGTTTAATGGTGGCAATGATGACATATCAACAGAAAATTTAGATGCAGAGGGAAAAGAGGAACTAACATCCTTCATTGGTAAAATAGGAATGTAAGTGTAAGTAGCTGTAGTATTGTCTAGGTTTAGCCACAGTAACTATAGTTCTAATGGATCAGTCAAAGGTGGATTTACAAGAGAGCCATAATTTTTCACCAATGTTTTGATGGAAACCAAATCACTACAAGGAGGACTAGGTATAGAATCCATAATTATATTTTTGTCTAAGTCTTGGGTAGAGACAGGATCTATCCGAGCAAGAGATAAAATTCCACCTTGTTCAAGAGGAAAACTATAAATTCGACATGACTGATAGTTATTGGTTTCAGCTAGGGTGAATAAATGTATATAAACCAAAACAGGTTAGTACAAACACCCATAAGGCCAAACCACTTACTCAAACCAAACAACATGCAGTAGAAAAGTCTTAGAAGGTAGTCACACATGAAAACAAATCCTAGTATTATGTCTTAGATGGTCTTCCAAAAGACTTCTTTCTTATAGGATCTCAACTCCGCAAACAGATTTGTCTAGGGTGAGGTAAGGTAGAGGGATGGTTATTGCCCCATCCACCACCTATAGGGTGTTTTCCTAAGAACAATCACTAAGGTTACCTTCGTCCCACAGGGGAGGTTGAGTCTTTGGCTTTTGAGTAGTCATCCAAAAACACGATATTCCCTGACACGAGTATGGTAGCCTTGAGAAGAATTGATCATACTTTGACCTAAGCCTAACCCTCACTTACACGGGTGTCTGGAGCACACCGGTTAGGAGATGTAAATCTCTATTTAAATCCTTTTATAAAATATCAATTTGAATTTTATTGAAAAGTAGGTGCCTTCCATTCACACAATTCTCTTGCATGGGGTGTTTTTGCATAACAAAGTTTAGAGTTAAGGTTGATGATATATGATCAAAGTTAGGCCATGGCCATTTAAGAGGTAAAAAGTTACTATTTGGTTATAAATAGGGGTTTCAGATATGACATAATCCACAAAACTACTAGGCCCATGGCACAAGTCATTTGGAAAATAAAATGACATTATACCTAATTATGGGAGGAAAGATAGTAAAAAAATGGCATTATATAGTGAGCATTAGTCTCAAAAAACTATAGTATGTAATTAAATGGTATGTCAATTACCATATTGCCAAGAATTAACAATACACATAACACATGAATTCATGTAGAAATTTACAAAAAACAAGATATCTAAACTTTGAGAAGTTTCAATCAAACATCACATAAAATAACATGTGAATTCCATGAATGAGCGTGATGACAAGAATTAATATGGTTCTCTTTAGGAATCTAACATTGTTTTTAAGTGTGGAGATATTTGCGGCTAGAAATAAGCAATAAAACTTGAATAAGTTGCAAACATCAAGGACAAGTATAAGTTCCAAGAACCTAGAGCAATGTTGAATACAAAGAATATTAGCATGCAATCAAGATCAAGAAAAAGGAGATTAAGAGTTGAAGTGTCTGGACAAGAAAGGTGGAGATGAAGCTTCACTAACAAATGAACAAGCATGGACCCTTTAGCAAGAAGACAAAATGAAAGCTTAGTTATCAAGTTATTTTATATACCATTATAAGTGTAGCTAAGACCGAGACCAACAGAGGTATCTTATTCATGTTGTGCTTTGATTCATTTCTCCAATAGGGGTATCTTATTCATGTTGTGCTTTGATTCATTTCTCCTTTAAGAGAGGAACTTGAACTTGGAATTAATGAAGAAATATAGAGTATTGTAGAATGTATTATTAGATGTTTTTTGAGATTATGGTGTCTCACTCAAGTTGTGACATTTATTTAAGAAGCAAATCTTATTGATGAGGAAGTTGTTCCAACTCCTAAATAGATTTGTAATACCTTAAATGTATGCGCTTTCTTGCTAATAAATGTTCATTTTCTCCATTTTCTGTCTCTCCTAAATTTTAGTTTTTTCATTTTCTCCATTTTTTGTCTCCTAAATTTTAGTTTTTTTCTCCATTTTGTGTCTCTCATAAATTTTAGCTTTTTCTTCATTTTCTGTCTGTCCTAAATTTTAGTTTTTTTCTCCATTTTGTCTATCCTAAATTTTTAGTTTTTTCTCCATTTTCTGTCTGTTCTAAATTTTAGTTTTTTTCTCCATTTTGTCTCTCCTAAATTTTAGTTTTTTCATTTTCTCCATTTTCTCTCTCCTAAATTTTGTTTTTTTAAATGATTTAAATGAATTTTCAAATACATAAATAGATCTAGAAAACCTTTTAAATACTTAAACTTTACAAATTAAACTCTTTAGACTTTAATTTATGATTATTATAAATCTCTACTAAATTTTGATAAAATCTACTAAATTTTAAAATTTAAACAGATTTCACCAATTTTAAACTTTAAACAAAATTCACCAAAGAAAAATCCTTTTCCTTTTTGTTCAATTTTAAACTTTAAACAAAATTCAACAAGGAAAAATTTGTTTAAATTAAATCTCAAAAACTACTGCCCTTAAGTGCATTAAAACAACAATTAAACTATAGATTCAAGCATTAGAATGTTATATCTCAGTTTAGCTTTCATCTAAGCTTTTGTGGTAGCATAGTGGCTTTGTTTCTTTCTATTTTTGAAACTAAACGTGATACTGTCGTTATAGGTTTAATCTTTGAACTTTGTCAAATTCTCTAATTCTTAAGCGTGAGCTCCGCAAATGAAAAAGATAATTCATGATTTCATCCACTTTCATTTTTGAATGCGAAAGCATGGAATGAAAAGCGTGTTTGTAGTAAGCATATAAGTCGTTATATAATAAATTTGAATATCAAAACACTGTTTACAAACATCTTTCCTCAGTATTGAATTTATCTAAATTTTATACATACTGTCTGGATTTATGCATCTATAGCAGTTGTTAAAAAATACAGAACTAAAACTTAGAAATGAAAATTAGCAACAGCTTTAAATTTTTTGTGGGGGAGAATAGTAAATATTTACTAGAATTGTATCATTTTAGTCACTATGATAATTTACATGCATCAAGAAAACCCGTAAATATAATTTAAATACATGAAAAAAACCAGTAAATATTTATTTGGAGTTATCAATATGATAGGTTTAATCTTTGTGGTGCCTTTTTGTTCGGAGTTGCCTCGTAGTGGTGACACTGTCACTTCTTTGTCTCGCCTATGGGCGTGTAAAAATGTGTTTGCTTATTATATATGCGTTTTTTGTAGCTGTTGCGACTTTATGTTTAAAACTTTGTAAGATCTTGGTGTGACTACGTCAAGACAGTTTTTGCTGGTTTTTGCTGGTTTGTATAGTTAAGGATAACTTGGCCTGTGATAGTATCAAATCAAGTGTTGAAAAAGAAGGCGGCTACCTAGAAGAAAAGACCGAAAAAATACATACTTCTTAATATCAATAAAGAAATGCCAAACTATGTGGGACAAAAACAACCGAGTAGAATATTTAGAGGCTAATCTTCAAAGTTTATTAAACTGGCAACTAGGACTGCCTAGAGCTAAGCTAGCAAAAGTTGCATTAGAAAATTCCTCTGTAGAACATACCTGTTGAATTCATTCGGCCGACGAGGGGAGCAGCAGAGCAGCCGCAACGCACAGACAACAACAGCAGGAGAGTAGCAGAGCAACTGGAACGCGCGGACAACAGCAGCAGGGGAGCAACGAAAATTCCCGGGAATAATGAAACACGTAAAAGAACAGTATTCGCGGGCAATTTATTTATAGGAATTAGTTCGGCCGAACTTTTGAAATTAGTTCGGCCGAACTTTTGGTACGAGTTTGGCCGAAATTTTGTTGCCGGTTTTCCAATCTCCGGCAAAAATTCTGTTGGCCTGCGCCGTCTTTGTCTCGTCAATATTAACGGAATCAACAGTTCGACCGAACTTTAGAATAAGTTCGGCCGAACTATTGCCGAAAAACGTTTTCGACCCCCGATTCTCACAAAAGTGTAACCCAGCTTCACGTTTTCGCCCCACTATTACCTTTTTCGTCTTGATATGTACTTCTATCTTAAGAGTTTGAGGAGTGGTAATTCCTTCCAATGCATTACACGATATGGTCAGACTCATTTCTTCTTCTTCTTCTAGGGTTGGTTCCTCATGTATATCTTCTTCTTTTGAAGTTCCTTGTTCATTTTCTTCTTCCTCTTCACAATCTATGTAAAATAATTTCCTCTCAGCACACTTATGACCTTTAGTGCATTTTTTATCACAACTATAACAAATCCCTTTTGCTCTTTTTTCTTCCAATTTTTGTTGTGTCAACATTGTAGGTTGTGGAAGTCTAGTAGTAGGAACACTTCCATATTTATAGATGTGAGTGGTAGGCTTCCTTGTCTCCATAATTTTACATTCGGTTTTTATTGCCAACCTAAATGCCTTCTCCAATGAATCAAGTTCCCAAATGAGAACTTAATGTTGGATTTTATCCTTTAAAGTCCCTATGAAGACATCAATAATGTGTTCCTTTGGAATATCAGTTACCTTTATATTCAATTTCTGGAAGTCCTCAATGTGATCCCCCACTGAACCCTTTTGTTTGAGATTTATCAATTGGCTAAAGAAGGTGTTGCTCTTTGTATCCTCATAATGTTCTATCATTTCCTCCGTAAAAATTAACCAAGTGAATTTTTGTTTACGAGAGCAAAGCCATCGATACCATACAAATGTATTTTTCTCTAAATTTAAAGTTGCAATGTGTACCTTTTGAGCGTTTTTCACATTATTGAGATCAAAATATTGCTCCATTTGTAGTATCTATGTTACGACATCCTTGCCATCAAACTTCCTCATATCCATATTTGGAATATGGTGCTTCTTTCATTCAACATTAGAGTTTATGAAATCACGATTAACACTTATTTTTTTCTCATCATTAATTTCCTCTACTATGATTTCGCCATTAGGAAGCATTTCTTGTATCAACTTTGTCAAACCTTCCATGTCTACTTTTAGATCATTCTTCATGTTTTCCATGTTGTCTTTCATTTTCTCTTCCATGTCATCCATCTTAGGTTCCATGCCAGCTTCCATGCCATCCATCTTAGCTTCCACGCCTTTCCTCAAACCATCCATCTTTGCTTCCATGCCTTTCTTCAAAACTTCCATTTCATTTTTTGTTGCTATTTGCGAGAGCGAAATTTGGTGTACTTGCTCTTGTAATTTTGATAGATCATGTTGCAATTCTTCATCTTCATGAGTCATAGTAGAGTACTCTAAGGGATTAATGGATTTTTAATTCTTTTTAGGAGGCATTTTGGAACCAAATATTGATATCTATGATCAATAGGCCTTTGGAATCACTTAAAACTGATTTTTCAAACAAGAATTATGCAATTTCAAAAAAAAAAATACACATTTTTTTCTTGATTTTGAGGAGCTCGATATTGAAAATGAATTATCTCTGCAATTTCAGATCTTCAATATCTAAAATTTGGCCTTGTATTAGCCCTCTGAATCTTCTTTCAAATGCCACAGATCTAACCTCATTTCTATTCTTGAAGGCAAAGATATGCCCAATCTCCTACGATTGCCTAATTATGAACTGGTTTATTAGAGCGAATTTGTACGACTTGAAACGTGACACTATTTCCTTCTTTGGCTCTGAAATTCATACGAAAGAAACTAAATTATGTGTACTTACAGCCACTTTTTACATTATTCAAATCCAATGCTCAGAGAGAGAGTTATGATGATTTTCCCACGGTCACCTCTTTGAGATGAAATTCGAGAACCTGACAAATCCCTAACTTCCACAGACCATATTTTCAAAAATATTGTGAATCAAGCTCTGAATTTTTTCCATGGCATTCCTTAGGATTGTGACTTCGCTCTGTGAATATTTCACCTTCTAAACCCTTTTAGAAAAAAAATTATATCGTAAATTCCACGATGACCTGTTTAGATTAAATTCAGGAGCCTGTAAAAATCCATAACTTGCACAGATCATATCTCCAAAAATATTGCAAACCAAGATCTAAAATTTTCCACAACGTTCCTCAGGATTTCGAATTTACTCTATAAAAATTACAGCTTCTGAACCTCTCTATAAAAGGCATTATATCGAAAATGACACGATGACCTGTTTGGAGCAGCGAAACCCTAGAATCCAAAGATTTGATACCAAATGTTCTGAAACCAACTCCAAAAATAGAAGAGAAGAGAGATCAACTCCTTAGAAATCAGCCACTTCAAGAGGGAAACCTCCAATACATTACATAAATGAACAATTCTTGGATGATTGAAATGACCAAAACCTCCTTTCTATATAGGATTCCATGGGGCCACAATGTAATCCTAGCTGAGCTAACAATAATAACAATAAGGGGGTTACACTAACAACAATAAGGGACTATACTAGAAATATAAGGACCTAACAAGATGGTTTTGACCAATCATGGAGACTGATAAGACTTGTGAGATGAATCTGAAGACGGTAACGTCATTACAAGGAGGATCCTCCACTAGAATACATACACGCGAAGACTCACCAAGGTACCTGCTCACAACAAACAAGTCAAGTTAAAACACCTCAAAATGAAAGAATACACATCAAAGAATCAAGTAGTAGTATAAACACAATGATGCAACTTCAACTCCCGATCCAGCTCCAGCATGCATCATCCCGTAACAACTCAATTAGGAGGTGAGGCTCAGGAATGTGAATCACAAACATCACCCTTCAAATCTATTCTAGGCTAAGAAAAAATTAAAAGTGTGAGAAGGAAAGGTTTTGTATAGCCAAAATCAATAACAGAGCAACCTCCGTCTTATCTAGAAGTTAGCTTCACTTTTCCACCAGCACACACACATGTGTGGGAGAGTAACAAGACAAAATTGAAGAGGCCCATTAGAGGAAATTTTAGTCTAAATTGGCCTCGTAAGGAAAAATCAAGAAATTAATAAAAAAGGCCATATACACATTTTTTTAATTTTAATTTACTTTTATCTATGTTCCACAATATTTATTAGCACAAGATTCAATAAAATTTATATATTATTTATAATTTTTTACTTCTATTGAAATCCCTAAATATATGACACTTTTATTAAAATAATTGTCTATATATATTTTATATTTAAATATAACGATCTATATTTATATTTTATATTTATATGTGTATATATAGTTTATTTTTAACAATTTTTTGAATTTTTTTTTAACTATATTGTCTACTCAAGCCACAATTTCACCCGAAATATATGTTTTGGTTAGAATCCAGTAATTTTTATTTTCTATAACGTTTTTGTAACTATTTAATTATTTTATATTTAACTTTTTTTTAAACTATTTAACTATATATTTTATATTTTTGGCTGGAATTGGTAATTTGTCATTTTTGGAATACCTTTTTTAACTATTTTATATTTAAATATATTTAACTACCTTATATTTAACTATATATTTTATATTTTTGGCTGCAATCTGTTAAATTTTCCTTTCTGAAATACGTTCTTTAACTATTTAACTATTCTTTATTTTTAACGATTTAATAGATTTATATTTTACACTTTATATTTAACTACCTTTTAATTATTTAACTATTTTATATTTAACTATAAATGTATTTTATTTTTGATTATTTGATTATTTTACATTTAACTATAATTGTCTATATTTATATTTTATATTTAACTATTTATATATATTTTATATTTAACTATTTTTTTTTTGGTGTTTTTTTGCCATGATTATTAATGTCAAATGGGCCCATATTTCAATTTATATTTCACGAACACCCAAATTAATAATAAAATATTTGATGGACACCTAAATTAATAATAAAGTATTTCACATATACCAAAATTAAACAATTTAAGATTTTTTAGGACATGTACCTCATTTTAAATTTAAAAGGTTTTCATTGGTTTATATATTATGACATGGAAAGTACTTGAAAATGTCATGGGCATTTTTAGAAATTTCCTCTAATACTTGAGAAAGTACGTGGCAAAGAGTTAGTTGTGATGGAAGGCAAGGAGTGCCAAGGGGTAACTAGGGTGAACTCGCTTAACAAAAAAATAACCCTGAGTTTATTTTGCATGCAATGCAAAAAAAAAAAAAAAATTGAAAAAAGAGGAAAAAATAAAAAATAAAAAGTGGACCCACCACCTCTTGCCATGTAAATATTAGTTTTCTACAAGCTAAATACAACTTCTACATGCACAAGATTTTCTATAGGAAGTTGCTACATTAAAAATATATTTTCTACAGGAAGCTATCCAAGTTAGCAGATTAGTTTCACATCATTCCTTTCTTTTTTCTTTAGGTTATGCACCATCATTTCACCCTATAAGAAGAAAGTACTATGTGTTAATTGTTTTAAATTTCAGAATTTAATGTGCAAATAGAACTTAGATTTCTAGTTAAGGGTGTTCATAAAAATTTAATGAATAGTATCATGTGTCATGGCAAAGAATCCAACAATCATTCTTGCAATTGAAACTTGAGTCCATTATCAAAATTATTCCTTTTTCATAGTTGCTACAAGAAACTTCTGAAATGCTATAGGAAACTTCAAAGGTGCTACAAAAAACTCTTTTTCCTATAGCATCCCATTTTTTCCACCAGTTTGTTTGTTTTTTCCTTAAGAGAAGTTTTAAATAGGATGAAAGGCAAAGTCATTAGGGGGTGAATTCATGTGTGTTATGAGAGGTATCAATGACACATAAACTCCTATAAATTTAAAACTGAGTGGTGCAAGTAAGACCTTATATTTGCACAAAATATTCACAGAATTCATAGTCTGCAAATATGGGCAGACGATTTAACTAGAGAAAACCCATCACCATAGAAAAAATCCATCAACATTCTGAAGTGCTTACCATTTTATAAAATTGCAGCGATATGAGATTCTTTGAAAGGCTAAGGGGGTATGATGTAAGGTTTCACTTGAGGTTGCAGTCAATGTACAAGATCCAAGTGGAGAATAACATGAACCAAAAACAATGTGTTACACTGAAAAACATGACCAATTATAGTTAAAGAATCATCTAACAGAAAGAAGTAGCCTAAAACTAGATTATAAGGTCAATGGGAAATTGAGATATGGGAATAAATGAAAATATAAGCATAGAAAGAAGAGCAGCAGGAGGAGAAACAAATGGACCAAAAAAAATATAATTACCAGGCCAACATACATGAAAAACCAGAGGGCAAGGGGGATGAATAGGTTGCTCAAAGGATGAGCAACAAATTCAGTAGGGGGGTATGATCGACCTCTAAATTAAACATAGATTAAGGCCGATCTAACATTTACTAGGCACATATAGGATATATTATATCTCTCCTTCTACATTTAATAATGTTTTTTTAAGCTTTAATACGTTCTTATGAAGGTTTAGATATAGTTTCATATGTGTGCATGATATTATTTATTTTTGAAGAATATTGTGACAATATTGGACAAATTATGAAGATTTGCAGAAGGATATAATTTAGGGACTTTCTCCCTACTACATGAGGATCAAGATTGGAGAATAAATGAACAAAATATCCTAAAATTATTGAGATATTTTGGAACTCCAATGATTGAGAATTCTAGGAATCTGTTCCCTGTCATTCAATGCAAACTCCGAGTGTTGGGAACCAAATACACTAAAGGGATTTTGGAGGGGAAAGATTCTTAATTTCAAGGATAATTCTTGTTCATCATTTTGTATAAGTACAAATTTGAATTGGCCTCTAGGGGCATATAATGGTTACACTTCTCGTGGAGAAAACTTGTTCTTTAGCAACTCCATTTTCATTTCTTGCATGGATGTACTTGGATTGATTCAAATAATGCAGGTTCATGGAATTTTACACTTATAAATCTTGATTTCTTCTATAGGGCTCTTTTTCTCCTTGGGATTGGCCATCCAAGCAGCCTCAGAGCCCTCTTGAAAAATTTCTTTATGTTATTTTCTCTTCTTATTCACATGCATCTCTTATTCTTTTTTTGCCTATTTTTGTATTTAGTATTGATGTTTTTCTCTGTAGGATTGAGTTAAATGATTGAAGTGAGTTATTCTATAGGCTATTTACATATTCAAAAGAATTATTCATCCTTATAATAACTTTGGAGTTTCATATTCATCATTGAGCTACTTGGATTTGGTTGCTAGTTCATGAATATAGGATTTCTGGAAATGCGTTTTAGCAAGATAGTAGTAATTTTCTGTTATTTTCTAGAACGTGTTAATATGATTAATTTAACTTAAAAACATTTAAGTTAATAAAAAATTTAGACCCATTTCATTTTCACTTTATTAGGTTAGGAATTTGATAGGTAAACTAGCTCACGAGTTCTTGCATTTATAGTTTCTAAAGTAGTAATTTTTTGTTATTTTTTATCACATGTAAACAGGGGTATTCTGGAGTGATTCCACTGGGAATAGAGACCTAAGACATCATACTTAATAATAAAATTTGTTCCATCCCATTTTAATTTTATTTACTTAGTCATTTGGTGAGTTATCTCCATAACAGAATTTCCTGTAGAACTTTTGTAGCACATGTAAACTCAACCATATTTGCTCCCAAAGCTCGGTTTTTGTCTCTTAGGCTTGAATCATGACCCCTAGGATCTAAATCCATGATTGAGGAAGAATATAAACCACTTAGGACATGAATTTTTATAAAGTAAATTAGGTCCATTTATTTGAATTCATGCTCTTTGGATTTCAATTACAAATTGTTGTTCTTGCCTAGTAGAATTAATTTATTTTCAATGAAACACTTCCATTTCTGTAATTAGCTTAGGATTTACTTTCATGATATTCATTCCATTACATCAGATCAAAAAAATAATGACACATTGTATGCTTCACATATAGTGTCGATACCTCTTAAGTTTGTATGAATCTCGGGTTGATAGTTAAATTTGGTAGCCTTGGCAGTTGCAACCATTCTTGTTGAAATACTGAGGCTCATCACAAACGACACTTAAATCCAATTTTGTATGGTTAAGCTATTCATGGTCAAAGTTCGGGTCAAACTTGGCCGAGTGGCAGTCCTAACGAAGCAACAATTTCACACTTCATTGTGATGGTTTCCGGTGGTCGGGAAAGGAAATTTTGTTTCCTATTGAATTTTTCTAATAACCCCTAAAAATCTGTCATTTCTTTGTTAACCTCATTATAAATAAAAAAATATTAAAAAATATGGGGAGGTGGTAGACCACCAGCCCCGCCACCCCACCCCATCCATGTTATATATATTATATATATTAAAAACAAAATTTCCAACAACCATACATATTATTGAAGGTGATCAAGATTCTAACCCATGTCGACCATGTGACCAACCCACCATAAGCTGTGACCCCATATGTATCGTTCAACCAAAAAAAATAAGTTACGAATAGTTAACAAAAAAACCACCATGGAATATGTAAACTCCACCAACCCTAAGAAATTACAGTCGTTTCAATAAAAACCAATGTGCCAACTATGTTGGGTAGCCTCGGGGTTGGAACTTGGGTAGCACCACGCCCAGTTTGGGCATTCACCAATGGGCCATGGGCCCTACATTGTATTGTGCATAGATGAGATAGTATAAAATCTTGAATTCACCATTCGAAGGGGAAATGAGAGGCAAAGGGAGGAACACATAGTGATGAAACCATGACCAAAGTAGAATCATGAGTGAGTAGAGGGTGTGGAACCGTCAATGTGGAGAATCTTAAGATGCTGAAAATATTCCCTTAAGGGCCAGAGATGCTAGTGACAATATTTGCCAAGTGAATAGTAATTTTGTCACATTTTCTCACTAGGAGTCCAACCATGTAGTGAGAATCTCCATTCAAGTAGAAAAATTTAGGTGTATAACAATAAGGAATCTTTAGAGAATAAGTTCCCTTGGAGGCTGATTTTTTCTAGTGTCTGAATGATGTGAACGTTATAGGAATTTTTCTTAGAATTTCACATGGAGTGCAGTGGTGTGCTTAGAATATTTAGCTGAGCAATAGATTTTTTGGCCATCTTCAAGAAAGAATGTTTCGGATAATCTTCAAGATTCCCAAGGGTCCAAAATTTGATGGTGTCAGAATTGGACAAGTTTACAGTCGATTTTCCACCACTCATCGCCATGAATTCAGTGGTGCATTTGATTTTAGCAGCTGAGCTTTGTATTTTTTAGCCATCTTTGAAAGTGGAAGTATATGATCTATTTATGTCATGATTTTCTTCTAATTTCCTGAGATGATGTTTTTCTTTTTGATATCCCTGATTAAAATTATGTTGAGAGATACTTTTTTCCACATTATTGTGCGAATTTATTAGCTTGTCATGTTGAAGGGAAGCTCATTAGAGTAATAATTCCTGTAGGTAGAACATCTCATGGAGAGACATGCCACTCTGGTTTAGGGTATTCATCCTTTTAATGAAAAATAACATATGGTGTATGTCATCATCATTTGCAGCAATTAATGAAGAAACCTCCACTCTCTTGACAATGGGCTTGGAGACGTAACCTGCATTGTGTGAAATCAATTATCAATGTGTTATGCATTCTTGATTTGATGTTGCTTTTATGTGTTCTCTTCTTTCAATATACACATGTGGTTGTTCTATACTCTTTCTGTGCAATTATGTTAACATCATAGAAGTAAAAGGTATTGGTTAATTCTAGTAGTTGAAGAAATTTGGAACATCTACACCCTTCTTATGGCTCGAGATAACTAACCTGGGCATAATCATGTCTTATTCCCACCATAATTATATAGTTATATTTATATGGATAAATTTTTTATCTACAATTATCATAAATCATTTCTAATACCAATAAGGAATTAACATTAATATATAGACTGTGTGCATTTATATTATTCTTAACACTTGGTAATTTTTTTACCTTTGACAACACTTCTATTTTTTTCCTTATTCATATACACCCACATAGAGAATACTAGGGTCATTTTCTAGTCAGAACTTCTAACCACCCTCTATAATAGAGGAAATACTTTCCATGTAGCAAAATTTATGAGTTACTTGTAACAAAATAGAGATAAATACACACACATCAACATACATAGGTATACATTAGAGAAATTCTGAGACCTAAAATGGGCCTCAAAACAAAATTGTACAACCAAAATCAAATTTATAAGAAGCAATATTGTTCAAGCTGAAATAACATTTTTGGAGTAAAATGATACAAAGTTTAAAAAATAATAAAATAAAAATTTACTTTTTTCAACTCGTATTTTCAACTTATCTCCTTACAGTTTTACTCAAATTTCGATTGGGAGCACCCGTTGGATGTACAATTTAGGTCATCACCCAAGGAGTACCCATGTTGCATACTTTTGATGGACCTTGCTACACAAAAAAAAATTGAAATACATGAAAAACATTATTACAATAATTTTTTTCATGTATTTCTCACTTTCCATGTAGAAGGGTCCATAAAAATTATGCAACATAGCTACTCCTTGGATGAGAAATTAAATTATGCATCCAATAGGTAATCTCGCTCAAAAATTGAGTAAAATGGTAAGGGCTTAAGTTGAAAATGCGAGTTGAAAAAGTAGTTTTTTCCTTTTTCCCTCTAATATTTTATTATGTAATCTAATATTATTTAATTATTTCCACTATTATTTTAAAATTTTCCTTAGTAGGTCCATATTAGACCTCAAAATTTCTCTAATGTGTATCTACATGTTAGATTTATATAAAATTATTAGATATTTTTCATTATTTCTTGTGCAATCCTTAAATCATTTTATATTCATAATAATATTCTATTCCATTTACATAAGCCAAATCATCCATGAAATAATCAATCAAATATTCTTATACGTATTTACAGTCTTCTGGGAAATATTGTAAATGCTTCCACATTCCTCCAAACCATGAACTAATATTATCAGTTTTCCCCCCCCCCGAGCTCCACTCCTCCATGGCAGGAAAGAAACCCAAGAATATATTTTCAATTTCACCTCCTTAACCGTCTAGCAGTGTCCTACTAGTGTTTTGGGTTCAGGGCCAGTATTTTTCTCCCACTAGCCTATCTTAAATATAACTTTATTTATCTCCTACATCTTTATTCATAGATGTTCCACGTCATGACATCTATCTCAAGTCATGAATTATCTTGGTGGTTTTTCTTTGCCAAAAATTCTCCTTAATGGTAAAATATAAGACTTTTCCTTATTTTTTTCTTTCCCCCTATTGGGAATAATTGATTCTTGTTGTTTTCATAGTAGTTAAGATTTTATTGTCACATGATAACCTTTGACATAGTTTCCAAGATATTAACAGTGAAAGAGAATAGTTTATCCTTTTATTTAATCAAAATACATATCTACATCATCACATCATCTCACTTATCGCATTTG
Source organism: Pinus albicaulis (assembly GCA_034641835.2). NCBI lineage: Eukaryota > Viridiplantae > Streptophyta > Pinopsida > Pinales > Pinaceae > Pinus > Pinus albicaulis. The sequence goes on along the minus strand of CM076584.1, from coordinate 620,836,149 downwards.
GCCTTTCATCCACAAGTTTAATATCAAAGACATAAAAATAGTCATTGGGGGCATTACATCTCCTCTACCCATAAAGTGAACACCATTATCAATGTTTTTAGGCTTCTATTTTCCTTTGAACAACATAGGAAATCCTTCCTTAATATTATTTTCCATCTGCAAGGTGACCTCAGACCAAAAGTGCTTCCATTGTAATTTAACTTAGGTGAAGGCTCAATTCTCAACTATAGTTTCTCTCCTATCCAAAACTTGTAGAGGATCGATCTAGAATTCTCCTTTTGGTTCAACCTATACAAAAATCCAATCAATTATATGAGCAAGACCATGTATATAATTTTTCAAAAGAGACACATGAAACATATTATGAACTCTAATATGGGTTTTTAGTGCTAGGTGGTAGGCCACAATCCGTACCCTGACTAGTATCTCAAACGTCCCATATAATAAAGGTAACATATTTGGCCCTAGAATAATCCTATCTTCGAGTTGACTCCAACATAAATTAACATGGCACTTCCTTCCATAAAAAACCTTGAAAGGACTAATATTGAGTGACACCGGATAACTATGGCTATAAGAAAAGTATACTAGATGAAAATATTGTAACCCTTTTGTGGGTTGATTCATCACTACATGAAAAATAGTCCTTAAGTACTTATTTTGTTGAGAAATCAAGGGGTAACAATTGTAGATGATTTATCTTCTAATGATGATTTATTGTGAATGATTTTTACTTCTCTTGATTCAATTTTAGTGTGATTATTATTATGTTTTCTTCATCAAAAAATATAAAAATAAATAAATAACAATGAGACAAAGGATACAAGAGATAGGAAATTAGCTAGCGCTAAAAAATCTCTATTCTTGAGAGTAAAACACATCGAATTATTATTCTTATAGAATATTCAATTGATGAATTCGAAGACCTACACCCTTCATCAAGATCCCTCCAAGACAAACTAAATGATGGTTTCAAGTCAAGGTAAATTTCTTCTTGATATTTCATATATATTTGTTTAGACCTTAATCTTCTATCCTGTGATCCTAGTCTGAAACTTTCAAGCTTCCTTCCTGCAATTCAATTCCTTTTCCGCACGTGTGAATTCCTTTTTCTAACCTGTTTTAGCTCCTAGATATAGAATTGAGTTTCAAAAGACTAGTTCCTAGGACATCTTAAAATCATAGGTTAAATGTAGATAACCGTAAGGATTCCTCCGATAAAATATGGAATAAGAGAATAATCGTTTTGGTGGTTCAAGGATGGAGAAGACCTAGGAGTTGATTCGTGTGAATTACCTATACTGTGAGAGGGCTCAAGAAGCTGTGAGGCTTCATGGATTTTAAATGGGCCAAGTATTAAACAATGACCAGAAGATTTAAAAATATGTAGAGGCATTGAGAAAGAATGGAGAAGGAACCCGCAAGAGACAGACATAAGAGGATTAAGAATCTGTCCCCCGTGAACTCAGAGGAATGGATATGAATGAGATATGAACAAAAATAGAGGTTCATGGAGTGAAAATTAAGAGAGTGAAATAAGCTTAATACATGAGCATTAACACATGGGGGTTATACATACACAAATTCATGAATAAAATTGCAGAACACCAACATCTACATTACATGAACCATCAAATAAGAATAGCATGAAAAATGATTACACATAAAAAGGAGATTATTGATAATAGAAAGAAACATATATATACTACTCATCTCTCCATCTGGAATCCAAATAACAGCTCTGTACGATATTAAGTTTAAACAAGTCTCCCAAATATGTAACTCAGAGCACAGGGAGCACAATCATACAAAAATACAACAAAATTCTTCAAAATTCCAAACCCTTTCTTTCACTCACTACCTATAGAGTTCTCCTTGAGGTTTTATGATCGAATATTCTGTCATGCTTGACCCACACAGGTGCAAACCAAAATATCCTAACAAACTATCAGAGCGTGCATCAAGAAATCACTCCTGCAACAGAAAAATCAAAACACAATTAGGTAAAATTGGGATTTTACCAGAAAAACATGACTATATAATAGTAAAAATAAACAAAATAGTTGGCCAAGGAGGTAAAATTCCAGAATATTCAAAGGAGTGGCAAGAAGTGACTAAGAAAAAGTGAGCGATCCAACCTTCCTCATATGATTCCACCTGTTGTTTGAAAACCTTGACTCTCTAACTCTCATGATTTTCACTTCTTTTTGTGGAACGAACAAATGTGTTGTGCTTTTTAACTCTATATTTGGGAGCTCTTGGACCAGCTGAGTATACTATAGCTTTGTTTGTTCCACAAAAAACCCATGATGTGTCTGACTTGTCAAAAATGGAAACCGAATTTTGGAGGGGTGGCATGGATGGTTTGTGGTATTGGATGGGGGGTGGGGGGCATGAGATCACCACAAGCTTCCATGTGGCACTGGAGTCGATACTAGAAACCAGCTATTTCAGACCCCCCCCCCCCCCCAAACCCTGGCATTAACCTTCAGAAGTTGGTGAGGGTGAGAAATAGATTATGAGATGTCGGAATTATTGATCTGGAGCGAAGCTCAGGGCATAATGACAGAAGCAGAAGTGGATTTAATGAGACTCGTTAACACTGGAAAGAGCGGAAAAAATACCATGGGAGGGTTATTTTTGACATGGCAAGGCGGTGGGACCCAAATCCTATCGGATATCACAGATTGGAGGTTTTTCATATGAGCAGTGAAGGGTAAACATTAAGAATTTCGATGTGAGAAGTGTGGTGGGAGAAGGAGTGACATGGGAGGATGGAGGTGGGACTACCCGCACATCGAAAATCACAAGATTTACGTGTGCGCAGTGAAAGGTAAACAGTAAATAGTGCGATGTGCAAAGTGCGATGGCGAGGAAGGTGGCGTGACACGGATGGTGGTGGGACCACGGTCGGAGATCGCATGTCGCAAGTTTTAGCTAGGAATAGCGGGGCTTAAAAGTTATATATTGTGAAGTGCAAGGTGCGAGGGGTGGGTAGAGTGACGTGGAATGGACGGTGTTGGGACCGCGCCCACAGATTGCATGTCATAAGGTTTAGATGGGAATAGGTGGGGTTAAATGTTATATATTTCGAAGTGTGAAGTGCGGGGGGCAGCGGTGGGGAAGGTGATGTGGAAGAGATGGAGGTGGGGGCCACACTCGCAGATTGTGTATCACAAGATTTAGGGGTGCTTGGTGGAATGTAAGAGTTAAGACTTGCGGGGAGCGATGTGCGATGAGCAGGGGGATGAGGTGCAAAAGGGTAATTAAGTGCTGAAAAAGGTTTTTAATGGAGAGGAATGAATTGTTTACTATAAAAGCTCGTGCGGGAAGATGGGTCCCCTTATATCACATCGACGGAATTATAAGCAACAAATGGTGTTATGAATGAGATTATGGTTTTGCGATGCAGGAAGCTAAGGAAGGGGTAGGGTGCGGTATATTCCATATTATATATATATATATATATATGCATGTATGTATGTATGTATGTATGTATGTATGTATGTATGTATGTATGTATGTATGTATGTATGTATGTATGTATGTATGTATGTATGTATGTATATTAAGTGGCATAAAGTGGGAGGGCAGAGCTTTGAATAAATAAATGTAGTGTGGGACTTTAGAAATGGGAAAATGAAGGGTAAAAGAGGGTAAATGAGATGAAAGAGGGCAGAAATGAAGTTTTCTCACCATTACACCTTATCAACAACACTTTCCCCTTTCGACTGAACTGAAAGGCAGATTGATTCATTTAAAGCTCTTTGACAGTCTATATTTCCCTTCCTTTCTCCTTCTCCATGTAATGTGCGGTCACAGGCCAACATTGGCTCCATTTGGGGACAATGTGTTGTTCTAAGTGCGTTGAGAACATGCAGACTCGAATGTCTGTGCCTTCTCCATTGGGCTCATGGAGTCGCAAATGCATAATATAATCTGGAAGTGAAACTTCAACTGAGTTGTGCACTTCCAACTACATAAAACATAAATCACTACCGCACCTTGAGAATTTTGAATGTTGAATTCTAGAATATGCTGAAACTAGAAACTGAAACACACTTGAACTGAAAATTGCAATGCAATCAGAAACTAAACTAGAAAAATTCTCATACTGTTGAGCTTATTGGCACTCCTACCTACACCTAGTATGATAAAAATTTATCCCATCAAATAATAATTAGACTTCCAATGTAACCAGTCAAGAAAATGAGTGCTTAACTGAAATTGGCATGCCATTCCTATAGGTAGAGAAATGGGTTTAAAACGTGGAAAATTATCTCTCCCACTGAATTTCATAGCTCCATTGATGAACCTGGAAAATTATTCCTTAACGGATGTATGCAACATACTAACCAAAGGATCATGGTAAACATGCAACATGAGTTTTTCTATAGGATTTTTAACAAGAAAACAAACCTCATTCCAAACTGCCACTTTGCTTTTGTTTTTCCTCTTATTGTCTTCAAACAGAAAGGATGACTATTGTTTCTTCTCCTTTTCCATTATAGTCAACTTATTTTTTTCTCTTCATCATTTTATTTGTCATACAGAGGCTTGCAGGGGGGCTGCAAACTCTCAATCATCTCATTCAAACGATCATGAATAATAACGATATGTTGTGTTTCCCCCTTAACATCCCAAGAAGAACTTAATCATGAAGCACATTTATGATCTCCTTCACACTCAGAAATAATATTTTAGTGGTATTCAATCAACAAACCTTATTGGTATTATTCTGCTAAGATTTATTGGCTTTCATTGGGCACACTTGGTTGGTGCTCAATCTTTCAATAAAAAACTAGTGGTTGAAGATGCTCTTGTGGATCTGGACATTTAAGCTCTGATGCCTCTATTTCTGGATCACCAGACTATTGTTGATTTTTAGTGCTATCCTCTAGGAAATACTCCAGCTCTTCCCCATCTTTATGGAGGGTAATCTCACCTCCCTCTTCTTCAACATAAGCTATAAAATGGTTTTCTACATTCGGTCCAAAAACCACCATGGGTTGTTCTTCCTGGATATTGAAGGATGTGGGCCCTTATTCTATAACGGCTTCTTCAAACTGCTCTTTAGGAGGGTCGCGTGGTTTCAAGGGTATAGATGAGGGCTTCCTATGTTTGGGAGGATCAACTTATTTCTTTGTGGAAGAGGATGCGGTGGCTTTATGAGGGGGCGACTCTTCTAACAGCTTCTTCACTTTACTAGTAGGACTAGGAGGGGTTTTTTCTCTTGATATCGACTCTTCATTTTGTTCTTTCCCTCTGGTTCTCTTTCTGGAGGACCTGAGTTCATACTTATTGTGGAGTTGAGACTACATGAGATCCACAAACTACCTACATTAGTTGTCAATCTCTTGATCCTCTAGAGGGAATTCATCTTCTTCTTGTTCCCCTTGTAGGATGGGTTAACCCTCCTTATCATCAGAGTAGGTGAGGAATTGATCTTCTTGGCTGTCTGTGACTTCCTTGGCTGGTTGAAACAGTTGCAGAGGGAGCCTACAATATTGAGGATTAAACCCCTAGTTAGGAATAATTTTGTTAGAATGAGGAGGGGAATTTTTGGCCTCTGATTCAATCTTAACCAACCTATTTGAGAGTTTCTTGATCAAATTGTTCATTTATTCAAGTCTATACTCCTATGATTCCCTCTCCTGATTTGAGGTAGAAGCCTCCTCCCCTTTCTTCCTTATAGCTTCATGTTCTGTCTTCCCCTAGAATTTACCCGTAGAAGAAAATTTTTCTTGTACCTCCAATGCATTAGTCTGGATCTGATCTAGAGATGTGGATCTTATTTCTCTTATGGTGAACCCAAAATCTGGCTCAAAAGCTCCACCGAAGACTACCTTAGTAGCTGCTTGGGGAGGCTTTATTTCAGTGGGGAGTTTATTATAGAGCTTATTGAACATATTTATAAATTATGTTACATCCTCATTGTGTCTCTTCTTGAGAGCATTGAACCATGTGAGGACATATCCATGGTCCCTCTTTTCTCCCCATTTCAATGTGAAGAAATTTTCCACTTCTTCCCAAGTGTGGACTGTGTTGTTGGCTAGAGAATTGAACCATTTTCCAGATTCTCCCTCCAAGAATTGGACGAATAGCCTTAATACAACGTCTAAGTGCTCTAAATTTACATTCTCAGCAAAAACACAAAATTTTTCAATATATCTCTACCCAGAATTAATATCTTCCCCGGTGAACCGAGGCAACCACTCTAGATAGCCTTGCAGCATATCATTTGGAGGCTAAGGGAGGGCCAAGGGGGCATACTTGTTGAAAAGGAAAATTGGCACAACCATCTCATTTAGAGGTGGAGGTAGATGGTGGATATGAATATGGTGTGAGGCATAATGAAAGCTAGGATTACTTATGATTAGTACTCTTTTACAGTGGAGTCGCCAAGGTGAGGAATATGAAACTCTCAACCCTTTGTGGTCACCTAATTGAAGGGTGAAGATAATTTTGTATCCCAGGGAAAATATTTCTTCATTCGTTTCCCTGGCAACGGTGCCAAAAATATTTTGTAGCTCGTAGAGAGAACCTCGAGTTGCAAAATACCAGTGCCTACGAAATATTAAAATCAAAGGTTAAATGTAGATAACTATAAGGATGCCTCCGATAAAATATGGAATATGAGAATAATGGTTCTATTTGTTCAAGGATGGAGCATACCTTGGAGTCAATTCATGTGAATTCCTTGTACTATGAGAGGGCTTAGGAGCCTATGAGGCTTGATGGCTTTTAAATGGGCCAAGTATAAAAAAATGAGAAAAAGCTCTAAAAACATGCATAGGCATCGATAAAGAATGGAGAAGGAAACCGCAAGAGACAAGCTTAAGAGGATTAATAATATGTCCCCCTTGAATTCAGAGAAAGAGGATATGAATGAGATATGGACAACAAAGTTTTGTGAAGCACAAAAATAAGGGAGTGCAACAAGCTTAATACATTAGCGTTAACACATAAGCATTATACAGACACGAATTCATGAATAAAATTGCAGACCACCGACACCTACATTACACAAACCATCAAAGCAACATAGCATGAAAGAAGATTACAAATAAAAAGGAGATTACTGGTAACAGAAGGAAACATATACATACTACCTATTTCTCCATCTGGAATCCAAATAACAGTTTTGTATCATATTAATTTTAAAAAAATTTCCCAAATATGTATCTCAGAGCACATGGAGCCCAATCATACAAAATTACTGCAAAATTATTCAAAATTCCAGAACCTTTCTTTCATCTTATAAATCACTACATATAGAGCTCTCCTTGAGGGTTTACGATCAAATATTTTGTCATGATCAACCTACATAGGTGAAAACCAAAATATCCTAACAAAATATCAGACCATGCATCAAGCAATAACTCTAGAAAAATAAAAATAAAAACATAATTGGGTAAAATCGAGATTTTACCAGCAAAAAATCACTATATAACAATAAAAGGAAACAAAATAGTTGGCTAGGGAGGCAAAATTCTAGAATATTCAAAGAAGTGGCAAGAAGTGACTGAGAACAGGTGTGCGGTCCAACCTTCATCATATGATTCAACCTATTGTTTGAAAACCTCCACTCTCTAACTCTCATGATTTCGACTTCCTTTTGCGGAATGACTAGCTATGTTGTGTGTGCTTAACTATTTATTTGGGAGCTCTTGGACCGGCCGAGTATTCTATAGCTCTGCTTGTTCCACCAAAAACCCATGCTGTGTTTGACTTCCAAGAACCAGAAACGAGATTTCGAAGGGTTGGCATGGATGGTTTGTGGTATTAGATTGGGGGGGGGGGGTGCAAAATCACTACAAGAATCCACGTAGAACTATAGGCGGTATTAGAAACTGGGAATTTCGGACCCCCCCTCGGAATTATCCTTCGGAAGGTGGCGGGGGTGCGAAATATATGATGAGTTGTTGGATGTATTGATGTGGAGCGGAGCTGAGGGCACAATGGCGGACACGGAAGCAGAGTTAACAGGAATCTTTAACACTGAAAAGAGCAGAACAAAGGCCATGGGAGGGTTATTAATGACATGTCAAGGCTATGGGACACAGACTACTATCGCATATCACAGATTGAAGGTTTTTCATATGAGTAGAAAAGGGTAAATAGTAAGAATTGCGATGTGCATAGTACAATGGGCGGAGGAATGACATGTCGGGATGGAGGTGGGACCACCCAAACATCACAAATCGAAATATTTATGTGTGCGCATCGAAAGGTAAATATTAAAATGTGAGATGTGTGAAGTGTTATGGCAGGGAAGGTGATGTGGCACGGACAGTGGTGGGACCGCGGCCGCAAATCGCATGTCGCAAGGTTTAGTTGGGAGCAGCGGGGGCTAAATTTTATATATTTCGAAGTGTGAAGTGTGGATGTTCTATAGGTAAATCCCCTTTGCGGACAAAGGTGATCCCTCTATCCCTAGAGTGGATCTAGCAACAAGAGGACATGCTAATGTGTCGATTCCTAGTTAACGAATGAAATGAGTTGGGATAGATTGTCCTAGCAGTGATGCAATGCGGTTGTTGTATCTGTAGCAGCGGCCTCGTGATCCTCGTCCCGACATGTTGCGATCCTTCTGCAGTGGTACTCAAGTGCTTGCACAAAGATCAAAGGGAAAAAGTAGCATACAAGACAATAATTTCATTCATAACTAGCTAATTAGTCAAGGAGAATTAAACGTATTCAATAAGATAAATCACATCAACACAAGACAGGAACGAAAACATCAGGCATGTATATATTAAGAGAAATAAAGAGATTACAACTACAGCCTTGACGTCACAACCTCCCAGAACAAGTTCTGTCAAAATTCATCTCGTGCATTCGTCGGGAAATTTGGACGTGGCGAGGAAAAAAATCCTAAGCTCTCTCTCAACAAGGGTCTCTCTCTACTCTATCTCACACCAGCGATATCAGACTGTTTCAGCAAAATTTTCAGCAATTCCTATTTAGCTAGCTGCATCTGTGTGAGATAAGTGTATTTATAGAAGGAGAGGAGGTAGTTACGATCCCTCAAATAGTGTCAGGGAGGCCTTATCCTTTGGGAGGTTTCCCCAAAAGGAGGAAACAAGAAGCCAAATGAAGGTGATCAATGTTATTCAGTCGAACAACCCAAGCTGACTCACTCACGAAGTAGTTAGCTTGGAAAATTTGCTTCTATATTTAAAAAAAATTCCAAAAACATCTCGGTGTGGGCAGCTCACTAAGACAGAGCGCCAATGGGCATGGGACCCAATGTTAATTTCCTTTATCGGCATGAGGCCATAACTGCTTACTAGTGCCAACCTGAAATCATGCATTTTTGATGGTCTATTCTAGGAAAAGTCAATAGAGGAAATGTTCTTCTCATGGCAAGGGGTGCAATGACACTTTTTTCAAGGCACGAAATTTCATATAAGTCATAGAAATGGTCCTCCAATGTTCAAGATGGGGATTACAAGGACAGTGAAAAAATGTTGTGTATCATATGCCCCCTAAAGCATGAGGTCCGATAGAGAGGGAGGAGTGAAATGCTTTACAAGAACATGTTCTATCCAAACACCGTTTTCAGAAGACCTACAAGTAAAAATACAGCTAATATCTTTGATACATGAACATGTGGCATGGGCACAGCCATCCATAATAGAGTACATAAAAACTGAGATCTGAGGTATGGATGTAGCCATCCAGCAATAAGGATCAACAAATAGACTCAGGCATGGTTCCAACCATCTAATCAAAAGGGTCATGCATATAGTCAGGATAAACAAAATATCCCGCAACCTAGATCTTATCAGACAAAACCCAGGGTCTTGCACTCCATCTCTATCTGAACAAGTACAAATTCAAGCATGCGAATATGTGAGCTAAATTTGAACAAGCAAGAAAGTCACCTGATTACCAGCCAATGATGAAAGTTGTTAACAAGCACGACAGAAACCACCAATAATGAAAATGGTTCTCAAGGTACAACTGGTACAATCCATGGAATGTGAAAAGTGATCTAGCTTCGAAAGCTCACAGAATCACTCGATCAAAGGCCAATGATGTGGACCTGTTGTCGAATGCGAAGAACTTTCCATTGATGCATGCAAGCTCCAAGGTACCAGAAGGGAGTATCTAGATCAACTTCCTAGATAATGAGTTGAAGTCGACAGGAAGTAACCCGATCGAAGGAGGGCCATAATGTTTCCCACATCATCGACACGAGATAGAGGAACATGATGATAATGAATCAGGACCTAAAACAGGATCAGAGGGAGGTTGAAAGCTACAAAGGCAAACTTCTCTTTAAAATATTGGTGACACCACTCCGGATTTGGCAGTATTTGACATCAAGGATCTGAGGTGATCATGACGTGGTAAAGATTAGATGATACGTCAAAAGAGACTACCCAAACCCATGGAGGAAACAATGGCAAAATGATATGTCCCCAACCCGACACGAATGGAGATGAGTGTCATGTTCAAGAGCGACATACCGTCGACACGACCGAGAACTAGTTGCATTTTCCCCCACCATTGTTGGTGAGTACCCCAATTATTTTTGTAAAACAAGCTTGAAGGGGATAGCATATGCTTGTCATGTAAGTTTTTCCTTCAGAAAAATCCATCCTAGTACATTTTACAAGCCCTAGGAAGGAGGAACTCGAGTACGTCATGGTGATGATTTCCGATGTCATTTAGGGTTTAACGACTCTAACAAATGAAGAACTAGATATATTTTCATGTTTAGAGAGTTTGAAAAGAAGCGGAAAATAAAAATGTAGCAGTCCCTTTTCGTAGGTAGTCTCACAGATCCGAAAAGGTAGAAAATTGGGTGTAAGAGAACCTCTTAGTCGTGATAGGCTAAGGTATTCCTTTTTCATAAATAATCTGTTCCAGCCCAAAAAAGGGGTAAATGTATACAGGGTAGATATTGTTTCGTAGCCATTTAACAAGTTCAAAATGACAAGAGTCTCGGAAATATTTTCAATTTTAGAGAGTCAAAAAAGAGTTGAAAGATGACTCCAATAGTGACTTTTTCGTGTGTTTACTGAGTCTAAAAAAGTATAAAATACAACTCGTTACTTTGTTGTTGTTATGGTGAAAGGCTATCGCTACAAAGAGACGCACGTAAAACCCATTTCTCAAAATATAACGAAATAATTGAAAAATACACTTTAAAACCTAATTAGGGTTCTAAAAATTTATAAAAATCCAAATATGGTAAAAAATAAATTGCTTTTCAGTTTTACCCCTTGTGAGCAATTTTTTACCCTTTTTCACTGCAATTTTGCAGCATTGACAGCGGGCAATCCGGGAGACCAATCTCGAATCCGTCAGTTCCAGGTAAGAGCTAACATCCTTCCCTAAATTTTGATTGTACTTTCATTACCTAAAACACCAAATTTGTAAATATATGGGGGGAATTTTCAAAAAATAGCGCACGACAGTTGCCATGGGTATTGAGCACAGACCCACACTAATTGTCCTAAAATTTGAACTGGCGTGTGCCAACCATGATAGTCAATTTTAGCATGTAATTTTAAACAAGGAGGCACAAATTAATCATTCAAAACCTTTATATTTTGCTAATGACAGTCATATGCACGTTTTTTGCAGGTGTGAACCGACAAAATGGTAATCAAATGGAAAGAAGGAGAACACAGTGAAGAAGATGAGGAAGCCATGGGAAATAGAATATGCATGGAAGCTCTCAGAGATTACGGGCTTAATAAATTATTTATGACACCATGTCTTAGAGCTCATCTAGATTTGTTGCAGTACTTGATTAGTGTCTAGGATGGTGAACAGGAAAAATTCATTATTCATTACCAGGAACTTGAGATTGAAGTCTCAGATGTTTATTTTATAACCGGACTATCGCGAAGGGGGGAAGTACCAATCGTGACTGACACCTGGCCCTCAATGGATAACATGAGTATGGTTATTGACAGGATGTGCCCAGGAGCAAGGAAAGGATCAGGAAGCGGAAAAGTGGACATCCAAACTATTCTGAATTTGGCACTAAAGGTAATTTTGCATACCATCACACGAGCTGCTTGATCGCATGCTCTATACGAGGCCACAAAAATAGAGCTAATTCTTGTTGTAGATTGCATGGAACCAACCCTCTATAATTGGGTAGAGGCGGTGACAATCAACATGAAACGTCAACTGACAAAATTTAAGAAAACCAAGCTAAAGCAGTTCGGCTATGGGTCCATATTGGTATCTTTCATCTTGGAATGACTACCAATCTTCCAACGTCAGGAGGTAATAGTACCAACACCACCATCCCAGGAGCCACGGATGGCCGTTGGGTAGCTCTGATGCCAAGGTCAAGGGGCGGTCAACAGATTTCCTAAAGATCAGAGTCCTTTGAGTGGCTTCACTAATAGCTAATTGTCATGGAGGACTGGCCCTACTCTGGAAAAGAACTCACTGGTGATGCAGATCTCCCACTCCCAGAAGGGGAGGATTGGGATGAATTACTGAGTAAGAATAAATTATTATTTTGATGAGTATTATGACTTTTTTTTGCTATGCATGTTCTGACATTAATCCATGTAATTGCAGATGTTGGTTCAGAGAGACCTGCAGGTATTTCTCTGATAGCACAGGGGATTCTCGCGACTTTGATGTGGCCATTCATGGTGAGGGAGGTGAGGAGGAGGAAATAAGACAAAACTTAGAGGGAATCTCCTATGGGATCTCAAACTATACGCGATTCGATAATGTTCCTCGTGCATACCAGAGACACATTATAGGGATGTCAAACCATGTCCATCACTTGCTGAGGTGGCTTGTATGGGCCATGACGTGTTATCATAAGCGTCACGCCGAGTAGACACCTAGGTTTTATTTCCATATGTTTTTTAGAGACATGATGTCTCAGGATGTAAGCAAAACATACATATTTTTTGAAACTATGATGCACATGGATGCAAACACTCGATATATATATATATATATATATATATATTCTTGTATGGATCTTGGCATATGATGACGTTTTTTTTTACAAATTACGCAAATGTCTATTTAATTCAATGTTAGCTACTGTATCATTTAATGCATTCATTCGTCAAGGAATATGTTGATATGTAATGTAATCAAAATGTCTTTCTAGTAAAAGAACACAAAATACAACCTTAAGATGTGAGGGTTTCTAACGTAATAATGCCAATTAAGTTGAAGAACAACAAGCTGTGAGTCTAGGTTACCAATCAATGCATGAATGTCGAGAGCAATGGCCTCGATTAATAGTTCAATAAAAACACTATATTCAATGAAATTGTTTGTAGTTCATCTTATACAAATACCTTGAAGGTCTATCAACTCAACAACAGGATCATAAATCACCCAGGCCGGTACTGAAGACAGGTTCCAGGTATTGCAGGAAGAACCATCCGTGAAACTGACATAAGGCGTAATGGACATGTGTGCAATGAGCAATGATCCAATAAGAAGTAAAAACTCTCACAAAACACACCAAGCCAAAAATGTACAAAAATGAAAATAACACCTATGTACACAAAACATGCATGAATGACTCATGCATAGTATTTTTTAAGACACAACCAATTTCTGGGATGATCCAAAGTGTGACCTTCATAATCAATGAGCTCATAAGCCCCATTCCACAAAACATGTTTAACAATGTAGGGCCCATGCCACATGGGTTGAAATTTTCCTGACCCTAGCTTATTGTGAGCTTGGTCGTATAGGAGGATGAGGTCTCCTTATATGAAGGAATGAGGGGAAACCGACTGGTCAAAATGAGATTTGACTCACTTTTTCTATGCTTCAATGACCAGAGCAGCAAAGCGGCAAGTTTTGTCCAGCATTTTTAAATAGGGAAGATGCTCTTCTTCTGCTGAAGTATTTGGCAGCAGTTCAACAGTTAGTTTGAGTGAAGATATTTCACATTCAATCGAAGGGTAGTTTCCGAATTGCAAAGAAGCTGAAATGGAGTTGATCCGGTCACATCCTTTACTAAGCTTCAGTATGACCATAGAGTCGAAAACAACATGAGATGCTAGTTTGATTTGTGCATCCCAATCATACGTTGAAGCATAGTAACGAGAACTTTGTTTATGGCTTCAACCTGGCCATTGGACTGAGGGTAGTATGTTGTTAATCTGTCCCGACGGAGACCCAACTTGGAAGTAAACTCTTCCACAATGTGATTCTAAAAATGGGAACCATGATCGGTAACAATGGCTTGAGGGACACCAAACCTAGAAGTGACATGATTGAATAAAAACTGTGTTGCTGTCTTCCGTCGTCTGTAAGTGTAGGCATTGCTTCATCCCATTTGGTGAAGTAGTCGACAACTATGAGGATATAAGCATGCCCCCCGGCCGAGTGAGGGTTACACGTCTTAAAATAGATTCCCCGCTTAGCAAAGGTGATTTGAAAATGGAAGTACTTGAAAATGTGTGCAAGTTATCCATTTCCATTTAATTAAATGTGTGCAAAATTCTTCATGTCTTGCTGATTAAACAAAGTTTTTTTGGTAACTATTTATCAGTTTATGTGTGAGGGTGTGTTATTTAAATTTTTTGTTTAACATATTAAATAAGAAATACACAGCAAAATAACTTCAACATAACATGACTCAGATATTGGTGAGTAGTTCACCCCTTCTGGGCTACGTCTGTTGGACCAAGCCTCCCAAATTAGCTTGTCCTCTTGTATTAAAATGCTCCAAAATGATAATAAAAGTTTAAAAGTTCCTCAATAGGAAAATATTACCGTAAATATAGAATCAGAAGACATAAAAATTCTAAAAATGCCTTTCCATATTCACTAAACAGTGAAGAATTGCCATAAACAGTGAATTCTTCAACAAGGCCCTGATGGCTATTTGAACTCCTTTGAAGACTTTTGGGTTTTATAAGTCTTCAAAAAATTCTTAAATCTCTTTCATTAGGTTCATAAGGTCGAAAATAGTTCAAAATGGTTTTTGGATCACCTCAAACAGTGAGGTACAACTTTAGATAACTCCATTTCCACAATGGCCCTAATGGCTCTCTGAGCTTCCCTGAAGCTAAAATGGTTGTAGAACACCTCTACTACCTCTGGAACCTATCCCAATGGATTTTTAATGCTGAAAATAGTCGAAATTGACATTTTTTTAACCTCCAATGGTTAAGCATAGCCCAAAACAACTCCAACTCCCTCTTGGCCATGATGGCTCTCATTGCTTCCCTGAAGCAAAAGGAGCTGAAGATCAACTCTAATGGCTCTGCAAATTATTCCAATGGATCCATAATCCTCTAAATACCCAAAATAAAAAACAATTTCATCCAAAAAGGTTCAATATTGGATAATTTATGGCCAAAACAATTTTTTCCCAGTAGCACTTAAAAAACTCCACTAAAATTGGGCTAACTCCAGTTAGGAGCGCCAAATATGGACAAAACTCCAAAAATAGTGGAATAGTGCCAAATATGGTGAGGCAGTTAAACTGGGCATTAAAGTTTAAGCGATAGTGGTCACATGGATTTCTCCGCCGAGACCGTCGGTTTAACAACAATCTATATTTTTTGAAACCGTGGCATTTAACATTAAACTGTAGTGGCTAGCCACATGGGCCCGAACCTGTCGGCACTAACCATAATTTTTTATCACCTGTCGGCTTAGAAAAACCCTAGGTCACTATGGACTAGACATATGGAATTCGGTTGATGTGGGGGCTAGCCCCCTTTGCCACCAGATGAATTCTTTACACATTTTAAATATAAGTTGCTGCCAAAGTTTATTAAGAAACATGTTGTGTGGCATAATGCCAAGTTGTGTGCGGTATAACCCGGAGGTCTCAGGTTCAATCCACTAGAACTGTAAAATTTTTAACAACCATAATTTCCATCGGCTAGGGGCTACGTGGCGGCCTCTGGGCCTGCCACGTGGCAGCCCATGACTGGCCCGCTAATATAAAAGTCAAACCAACCACTAATAACATTCTGCCACTTGTCACAAAGCGATTGGTCTGAATGAAATATTCTAGGGAATACTTTGAGGAATATTCCAAAAATATTCCTTGAAATATTCTTTTTTAATAATTCCAAAGTCAAAGTCAACTCTGGTCAAGCTCATTTTTTTGCAGTTTACTGAAAACTTCAAACTTGCATAAATTTCACATAAGATGTCAGATTTGAGTTTTGTTCATGAAACCAGGATCGTATTAATGAGACCTATCTGGTCATTTAGGTTGCAAGTGATTTTTAACACTTTCAATTTGAGCTTTATTCATAGCTCGGACTTGAGCTCTTGATCATACCTCCTAAATGAGAAGCTTTTGGACCCCAAAATCTCAATGAAATGTTGAAACTGAACTGAAATGTACAGCAAATGAGAAAATAACAACATCCTCTTGTCTTTAGCCTTCCAAAATTTTCCTGACTTACCAACTGTTCACATGGAAAATTTTTGCTGAACGAGCTATGTACTTTTGACGAATCCCGATCAAGTTTTCTCACCACACTAATCTGCCATTCTGAAACCAGCAATGACCCTCGCTGAACTTTGTGCCCTCTTTTCTTTCATGCCTTTCCATCTCATGGAATCTTGCACTGCTTTGAACTAGCACTTTGTTCTCTGCACCAATCGACACTAAAGGCACCCTGTACAACATACGACATCAACAACAAGTTGACCTGAAATGTGCTATATAATTGACACAACCATCAATGTAAAAAGTGTGCCCACAATCGACACAAGTCGACAAACATGTGTGACACAATCGACACAAGTCGATAAACAACAAGATACATCTTGACAAACACATGTGTATGTATCATGTACAATGAACTATTTACAATTCGCTATTTACAAATACAACCTCTATGTAGATGTGGAACTTCAACTCTTCTTTTCAAATACCATCAAGTACATCATCCCAAGAAACATGTGGGTGACTAAGAGCTGAACTTAAAGACATTACTGCAATATAAGCGAGTATCATACTCATTGTTTACACTTCCATGGAAAAATTTTGCAACAACAAAGAAATTCCTTCAACTCAAAATGCTTTTACATGCAATCTTGCATCAACTTTTCAAAAGAGATACATGCATACAAATCTGCAATTTTCATGTACAAAATGAGTATGAATTACTGCATTAAGAAGTTAATCCACTTCATACCAAGACAAATCCATGGCATCTTTTCCTACTGCAACATTTCTACATGTGAATCTTCCATTTCCACATCGATAATGGAATCCATGGATCCACTTGCGCCAAAATTTTTGTCCTCTAGCTGCATGTGATTTGGATGACTTGTTGGATGCAAAATACAACAGTGAGAGACATCATGCCCATTCTTTTGGAAAAATGTGCAACTCTTAAGCACTTTCTAAGAAAGTTTTCTTTGCCTCTTCTGCTTCCTGTGTGCTTTCTTTTTCAACTAGCATCTTGAAGCAACATGGTTAAATCCAACACAAAATGTGCAACAAAACTTTCTTTCATTTGAACAAGAAAAATTATCATTCTTTGCTGAAATATAACTAAATTTATCATGTGGATAATTATACCTCTTTTGTTTCATGGAATGTCCATCCTTTTTGTCTTCGAAAGACGATGAACTAGTAGAGGAGACAACTTTCTTTTTCAGACTTTCATCACAGTTCTTGTCTTGAAAACTGTTTGAACTTGAATGCTCGCTATAAACAAAATTTTAACCCTCTACTTGCTTCAATGATGGCTTAAAACAATGGCAATCATTCTTAAATTTTTTTTTACATATGTGCATTTTAGAACTTGGAATAAAGGTTCTCTTAAAATTTGCATCACGTGCATTCAAGGATTTGGATTCTTCGCCATTAAACTGCTCATATCCAAGACCAACATTATTGGGTCGCTTCACAACCAAAATAGGGTCAACCATGCCTTTTGAATGCTTTCCCAAAACTTTTCCTTCATGATAGACCATCTTAAAGATTAATTTGGACCCTATACCCCTTGTATGTTTTTCAAAAGAACAAACACACTTTTCAAATGAGGAAATTGAAGACAAGTTGGAATGGTTTACCTCTTCCTCACGCTTGTTCTTGGACAAAGCTTCTTGAGCTTGAAGTATTTGTTTCTCCATGACATGCAACCTTTGGAGAATTTCTTCCTTCTCTTCCTTCATGGTCAAAAATTGTGCATGAAGCTTAGCACTTTCTCTTTGATCCTCAATCAAAATCTGCACCATTTCCTTCACCTTAATGAACTCGTTCTTCATGTCATCATTGAAGAATCTCTTGATGGAGAAAACACCACTTGTAGAAGAAGTTAACATTATGCAAATGGTAAAATTAACAAAAGGATTTTCCAAAGAAAAGTTCTCAAATCTTTCAAATAAATGACAAGCTTTTAACCAAATGTCTTTAGAACCATACTCTTATTCAAGCAACCATAAAACACAAACTCCAATAGCTTTTGTAGAAAACACTCATCAAGTGGGTTTGTTTTCCAAAGATAATCTTGAGGTACTTTTGGGTAAGGAGGTAGCTTACAACTCTTTTCTCCTTTCCAAGACTTATCTATCAACAGCTACCTTTTCAACTCAAGCAAACTCATACAATTAACCATTTTGCAACCAATAAAATAGTCAATCTCTTACACTATTTTAACACCTTTTTCACACAAAAAAATGCTCAACCTAAGCTCAAATTATGCTCTAATACCATCTTATCTGAAAATGGAAGTACTTGAAAGTGTGTGCAAGTTATCCATTTCCATTTAATTAAATGTGTGCAAAATTCTTCATGTCTTGCTGATTAAATAAAGTGTTTTTGCTAACTGTTTATCAGTTTATGTGTGAGGGTATGTTATTTAAATTTTGTGTTTAACATATTAAATAATAAATACATAGCAAAATAACTTCAACATAACATGACTCAGATATTTGGTGAGCAGTTCACCCCTCCTGGGCTACGTCTACTAGACCAAGCCTCCCAAATTGGCTTCTCCTCTTGTATTAAAATGCTCCAAAATGATAATACAAGTTTAAAAGTTCCTCAATAGGAAAATTTTATTGTAAATTCATAATTAGAAGACATGAAAATGCTAAAAATTCCTTTCCATATCCACTAAACAGTGAAGAATTACCATAAATAGTGACTTCTTCAACAAGGCCCTGATGGCTCTTTGAACTACTCTGAAGCTTTTCAGGCTGTATATGTCCTCAAATAGTTCTAAAACCTCTTCCATTAGGTTCATAAGGTCAAAAATAGCTGAAAATGGTTTTTGGATCACCTCAAACAGTGAGGTACAACTCCATATAACTCCATTTCCACAATGGCCCTGATGACTCTCGAAGCTTCCGTGAAGCTAAAATAGTTGTAGAACACCTCTAATACCTCTGGAAAATATCCCAATGGCTCTGGAATGCTGAAAATAGTTGAAATTGACTTTTGTTTCACCTCAAATGGTTAAGAATAGCCCAAAATAGCTCCAACTCCCTCTTGGCCCTGATGGCTCTCATTGCTTCCCTAAAAAAAAACGGGCTAAAGATCAACTCTAATGGCTCTAAAACCTATTCCAATATATCCATAATCCTCTAAATACCCGAAATCAAAAAAAAAACTTCCAAAAAGGTTATTATTGGGGAACTTATGGCCAAAACCATTTTTGCCCAATGACACTTTAAAAACTCCACTAAAATTGGGCTAGCTCCAGTTAGGAGCGCCAAATATGGAGAAAAATATGAAAATAGTGGAATAGTGCCAAATATAGTCAGGTGGTTAAACTGGGCATTAAAGGTTAAGTGTTAGTGGTTAGATGGATTTCTCCGTCGGGACCGCCGGTCTAACATCAGTCCAACGGTTTTTTGAAACCATGGCATTTAACATTAAACTGTAGTGGCTGGCCACATGAGCCCAAACCTGCCGGCACTAACCATAATTTTTTATCACCCGCCAGTTTAGAAAAGCCCCTGGTTGGTGTGGAATGGACATATGGAAGTCGGTTGATGTGGGGGCTGGCCCCCTTTTCCGCCGAATGAATTCTTTACACATTTTAAATATAAGTCACCACCAAAGATTGTTAAGAAACATGTTTTGTGGCATAATGGTAAGTCATGGGCACTATAACCCAGAGGTCTTGGGTTTGATCCACCACAACTTCAAAATTTTTAACAACCATAATTTCCATCGACTAGGGGCCACGTGGCGGCCTCCGAGCCGGCCACATGGCAGCCCATGATTGGCCTGCCAATATAAAATTTAAACCAACCACTAATAATATTCTGCCACTTGTCAAAAAATATTGGTCCTAAAGGAATATTCCAAGGAATAATCAAAAGAATATTCCATGGAATATTCTTTTTTAATAATTCGAAACTCAAAGTCAACTCTGGTCAAACTCAGTTTTTTGCAGTTTACTGAAAACTTCGAACTTGCATAACTTTCACATACAATGTCGAATTTGAGTGTCATTCACGGCGCCAAGATCGTATCGATGAGGCCTATCCGGTCGTTCAGGTTGCATGTGATTTTGAACACTTTCAATTTTGAGCTTTTTCCATAGCTCAGACTTGAGCTCCTAATCAAAAGGGACCAATGATAATGACAAGGTGGATATGGGAAGGCGGCGCATGCATCTTGCGTTGACAGATCTTGAAATCATGGCACTTACGGACAACAACAATGTAGTCTCTAAAGATGGAGGGCTAGAAATACTCATCACAAAGAATTTTTTGTGTAGTAGCATAACTAGAAATGTGACCACCACAGGTGCCACTGTGACAATCATTCAAGGCCTTCAAAGCCTCCTCGAGATTCAAACACTGGCGGAGAATGAAATCAACCCTGATGTGGTAGAATGTATCTCTAAATATATGATAGGGTTGCGATTGATAACGGATGCATCGGTGAGCATCCTTCATCAACTCAGATCATAAGGTAGAAGTCTAAAGATATACAATGATATCACCGTAGCAAGGATCGAGGGTTCTAATATGAAAAAGCATGTCATTCGGGATGCATTCCTCGGAACCAGACGGAGCGGGATCGTAACGGAGAGATAAAAATAAATCGGCGAAGACTAATGACTTCTTCAACTTGGTAGTAGTGAACTCCAAATCAAAATATTGGAGGATGACAATCCACTTCGAGTACTTCCCCCCCAGCAATTGGTGATTCAATATATAGGTCATAGGGTTACAGTCAGAAATCACAGGCACTGAACGCAACATAATGTAGTGACAAAAACGTTGAACAGCTTGAACAGTAGGCAACACCAACTTCTCGACATGTGCATCTCGTGTTTCAGTATCGAGAAGGTTACGAAACAGATAGTAAATTACATGCTCATCACCATCATCATCGTCTTGTACCAAAACCATGGTAATCGTGATGAATGTGGTAGCCAAATAGAGGGAGTAATCACGATGATAATTTGGACGATGCAACGAACGAGAATTGACGAGCAACGTCTTTAGAGCATTGAAGGAATTTTGGGAAATCTCATCTAAGAGGAATGAGATGCCTTGCTTCAGTAATCGCGTAAATTCTTTAGCCACTTCGGCATAGTTAGGTATAAAACGACATAAGAATTTAGCTTTCCCCTACAGACTCTGCAGCTGATGTAATGAGGATGGAGAGGGGAGATTAAATATATCTTGAACTTTGAATGGATCGAGACGAATCTCATCTTTGAAAACGATAAACCCTAAGAGTCTATCGGAGTCAACACAGAAGACGCACTTATGCGGATTCAGCCGGATGTTATAGCATCAACAGTAAAGAAACATATGACAGAGATGATCATGATGGTCTTTACGCTTATCTGAATGAGCTGGAAGGTCATCTAGATAAGGCTGAATAATGTGATTGATATCATGGAAAGCATATGACATTACTCGCTGAATGTAGCCCCAGTAGTTTTTAGACTGAAAGGGGGCTTGTTATAAGCGAAAGTACCCCAAGGAAAAATAAAGGCAGTCTTATTTTGATCAGCCAAAAGAATTTTAATCTGGTTGTACCCAGAAAATTCGTCCATAACAGAAAAAATCTCGATCCCAGCACAGTCATCAATGATTTGATCATTAAAAGGAGTACGATAATTATCCTCATGGCAAGCACGGTTAATGTCATGGTAATCATCACAGACACGAATGGTACCCGGTTTCTTATCTATAGGAACAATATTGGAAACACATTCTGTTAAGGGAATCGCATA
This sequence comes from Pinus albicaulis, assembly GCA_034641835.2. NCBI lineage: Eukaryota > Viridiplantae > Streptophyta > Pinopsida > Pinales > Pinaceae > Pinus > Pinus albicaulis. The sequence continues at coordinate 620,813,995 of CM076584.1, read as the reverse complement.
GATAAAACCAGCTTTAAGAATTTTTTCAACTTCTCCCTTAATAGTGACAGCCTTTATAGGGTGCATAGGACTAAGATGCTGGTGAACAGGCTTCACACCAGGATAAGTAGGAATTTCATGCACCACTATACTTGGATAGATGTCAAGAATCTCCTCGTAAGACTATGCAAAGACATCATGAAACTCACGGAAATTGCTAGTTTTGATCTGAACCTCATCGGAAGAATAGGTCACCCTAATATGGATGTTCTCGACAATTCCTAGCTTGAGAGAAATGTCGATAGGCATCGTTTGTGTGATGTTACTCATGTTCCATTTTGTAAAAACTTCGTGTGTCAGAATATCCATTTGAATCGGAGGAGAAGGAACTTGAGAATAAAACCTCTCAAGACATGTAGAAATGGCCCCAAGACTAGGCATGACTGAGAAATGATGATGACTATCATCCGAATGAGGATCCTCGAGAGACATAGTTTTCACGATGGCTTCATCGGAGGGAAATATCTCTCTCAAGGGATTAGGTGAATCTGAATCACTGAACCGAGGGGATTGAGAATAAGTGTCAAGATACATTCCCAAAGTAGCATGATCAGGATGCAGAGGATTCGAAGCCGAAATAAATTCACAATAATCAATCTCGATCAAACTTAAGAGCATCGAATCTCCAAATGAATCAATATGCTTAGGCGAAGGGATGATCCATGGATTGTCAGACCTAGAGATCATATTAACCTGAACAAGGTTGGGTGGAGGAAAAGGAAAAATACCCATGACGACAGGATCTTTGAAGAGACCTAGCCCTATGCTCTCGTAAGGCGTAGGAATTTTATCTACATATGGAACATTCTTCTTGGAAGAAGAAGTGAAGAATGACAACTGATCAACAATAAGGATCTTTCCTTCATGTGGAAATCGAAAAACATGAAAGAGAGTGGGAAAAACACACAACATGGCATGGGTCTAGCTACGACCAAAGAGAATATTGTAATTCAGCTTGGCGTCAACTACTTCAACCTCAACTTTGATTGTTTTCCCTTCTAGGGTAATCAGTAAACTAGTGATAACACCAAGAGGTTTAGATTCCCTTCCATCAAACACTTCTAGACAATTTGGAAATGAATTCAGAGTTGCAGAACCAATAGATTTCCAGCAGGTGGATAACATGACGCATGTAGACTCACCCTCATCCACGACTGGTCAATGGATATTCAGTCCATTAATTCCAACTTGTATGATGACCGCAAGCTGGTGAGGGAGACTGGGACAAAATTCTCCAAGTTGAATGTGATAATGCTCAAATAAGAAGGATCAACCTCGCCGATCACAGATAGCAAATCATTCTGTTGAGATGGAAAAATCTAAATTAATTCTAATGCAGACAGCGCAGTTGGAGCCTAAGCCAAATCATCAACAATACTCTAATCTTGAGCAGCACGGGCGTTAAGATTGTAAGAATACTTACACAGTACACCTTTAGAAGGTGGTCGTACAATGGGCTCAGTACTGGGCCTTTCAATATTAAGAGGGCCAGAAGTAGGCAAAGGAGGATGACCATCATCGATCTCTTTCCCTATTTCCTGATGTGGTTCGGTATAATCATTCGACCTGGTAGCTATGGAAACGGACAAAACCGTTCATCATGAAAAACTGAGAGTCCAATGGGGTATAGGACTGAGGTTGCTCTACCAACTAAGTCTACTATGACAGAAATGGTTCTTTGAGAACAGTCAGAGTTCCTTGTGTGCCTTTGAGCAATCGATTCACTTCGGCCCGTCGAGGACAGTCCTTGGTGTAGTGCTCTTCGTCACAAATCAAAAAGGGATACTTTGGTTTACGCTGTGAACCATCATCAGCATGATATTTATGAGAATCCTATTTTGCGGTATCAGCATTGGCCTTACCTTTACCCTTATTTTTACCCTTGGAAGTTTTATCCGCTAGATTGGCCTGAATGGAATTCACTTCCGTGGTTTTATCGAAATTTGAGGTTGGCTGAGAAGCAGTATCATTGGGAGTAGATTTTTTCTTCCTAGGATTCGGAGGAGAAGACTTCCGAGAAGTTTCAGACACATAACCAATGATACTGTCGACGGTGTTTTCAGTGCTTTAGACATTCCAGGTCTAAAAGCATCAGGAAAGAGATCATACAACGTGCCGGACAGAGAGTACACAAGATCAAGGTACTGGGCACGAGCAATGGCTTGTTCCTCAATGATGCATGCCCCCATAGAAATGTCCTTAGTAATAGGATTGATGAAAGAGGTAGTAAACCGATCAGCTAGAAGCTGATTAGGAATCTCAAACTTGATCAGGTGATGATGACACCTCCATTCATGAATTTGATCTGAGATATGGGTAGCTTGATATTTCTTCAAGGATGTGAAGAGGTGCGTCCTGGTTTCATATCAAACTAGTAACTAAAAGTGCGCGAGAAACTCCATGGCTAAAGAATTGAAATCTTGAAATATGCCATGAGATAACTCAATGTACCACTTGGTAGTGGCACCAGTAAAAGTCTGTTGGCAAATATGGAGTTGGATAGAATCTTCAACCCAAGAGTTAGAGGAACACCAAATATGGTATGTCATAACATGTGCTTGGGGGACTTCTCTGGACTTGCCCTCAAATTTGGGACAATCACCAGGGATTTTGGTTGGAACTGGATGCTAATACGGGTTATGAAGGATCAAATTATTCATCAACTTTAACACATCAGGCAGTCCCAACATAGCGAGAAACGATAATTAAGCATTAAAAGGAATTACAGGTCGTTGATAAAGACCACTGTTAGCATTCCACCCAAGTTGAGAGAAATTTTTCCCCCATATGTTTTGTCCTGGAGGATTCTGTCCATAGGGGTTATAAGCCTAATAGTTCTTCCCATACTGGGGTTGAGGACTGGGATACTGATTCTAAGCATACCATTGAGGTCCTTGCTAAGAAACATATGGTTTTTGCTACGTAACATAATCATTTCCTTGAGGTGGATTATACACCATATGGGATTGACTTTTATGGTAATGAGTGAAACCTTGGGGCGCACTATATACTGCCTGAAATTGACCTCGAGGAGGGTATGTGGTGTCGTGAGGTTGAGCAGCTTGTCTCTACAGAGCAGGTTGAATTAGCTACTGAGTAGGTTGAATAGGTTGAACTGGCTGCTGAGTAGGTCGAATAGGTTGAACCCACTATTGAGCGGGATTAGCAGGTTGAGTTGGCTGCTGAGGTTAGGAAGGTTGCCCCTGCGGAGCAGGTTGGCCTGGATAATGAGGGCCACTAGGTTTCCCTTGTGGAATAGGTTGGCCCGATGGTTGGGATGGACCAGGTTGCTCTTGAAAACCGGGCTGACCCAGCGCAGGACCGTAGGGTTTTCCTTGCTGTACAAAATCTTGGCTTTTCTGAACATAAGGTTGTCGCTGTTGCACAAAAGGTTGTCCCTGTGGTGGATACATTTTCCCCCCATGAACATAAGTTGCTCCTGGTTGAAACTGAGGTTAACGAGATGGACCATAGGTTTTTCCTTGTTGGACCAAATTTTGAAGAGGGTTGACTTTGTGCAGCGTAAGGTTGTCCCTGAGGACCAAAGGGTTGCCACTAATGGACCAAAGGTTGTCCCTGTAAGGTTTGTCCTTGTACGCCCGAGGGTTGTCCCTGTAAGAATGGTCCTTGATGAGAAACAGTTTGATAGGGATTATTCAGAGGCAAATAAACAAATTTATTAGTATAAATGGAAGGAAAATATATGGGATTACCATAGACATCATAATGATGGGGAGGATTGCTAGGAGTTTGCGACTACTGAGAACCCTGATGTGTGGAAATCTGCGGCTAAGAATCCAGAGAGGGAGCATACCATCGCTGAATATATAATAGGTAGTCATTGAATGTATAGGTAGAAACCATAGGTTCAGTGCACGTAGGACGGGTTTCCACAACGCGAGGCTGCAATACACTTGCGGCAAGCCTAACAGGAAACATGGGATGGATAAAGATAGACCTGCGAACAACAACAAACCCTGACGACTGAGTCGTACTAACAACTGGTGTAGATGAAGCCACAAAAAAGGTAGTTGAGACCAAGATAGATGTAACAGTGGCCAACGATATGGGTGTCGAAGGAGACATTCCTAATGTAGGAAAAATCGAGCTTCTAGTGGGAGCCACTGTATTGGATTGTGCCATGGATGCTACACTAGAAATGACCTGACCCAAAGTATGATAACCGGGTGGAAGAGACACTGATTGGGGGGAACGTTGATTGGAGACATACAGGAACTCTTTTGGGAAAGTCTGTATTCCCCTGTAGAAACATGGATTTTTTCACTGCCAATAGGGCTGGAAGAATCCATATCTGACGAGGTCATAAGATCGTAAAAAAGATGATGAGGACTAGGGGTAAGTAGCGAATAATAATGGTGATCCCAAATTTATATGAGAAAATTCTTCCTCACTCCCAAAACCAGACCAAGCACCCTAAGATTCCCAATTGAAATCAACCTATCCTTCAGAAGGAAACCAGGTAGGGAGAGGCAAGATACTCAGGAGAATAGGCTGTAAAAACTCGGCAGACCTAGTGGACTGTGGTGTTTCTAAATAAACGTCAGGAAAAGGACTACCACTAGGAGGCAGTAAAGAAGACGATGAAACTAGTGGTTCCCCTATAGTGACAATATTTCAACATAGGAAGGAAATGAGATAGCCTATTCGAGGCTTCAATATCAAACACTAAGGAACTACAAAAACAAGCCAAGAAGAAAACTTTAACGAGCATGCGATCGTAGGCAATTAATTTTATGACATTGAAATGGAACTTTGTTGTTTCATTTTTTAAGTGTCGAGAAACAAGGAAAATATGACTCAAGTCACTTTCAGATTGAACGAGCATGAAATGACAAGTGCTCAATGATCTTTTCACTTTTAGAGAGTCACAAAAATATCAAAATGACTACTCAGGTAATCTAAGCAAGAGGATGTACCAAGTTTCTATGAACTACCATATACACCTTGGTGATCAAATGAAAGAGAAATGACCAAGGACTGCACGTACATGTAGGTAGTCTCCCCAAATGTTGTGTTCAGTGTATCATGGTTACAGGGTGCCAGACTCGGCTTCCTATGGATAAATAATTGCAACCTATGAGGGTCTCCATATATATACGTGACGGTAAGGGGAGCACAAGTCCGTACTAGTGTTGTATAATTCCAAATGGCAAATGACAGCTACTAGGTTTAGTGACGCCGGAACATGTCACTAGCCTAGACCTCTAAAATATGTATGTTAAGTTTCAATGATTCCTTAGGTTGATCGAATTGATTTTAAGGTTGATCTTGAATTAATGTTTCGATTTGAAGACCTTACGAAATGTGATCTAGAATTCCTAAACACATACTACATGCAAAATAACATCATTTCCATTTGATGAATGCTAGCTAAGAGAAGGATAGGAATATTTAACAAAGTAGAAATTGTTACACAGCGTTTTGTCACCGTCCCTGCAATCCCTCGTCCCATACAATGGAGGACTATTCCCATGACCTGTGAACAGTAAAATATCTTGAAAACACCCTGATGGCATCCTTCTGCGTAAGGGAAAGAATTCTCCTCAAGAACATTTCCTCTGGAAAACCCTAAAAATAGATGTTTTGGCCTTGGCAGGAGTATCCAGTTCATCACTTACGCCGACCTGGAAAATTTACACTAGGCCCACGCTACTTGACGCTCTTTCCCTGTGTCTCACCTACGCCAAGCCTATTCGGGAATGTTTTTTAAAAATAAATGGCGGAAGTTTGATTCTAACAACTTCAGAATGAGTCATCGGAAATAAGTTGGGTTGTTTGAATTCAGATCTCCTTGTTTAGGAAATGGTTTTCCACCTCTCATGGAACCTTCCTATGAGATAGGACTCTATCCCATGATTATAGGGATCCCAACTTCCCTTCCTCCCTCTATAAAAGCCTGCCCTCTACATTTGCAAGAAAGCTAAACTTTTGGGAAAGAAATTATAGCTAAGTGACAATAAAGGGCAGAGCTGATGAGAACCCTTTGAGAGAGAGAGTTTTGTCAAATCCATGACGAGCTTTGTGAGACACGTCCCGCTGGAATCCTTTCGAAGGTAGATCATGACATCAGAGCACCGGTTGTAATCATTCTCTCATATCTTAATATACATGACTCTGCTATTGGTTCCATGATTGTGTTTTTCCATTATATAATGCAATTTCATTTGTTCCTCTTTCACTGATTGATAGTTATAAAGTGTGAAATATTACGTCGCATGTTGTCTCTCTTCTTTACATGTGTATAGGTATCTGGATGCATCGAGCTCATGTATCATGACCTATCCAGCTAGGAACGGAAGCACCACTTCTTCTTTGACAACAAAAATGAAGGGATCACAGTAAGCGATCTATTTTGATTCTATATTTTGTAACTAGGAAAACATATCTTTGTGTGTTTCGATTGTTGCTAGACCCACTCTAGGGCTAGTGGGATCACCTCTGTCCAAAGAGGGGATTTACCTCCACAACAATTTGGCGACCCCACTGGGGATTAGTGGGAGTTGGTCCTTCCTCCATTGGGTTTTTTTTTGGCTTTTTATTTGATTAGTCTACTTTTCTAGTTCACCTTCCTTGGTGTTAAAACCCTGTTCAGCCCCTAGAAGACTAGATCTAGCCTATGTTTGTTCATTTTCATAATTTTCTAGGGTAAACCTGATTGGCGCGGTTATCCCTCTGACAGTCACACGGAAGGGCGCTAGTTTCTAGTTAGACACCCGTGCCATCCCATGTTTGATGCAGATTATAGCCAAACAGGCGCGCCAACCCTGGTAGGTTTTAGGGTTAGCCTGTTTTTGGACTTTCTGAACTTGAGTTTTGGTCCTGGTTTGTTTTTTCTAATTTTTTGAGTGCTTTGAAGTCATTTTTTACTGTGTTTAGCCCTTTTCCTCCAGTTGTTTTCCCTTTTTTTTCAGTTTTTCATTTGAGCCCTAGGGCTTCTAGGTGCTTTAGTGTGCTGAGCCTCTGGTGGGAATTTTGGGTCTTTGCTTTCTCGGTCAACTTTGTTTATGCTTCTTTGCATTCATCTTGCTAAATCTGATTGAGTCATTGAGTTTATTGAGTGATTGTCCTCTCTTTTGTTCAGTTTCACTTTGTGTTTCTCCAAGCCTAGATCACACGGTTTGTTTGAGTCTCTTTCGAGATTCTTCTTCACTTTGAGGGATTTTGTCATCGGCTTGAGTCTTGATTTTGCTTGTTTGAGTTGAGTGAACTTTTTTTGTTTCAGCTCTCTCTTTATCATTCTCAAATTGATGTTTTCATTAGTTTTTCATTTTTTTAGTGCATTTTCTCTAATATATTGAAAAATTAAAAAAAAAATATTTTTCATTTTGATTGGCATAGTGAAAATTGAAAACTCTTTCGCATTACTAGTGTTGTATAATTCTAGAGAAAAATTTTCCAGTTTCATTTGCTTCCATTGAAATCGGTAGTGGATGTTTTTGTGCGTTCATCTCGCTATCATTTGAAAGCTCTCAACTCTCCCGTAGATAGCTCTTCATTGAATGAAATGATATTTTGTGGCATGTAGTTTGCATCTAGAGGTTTTATGAGATCCAAAATTCGATAGGGCCTTGAAATCGAAACGTAAATTTAAGATCAACTTTAAAATTTACTGAATTAACCTAAGGAAGCATTGAAACTTAACGAAACATCTAGTAGTCTAGGGTAGAGACGTGTTCTGGTGTCTTTAAGCCTAGTAGCTGTTTCTCGCCATCTGGATACAGACAGTTCTAGTATGGACTTGTGCTCCCCTTACTGTTGTGTATATAAAGGGAGACCCCATTACGTTGCAAATCCTTTATCCATAGGAAGATGAGTCTACTGCCTTTTACCCGTGATACACCGGACACAACATTCGGGGAGATTACCTGCACGTATGTTAAGTCCTTGGTTGATTTCTCTTTCATTTTTACCAAGGTGTATATGATAGTACACGGATATCTGGTACACCCATTTACCTAGATTACCAGAGCAGTCATTTTGATCTTTACTGACTCCCTAAATTTGAAAAGTTCATCAAGCGCTTTTCCTTTCATGCTTGTTTCCAAATTGAAAGTGATAGAGTCATCTTTTACTCGTTTCTAGACTCTTAAAACATGAAACAATAAAATTTCAAGTTTCAATTTGGTAAAATTAATCACCTATGATCACACGCCCATTTCGAGATTGATTTTTCAGCCTGTTTTTGTTTGCCTTGGTTTTTGCCAGTGTGTCTTTGTTTTTTATCTCTTCCTCTTTTTGCTATAGTCACCGTGGTGGAACCATCAGTTTCGTCTACTGGTAGTCCTTATACAGATGATTCATCAGAAGTCTCTCATTCCTCTTCTGAGCATCAGCAGCTCGTTGTATCTGAGTTTCCCTTTGGGGGACCAGTTATATCTGAGCGTGCCTTTGGAGGACCAGTTTAGTTCAATTGGCCCTTGTCCAATGCTTGGTTTGGATTTGGAGTTGGGGAAAACTTCCCTCCTCTTCATCGGGATCACCATTTTTGGCTTCCGTCATACCTCCTAGTCCCTGTTGTCTTTTAGAAGATCTAACGGTAGGGTCTGATATTGACTCATCCAGTCCTATTCCTAGTGAGGGCATTCCTACTTCTGGTGAAGACTACCAGCTTTTTCCCGAAGACATCCCTGAACCATTTGTTCTATCTTCACTTGTTCCATCGCTCCCAGCTAGATATAGGTCTTTAAGTCAGGTCATGGCCACTATTTCCTCTATGGGAATATCAACTCTGTCCATGGAACTGACCATTCCCTCGTTAGGGATGTCGTCATCGACACCTCTCACGACATCTCATTTTGTCACATCGACACCTATTAGACCTACTATCTGCGTGGCTGTGTCTACGCCTATTGTCACCACTCAGCCAATTGAGACCTCATCAGTTCCTGAAGACGTTTATATAGTGACTACCATTCCTGAAAACCTTTCTCTCGAGGAGTATCGAATGACTTTACAACCGTCGATCTCCCAGGTTGATCAATCATCTCAGGATCTTAATCGTCCTTAATTTTCTCATTATGGAGTAGATTGTACCCTGACCTATTCAATTTCATTTTAATATGATGAGCACGGAAACCCCATTCATTTACCTACTCTTGAGGATTATCGGTATATTAACGGTTTTATACCTACCCTGCCTATGCAAAATTCTAACCAACAAGGACAACCCTTTCAAGGAAAACCTTTGTTTCAACAAGGATATGCTTTTGGCCCACAAGGAAAACCCTTCTAGGGACAAACTTCATCCTAGCCAGGGTATGCATACGACCCGCAATGGAAACCCTTACAGAGACAACCTTCGGTCCAGTAGGGATTATTTTACGGCCCGCAAGGGAAGTCTTACAATCCTCAAGGTCAACCTCTACAGCCTCTCCCTGTGGTCCAACCAGGGTAACCTCAAGCACCGATAGGGAAACCGGTGTATCCACCTGGAATTTTATATTGTCCTGGGGGCACAAACCCATCCTTCTCAACCTTTGGTGCAACCTCAGCAGCCTCATTTTCTAATTGGTCAAAATGTTGCACAACTAGGGCCATCTTATGGTCCTATCCTAGGTCAACCTGGTTATCAAGCACAACCTGTCCCACTCCCACCATCAATCCAACTCGCTCAGCCGGGGAAACCTGGTGCCCCTGATTAGCCAGGTCAACCCGTTCAACCAGGACAACCTGCATAGCCTATTAACCCTGCTCAGCTGCCGATCTATTCTATGCCACAGCCGAATCCACCTGTGCACCCAACTTATTCGACTCAGCGGGGCCCCTCTTACGAGCATCCCATTCAGCCCCAAGGTGGCTATTACCCTCAAGGTCAGTCTTGACTAGTTTACAACCTGCCTCAAGGTTCTAGTTATTACCCTCAACAGGCAGGCTATACTTATACTCTGCAGAAAAATCCTTACACTGCTCAATCGGGACCCATGTAAACTCAAAATTAGTATCCTAGTTATCAACCCCCGTATCCTAGTTTTCAGCTGCCATATCAACCCAATTATCCGGCTTATACCCCCTATGGTCAGAATCCTCCAGTACAGAACCAATGGGGGCAGAGTCATGTTCAACCAGGATGGAGTACAGGTACAGGTCCTTCTCTACGACCTGCCATGCCTTTTAAACCTCAATTACATTTTCTCACCACTTTGGAGTTACTGGACGTGTCCAAATTGACTAATGATCTGATTCTTCATAATCCATATTGGCCTCCAGTTCTGATGAAGGTTTTTGGTGATTGTCCTAAGTTTGAGGGAAAATCTGGAGAAGACCCCCAAGCACACGTCATGACCATTTATGGTGTTCTTCGAATTCTTGGGTGGATGACTCGATTCCTTTGCGTCTTTTCCAACGCACTCTCACCGGCGTTGCTGCTAAATGGTACATAGAATTTTCCCGTGGTATTTTTCAAGATTTTAATACTCTATCTATGAAATTCCTGACACATTTCCAGATACCGGTTCGTTACGAAGCCAGGATGCATCTCCTAACATCTCTGAAACAGGACAAAGCTACTCATATTTCAGATCACATTCACGAATGGAGACGTCATCATCGTCTGATCAAGTTTGGAATTCCTGATCAACTTCTGACTCATTGGTTCACTACCTCCTTTGTCAATAAGATTGCACAGGACATTGTTATGGGGGCATGTGTAACCTAGGAACAGGCTTCTCGCGCCCAGTACCTCGATTTAGTGTACTCTCAATCGGGCACATTATACGACATCTTGACTGATGCCCCGCGACCAGGGACCTCTAAAGTGTCGACTACTCCATTAGTAGACGTTGTTATTGGTTCCATCTCTCAGAATTCTCGCAAGTCTTCATCTTCCAATGCCGGGAAGCCAAAATCAAATTCATCCAATGATTCTGCTTCTCAACCTGCTCTGGACTCTGGCAAGTCCTCAAAGGTCAATGTCGTTTAGGCTAATTCTGTGGAAAATACTTCCAAAGGTAAAAATAAGGGCAAAGGCAAGGCTAAATCCGATGCCCCAAATCCAGATTTGGCTAAGCCTCATGCTGATAACGGATCACAACGTAAGCCCAAGTATCCTTGTTTAATCTACGATGAAAAGCACTACACCAAGGATTTTCCACAATGAGCCGAGGTCAGTAGATTTCTCAAGGGCACAAATGGAACTCCTGTTGTTCTGAAAGAGCCCTTCCCGTCTCAGCAAACATAGATGGTTGAGCAGCCTACACCATCTGTGCCATTTGGTTCACAAGTATTCATGATGAATGGCTTTGCACCTGTTTCTATCACCGCTCAGTCGAAAGACTATTTTGGGTTGTGTTAGGCGACAGGGAAGGAGATCACTGATGGTCCTCCTCCCCCACCTATATTTGGCCCACTTGAGATTGAAATGCCTAGTCTCAAACCCGTTGTGCAGCCACCTTCCAAAGGTGTTGTCAGGAAATCTTCCTATAATCCGAACGCCCTTGCTGCCCAGCATTATAGCATTGTTGAGGATTTGGCGCAAGTGCCATCTGCCATGTCTACATTGGAAGTGCTCCAGAGTTTCCCATCTCAACGGAAGGCGCTATTACCTGCCATCAGCAGGATTAATCCTTCTAATTCTAGGCTTCTCTCTTTTGACTTGGAAAATATGTTCCCCGACTTCCGCATCAGATTGTGCTTAATATACAAGTCGGTATTAATGGTCTCAATATCCATAGAGCCATTGTGGATGAAGGTGCATCCAAATGCGTCATGTCATCTACCTGCTGGAAGGCCATTGGATCTCCGACCTTGACTTCATCTCCCAATTCCCTCGAGGCATTCGATGGAAGGGAATCGAAACCCTTGGGTGTTCTCGCGAGTCTACCAATTAATTTACAAGGGAAGACTATTAACATCGAAGTAGAAGTTGTTGATGTGAAAATAAATTACAATATTCTACTCGGTCATAGTTGGACCCATGCTATGTTGTGCATGTCGTCCACCCTCTTTCATGTGTTGAAATTTCCGCATGAGAGAAAAATTGTTACTGCCGACTAGTTATCCTTCTTTACCTCGTCATCCGAGAAAAATATCCCATATGTGGATCAGATACCCACTCCTTTTGACAGTGTGGGACCGAGAATTTCCAAAGATCCCACCCTTATGGGTGTCTTTCCTCCTCCACCATCGAATACTATTCAAGTCAATATGATCTCTAGGTCGAATGACCCATGGATCATCCCTTCTCCTAAACAGGTTGCCTCTTTTGGAGAATCGATGCCTCTGACCCTAGTTGAAATCAATTATTGTGAGATCATTGCCACATCGGATCCTCCTCCTGCTGATAATGCTCCTTTGAGCATGGCTCTTGATATTTATTCTCAATACCCTTGGCTCGGCGATGTAGATTCGCCTGATCCTTTGAGAGAATTTTTTCCATCTGACGAAGCTATCGTGGAGACTATGTCTCTCAAAGATATGTCGTGGTGTGATGGGCATCATCGTTCCTCATTTATGCCTAGCCCAGGGGAAATTTTTAATTGTTTCGAGCGTTTTTCATCTTAGGTTCCCTCTCCGCCGCTCCAAATGCCAATATTGACACAAGAAGTTTTCTCGGAAGGAAATTTGAGTAACATTACCCAAAAGATTCCTATCGACATCTCCGTTAAATCGGAGGTTGTCAAGAAGATCCATGTGGGAGTCACTTGTTCTCTCGATGAGATTCAAGTGTACACTAGTCTCTTCTGCGAATTTCATGATGTTTTCACTTGGTCTTACGAAGAGATACCTGGAATTGATCACAGTATCGTCATGCACGAAATTCCCACCTATCCCGATGCGAAGCTTGTGCGCCAGCATCTCTGTCTAGTGCATCCTCGGAAAGCTGCTGCTATAAAAGCTGAAGTTGAGAAAATTCTTAAAGTGGGTTTCATATATCTGATCCCTCTGATAGAGTGGGTTTCCAACATTGTCCCCGTGGATAAGAAGCAGGGCACAATTTGAGTCTGTGTTGACTATCGAGATATCAATCGGGCTTGCCCTAAGAACAACTATCCCACCCCTTTTATCGATCAGATCATTGAATATTGTGCAGGGAGTGAGATATTTTCCCTTATGGAAGCCTTTTCAGGTTATAATCAAATCAATATCCTCCCATCCGATCAACATAAGACCAATTTTATCTGTCCGTGGGGAACATTCGCCTATAAGAAACTCCCTTTCGACTTGAAAAATGTTGGGGCTACCTTCCAGCATGCCATGTCTTTCGCCTTTCACGACATACGTAATGTTGTTCAGCCGTACCTGGATGACCTTCCTGCTCATTTAGCTCTACACAAAGACAATCTAGAACATCTCCGCCAGATTTTTCTCTGTTGTAGGCATTACAACATCAGGCTTAATCGTCACAAGTGTGTATTTTGCATCGACTCTGGTCGAATTTTAGGGTTCATTGTCTCTAAGGATGGAATTCACCTTGATCCTCTTAAGGTTGAGGCTATTTTTAATCTCCCCTTCCCATCCTCTTTAAATCAGCTTCAGAGTCTTCAAGGGAAAGTGAATTTCTTACGTCGTTTTATCCTGAACTATGCGAAGGTAGCCAAAGGGTTCACGTGACTTCTAAAACAAGACGTCCCTTTCTACTGGGACTAGATTGCTCAGCAATATTTTGATAACCTTAAGACATTGCTTATCTACACTCCATTAATATGTCCTCCAAATTATCATCGCGACTTTACCCTCTATTTGTCTACCGCATTCAGTACAATTGCCATGGTTTTGGTGCAAGATGACGATGACGGTAAAGAAAACGTGATCTATTACCTGTCTCGCAACCTCCTTGACACTGAAACACGTTATGCAAACATCGATAAGTTGGCACTGGCTACAATCCAGGCCTTTCAGTGGTTTCACCATTACATCCTATTACGCATGGTAACCGTGATTTCTGACTGCAACCCCATGACTTACATTTTGTCTCGAAAATTGCTGGGGAGAAAGTACTCAAAGTGGATTGTGATCCTCCAAGAGTTTGATTTGGAGTTCACTACTACCAAATCAAAGAAATCACTGGTTTTTTCTGATCTCATTTGTTCTCTCCCTACCGACTCTGTTCCGTCTCAATTCGAGGATCATAGCCCGAATGAAAGTCTCTTCTTAATCAACACTCTCTATCCATGGTACGGTGATATCATCATGTACCTCTAGACATCTACCTTTCGGTCCAAGTTAACGAAGGATGCTCGACACCATGTTCGATATCATTCGCAACCATATCGCATTGTCGGAGATACCCTATATCATGTTGGAGTTGATTTCGTACCCCACCAGTGTTTGACCTTAGAAGAGGCTGAGAAAGTTATGAATGACTATCACAGTGGTGTCTGTGGCAATCACATGTCCGGTTATGCTACCGCACAGAATATCCTTCGTGCGGGCTATTTATAGCCATCTATATTTAAAGACTGTCTCGTTCTAGTATGACAGTGTCATGCGTGCCAGATCTTCCAATGCAAGATGTGTGCACCGCCTCTCCCATTACATCGTGTAATTACCATGGGCCCTTTTTCTTAATGGGGCACTGATTTTATGATGTGTAACCCTCACTCAGCTAAGGGGCATGCTTATATCATCATTGTCGTAGATTATTTCACCAAGTGGGATGAAGCAATGCCTACACTGGTTGTGGATGGTAAGACAGCTGCAGAGTTCATTTTCAACCATTTGATAACTTGTTTCGGTGTTCCTCAAGCCATCGTCACTCATCATGGCTCTCATTTTCGGGACTATATGATGGCAGAGCTGACATCTAAGTTGGGCTTGCATCATGACAACTCGACGCCATATTACCCTCAGGAATGTAGGAATTTATAGGGTAAGTTCCGTAGAGCAAGAACCAAAGGTCACCGCTCAGAAACAGATCACAAATTAGTACACCAGTATAATAGTATGGTTAAAACCTTCAAAGAGGGAAATAGTCCACGCCTTGAGCCAACGAGGCCACTTCACAGAATTTATTAATATAAAATAAAAGTTACATATGTTTCTCTCATAAACGATTACTGGAAAAATGACCCTCCATGCTCTTTAAATAGAGATCATGTACCAATCGGGTGTTAAGCCACGGATCAAGTGTCGTTAATACCGAGGTGAGAGATAACCATCGGATCACTACAAATCGTAACCGTCGGATTATAAGTTACAAATGTACATGGTAAAGAAACACACTTTACCTAACTCTACATTAGACTAAGTTATTCTTAACTGTTTCCTATGTGTCGGAATATCCTAACACTCCCCCTTAAGAAAAAATTGGGATATGATTGAAGGATTTACAAATTTGACACAAAAGGATCCTATTTCCTATGTGTTGAAATATCCTAACATCCCCCCTTAAGAACAAATTAGGATATGATTGAAGGATTTACAAAAGTGACACAATAGGAGAAGGAAGGAGGCATTAGAGCATATCCCCCCTTAATGACAAATTTCCTAAACTCCAAGCATGGATCAAAGTTTGGTAAACTTTGCTTTTGTGAAAGCCTTCATAAAGATATCGGCTGCTCGATCGTTGGTCTAACAATACTGCACTTCAAGAACATGATCATGAATGAGCTTTCTGAAAAAGTGTATGTGGAGTTCAATGTGTTTCATACGGTGATGTTGAACTGGATCTTTACATAGCTTAATGGCACTCTAATTATCACACCAAAGTGTAGTTATATGTTGCTGATGAATACCAAATTTAGACAGGATCTGATGAAGCCACATGGCTTCCTTGTTGGCTTCAATTGCACCATGATACTCTGCTTCTGCTAAAGAAAGGGAGATGGCACTTTGTTTCTTACAAGACCAAGTAATAGGTCCTGAAATAAGAGTGAATACATATCCTGTAGTGGACTTTTGATTATCAGTGTCACCAGCCCAATCAAAATCAGTGAAACCAATCAATAAGGTAGATGCTCCTGCACTGTAATGAATCCTAAACTGAACTGTACCTTGAATATATCAAAGTGTTCTTTTAGCTGCTTTCCAGTGACTTTCATGAGGTTGGTGCATAAACCAAGCGACAAGACCAATGACAAAGGAAAGGTCAGGATGGGTATGGGTTAGATACAAAATTTTACCAACAAGTTGACGGTATAAGGTATCATTAACTTCAAGGGTAGTACAGTTTATTGAAATCTTGACTCTAGACTGAAAGGAAGAAGGGGTAGGCTTATAGTCTTCCATGTGAAAGTGGTGTATAATATCACAGGCATACTTGGACTGAGAGAGGGTAATGCCTTCCTTGGATTCCAAGACTTGAAGACCAAGGAAATAATGAAAGTGTCCTAAGTCTGTCATTTCAAACTTATTTTTGAGGCTAGACTCCACATGGTTTATATGGTTTGGATCACTACCATTAAGGATAATATCATCAACATAAAGAACAAGGATGGTGAAGGAATTACCAACCTTCTTGGTGTAGACAATGTTTTCAGAATGACACCTAGAAAGTCCAGTATCTAAGATAAATCTATCCATTATGGCATACCAAGTGTGAGGAGCTTGTTTGAGACCATAGAGAGACTTCCTAAGGCGACAAACAAGGCTAGAGTCTTTTTGGATAAAGCCAAGGGGTTATTCCATGTATATTTCTTCATGAAAATCTCCATGTAAGAAGGCAGATTTAACATCCATCTAATGGAATTCCCATTTAAAGGAGGCGGTAAGGGAAAGAACAAGGCCGATAGAATTCATTTTGGCAATAGGGGAGAAGGTTTCAGTATAGTCAATGCCTTCAACTTGTGAAAAACCTTCAGCGAAAACACGAGCTTTATGTCTATCCACTTTTCCATCTGGTCCAAACTTTGTTTTGTAAATCCATCTGCATTTGACAAGTTTTCTTCCTTTTGCAAGAGGAACAAGATCCCAAGTATTGTTTGCCAATAAGGAACAATACTCTTCATTCATAGCTTCATCTCAATCTAGATGACCGGAGGTTTCTTCAAAGGTTTCTAGATTAATTTCTTCTAGAACTTGAGCAAATAAGGAAGAGGCTCTTTCGAACTGAGAATGTGTATGTCGTCAATCAGCAAGGTCACCTGCTGCATCCCGAGTAGAGCGGACCCATCTTGGAAGTGGTGAAGTATAAGGAAAAATTTCACGAGCTGGAGGAGGATTTTCATGCTGTCATCATCCGAACTAGAAGGAATGCTATTTAAAATAGAAGAGAGAGAGAGAGGTGGCACATATGCCAAATCAGGCTCGCAGGCCAAAGGTGGCACACTCACCAAACTAGGCTCGCAGGCTGATATATTTTCATCAAACTTTACATCTCTTCTAATGATTATATTTTTGGATTTGGGTTGAAGAAGTCTATATCCTTTGACATCTTTAGAATATCCAACAAAAATACATTTTTCACTCTTAGGTTCTAAGGCTTTATGTTTCGCATCTAGAATATGGGCCCAAACATCACTTCCAAAAACATGAAAGTGACTTACATCTGGTTTGATTGAGCTCCAAGCTTCTTCTGGAGTTCTATTCTTTAAAACCTTAGTAGGAGTGTGATTTACTATGTAATTTTCTACACCACTTGCTTCGCCCAAAAATTGGAGACCAAGTCCTCTACCTTAGATCACACAATTGATCAATTTTTAAGTTGTGATTTCTTCTTTCAAATACACCATTTTGTTGTATATATGAAATGTGATGTTGCAATTAAAATTGCCCAGTGTGGGCAGAAGTTGATAAATTTGTTGTTAACATATTCTCCGCCATTGTCTGATCTTAACTTAAGAATTTGATGTCCAGATTGTTTCTCAACAAAGGCCTTAAAGGCCAAGAACATGTTAAAAAATTCACTATTGAGTTTTAAGAAATATACCCAAGTGTGTCTGGAAAAATCATCAATGAAGGTTAAGAAGTACTTGCAACCACAGAAAGAAACAATAGGAAGTGGACCACATAGATCACTGTGCAAAAGTTGTAAAGGGGCTGAAGCATGCCAAGAGGCACGTTTGTCAAAACTATCCCGATGATGTTTTCCGAGTACACATCCGGAGCAAACACTATCCCGGCAAGATACAATATGAAGACCTGTCACCATATTTTCCTTACATAGAGTTTGAAGGGAGCGATAGTTTATGTGACCAAATAGCCCATGCAAAAGTTTTCTCACATCATCATTACGAGAAACAAAAATAGAGGGAAGAGATGATGACCCAAAGTTGTCAAAGTTATACAACCTTTTGGAATCATCAGCAATGCGAGTAGCTAAAATATGTTTAGGATCTTTGAGGTCCTTGATTACAACATCATGAGTTGAGAATTCTACTATTTTCCCTTCACATGAATGAGTTATCTGATAAACAGATAGAAGGTTGCATGACAAGGCAGGGACACATAGTACATCATTAAACTGGCCATTATCTAGATGAATGGTTCAAGATCCTACAACACTAAGGGATCTATCATCACCAACATAAATATGTTTGGTGTTACAATTATTTAAAGAAGAAAAATGGATTTATTTTTAGCCATGTGGTAAGAAGCTCTAGAATCAATGAGCCACTCATGAGAAGGAGAAGAAGAAGATACATTTAATGCATAACCAGATATTGATTCTTGACAACCACAAGAAGAAAGTGCCATTCCTGAAGATGAAGGTGAAGAGTGCTCCAAATTGATGTTGTGCTTCTTCATTGCTACTTCTAAGGCTTCCATCTTCTTCAAACATTTGGACTCTAAATGGCCATCATGATTGCAAAAGTTGCAATGTCTATCTGTCTTCTTTCCTTTGTTTTTATTTGCCTTATCATTTTGGTGAGTTGCTTTTTCAGTTTGTGGTTGAAATTTCTTAGGAACCTTGTTTGGTTTCAGACCATACTTTTTAGGATACCGCTTCTTGGGATTCTATTGATATGATTGATGTTGGGATGCTAAGGCTTTCTTAGAAGTGTTTCTAGCAGTGATAAGACCAAGGTGTAAAATTTTTTCTTGCTCTCTTATCAAAGAATCACAAAAGGCATCAAAAGAGGGATTCTTGTAGGTGGTTCCTGAAGAAATGATGGCTTCTCTAGTGGAATTGAAGGTAGAAACAAAAACAGAGTATGCATGGCCAAGCTTAGTAAGAATGAAATATATGAGGCTACCATCTTCCTTTTTGACCTTACAACCTTCTAAAAGAACTTTGAGGGTCTTGAATTTGGACAAAAAATCTTCAATAGAGGAGAAATTATTGGGGTCCAAAGTAAGCAACTCATTTTCAAGCTGATGGGCCCTGATTTGATTTTGAATGCCAAAGGCAGTATTTAGCTTGTCCAGGGCTTCACAAGGGGTGTGAATGTCAAGGGTATGAAATCAAAGATCTTGAGCAATGGACATTCCTATCAACCCTCATGCCTGATCTTGTTTATTTTCCCATTTAGAAAATTTATCATCATCAGAAGGTTTAGTTTATACCCCTATGGCTATTCTCTAAAACCATTTACTTCTAAGTATATCTACCATGTGAGGTAGCCATTGGAAATAATTGGTGTTGTTAAGAAAAACCGGGCATGCACTTTTAAAAATATTGAAGCTGAGAAAAGCTAAAACTAACTACTCCAATGGAAAGATCTTGAAAAATTAGGACGTTTAAAAAAAAGGCTCGAAAAACGGCTTCTGGATGAAGAAGTTATGCCTTTTGAAAAAACTAAGTTGTAGATACCAATAGTTATGGGAACGGGATGAAGTGCGGCTCTTTAAAAATAAATTCCACCCCTTTGAACAAAAACTTTTTACAAAAGAAGCTTGAGAAGGAGACTTGAACCCAAGACCTCTATTCTCATAAACTAACCCCTCACCAAGTGAGATAGTAAAGAAAGGAGGAAGGGGGGATTATTATTATTATTATTATTATTATTATTATTATTATTATTATTATTATTATTGGAGGTGTGTGTGCTTTTTCCTACACAAAAAACGAGCAGAATAAACGAAATGCAAAGCCTTACGACAGAATGTTAGATTCTCGGTTACCCTTACTAGCAACTATCACTTTTTTCACTATTTCTGATTTTCGGAGATCGCACAAAGATGCGGGGAAAGAGCATACGTAGAAAAAAAATCCCTTTTTCCTGTTTCTGATTTGCCGAGATCGCATAGAGCGCATAGCAAAGAGCATACACAGAGAAGAGGGTATAGATCTGGAAAATAAAAAAAACTTAATACCGAAAATAAACAAAAATAAATCGAAATAAGAAGAACTATTAACAAATATAATTGCAAAATAGATGCTTTATACCTCCAGATTTAAACTGACATAACTTGGGCTACCGGAAACCTTTTCACATGAAACGAAAGGCGTTCCTCACTGTAATAGATGCTCCAAACACAACCAAGTAGTTTTCAAAGCCCAAAAATGTTCATAAATAGTATATCTACAAAACGGCATTCACATGCAGTCAAACCGGCTTCGGATTTTGATCAACAGTAGACGTGGACCTCAAAATAGATCTGATACCATGTAGGAATTTATAGGGTAAGTTTTTTAGATCAAGAATCAAAGGTCATCACTCACAAATAGATCACAAATCAGTACACCAGTATAATCACCTGGTTAAAACCCTCAAAGAGGGAAACAGTCCACGCCCTAAGCCAACGCGACCACTTCAGGGAATTTATTAATATAAAAGAAAATTTACATATGTTTCTCTCATAAACTGTTACCAGAAAAATGACCCTCCATGCTCTTTAAATATAGATCATGGACCAATCGGGTGTTAAGCCACAGATCAAGTGCCGTAAATACTGAGGTGAGAGATAACCATCGGATCACTACAAATCGTGACCGTCGGACTATAAGTTACAAATGTACATGGTAAAGAAACACACTTTACCTAACTCTACACTAGACTAAGTTATTCTTAACTATTTCCTATGTGCTAGAATATCCTAACAAGGAAAATGGCCAGGTTGAATCCATGAAAAAGGTTCTTGTCATGATGCTTCAACGAACAATTGTTATACACAAATCAAGTTGGCATATCTAGTTGTTTTCAGCTATTTGGGCCTACCAAACGTTAGTAAAGAGTGCAACCGGATTCACACCATTTTAGTTGTTGTATTCTCTAGAAGCTACTCTTCTGGTTGAATGTGAGATCCCTTCTCTAAAATTGGTTGTGGAATTACTTCTCAACGCTTCACCGGAGGAAGAATGTCTCCTATATCTCGAGATATTGGACAAAACTCGCCGTTTAGCTGCTTTGGTTATCGAGGCACAGAAAAAGCGGGTTAAAGCTCATTTCGATCAAATAGTTTCTCCGCGCTCTTTTATCGAAGGGGACCTCGTCCTCTTGTATGATCAAGCTCATGACAAGCTTGGGGCAGGAAAATTCCAACCTATGTGGCATGGGCTCTATATCATTAAACGTGTATTGAAAAATGGGGCTTATAAGTTGATCGATTATGAAGGTCTTCCTTTTGGTGAAGCCCAAAAATGGGTTGTACCTGAAGAAATGTTATGCTTGAATCATTCTTGCGTAGTATATGTACATACATGATTTTTTCATTTTTGTGCATGTGTGGTGTGGTGTGCTTTGTAAGCATTTTTATTCTTACTAAGTATTCCTAATTGTGTAGATGTATATTACTCCTTATGTCAGTTTCGCGGATGGTGCCTCCTGCAGTACCAGGAACCTGTCTTTGGCAGCCTGGGTAATTTACAATCCTGTTGGTGAGTTGTTTAATTTACAAGGTGTTTGTCTAGGGCTTGCTACAAATAATGTCGCAGAATATAGTGCCATTTTGGAATTATTAAACGAGTTTGTTAACCTCGGCATTCGCGTGTTACTTGTACATATCGACTCATAACTTGTGGTTTTACAGCTCAATGGTCATTATTCAGTTAGAAACCTATGCATTTTAAGAATGTATCTACGTATCGTTTACTTGAAAGAAATTTTGATTACATCACATATCAGCATATACCAAGATGAATGAATACACTAACAGATGCAATAGCCAACATGGTATTAGATATAAATTTACGCAATTTGTAAAAACATTATCATATGTAAGCAAGATCCATGTAGAGAATAGATGTATATATATATGTCAAGTGTTTGCAACGTGTGCATCATATAAAACCAAAAATATATATGTTTGTTTTAGTTACATCCGGAGACGACATGTCTCTCAAAAATATGCAAATGGAAAGCCTAGGTGACTAATCGGCATGGTGCTCGTGGTAGCACATCACTGCCCACACCAACCGCCTCAGTAAGTGGTGGATATGACTCGGCACCCCTACGGTGTGCCTCTGATAAGCTAGGGGAACATCAGCTGAACGAGCATAATTCAGAACTCCACGAGTGATCACCTCTAGTTTTTGTACAAGCTCGTCCATCTTGCCACCCTCACCTTGAGGGTCATGAGCGAGAGGGGTCCTCATCGCTACTGGTGACATTCCGGCGGGCCTCTCTGGGACAACATCTGCATACATATAGGATTAGCTGTTAGAACATGCATGTATACCAAAAAATCATAAAACTC
Source organism: Pinus albicaulis (assembly GCA_034641835.2). NCBI lineage: Eukaryota > Viridiplantae > Streptophyta > Pinopsida > Pinales > Pinaceae > Pinus > Pinus albicaulis. The sequence goes on along the minus strand of CM076584.1, from coordinate 620,791,483 downwards.
ATAAAATTAAAAAGAGTCTTATCAAGCTCCTCATCCCATTCCTCTCCCTCTGGGAGCAGAAGGTCTGGGTCTCCGGTAAAATCGATGCCCGTATAGGGCCAGTCCTCCATGAAGATCAACTATCGTCGAAGCCAGTCAAAGAACTTGGGCCACCAGGACATCTTCTGGCTGCCCCCTACCCTGGGCATCAATGCCGTCCATCGAGCCATCCATGGCTCTCTCAGTGGTGGATCCGAGACTATGGCCTCCTGGTGCTGAAAAATTGGTAATCGTGCCAGGAAGAATGACACCAGAATCGACCCATATCCAAACTATTTTAGTTTGGTCTCCTTGCATTTTGTGAGTTTCCATTTAATGTTCATGGTCACGGTCGTGGCCCAGTCAAATATAGTTGGATTCATACACTCCGATGCAAGAAGTAACTGCATATTTTTTGCCTCGTGCGGTGCCTGCGATCCAGCAGCCCACGTAATGGTGTGTAGCACTACTCTTATTGCTAGATCAGGGATGGTTTGAATGTCTACTTTCCCTCTCCCTGTTCCTTTCCATGCCCCTGCGCACACCCTATTCATGACCATTGTCATGTTTTCTCCTGAAGGCCTGGTACCGGTCAGAATAGGGACTGGACCCCTGCGTGACAGTCCAGTGATGAAGTATACATCTGATACTTTGAGCTCAAGTTCCTGGTCTCAAATTTTGAATTTCTCCTCATCCTCATCCCAAATGTTGATGAGATACTACAGTAGTTCAGGCTGAGCCTGGAGACATGCCGTCATAAAGAATTTTTTCAGGCCATAATTTGGAAGAGCATTCATACAATGCTCGTTTCCCATTTCCAGTTCATCCTCTTCGCTATGTTCTCTCTATTTCCATTCAATAACCATCCTTTTTTCTAGTTACCTGCATCAATCAAACATAGGAATGTTATAAACCTCCTTGGGTCTTCAAAATTAAATTTAATTGGTTTTTTTTTGAGAAATTTTAGCTAGATTCTATGTTGTGCTGTTGGTGTGGTTGTTTGGCTAACACTCGTGCCAGCTAGCGTGACCTCTGTGTAAAAAAAAGCGGGTTGGTGCGGGTCCATGCCAAGAACACACGCCAACTGCAGAGCCCTAAAATTTGAAAATCCTTCCCTAAAGGACCTCAAACAATGATTAAATACAGTAAAATGTAACTTAAAATATGGACAAAGAGATTGGCTCTTACCTGAACTGGACGGAATTCAATTTGGTCCACTGGATTGGTCACACTTGTCACCTGAAGATCGAAGCAAAAAAGGGTCATTGTTGCTCTGCAAAGAAGAAAAAAATGAAAATTAAATATTTTTTACCACTGTTGGTCTTTTATAGCTTTTTCAAGCCCTAAATGGGTTTTTAAACATGTTTGTCGACATATTTTTACATTATTTTCATCGAATATGTTTTACACGTGCCTTTTTGTCTAGCAACAGGTTCTTCAAGTGGTTTTGACGAAGAGATGAGTTATATTTTATACTTTTTCGGACTCGGTAAAAACATGAAAAAGTCACTACTCGAGTCACATTTCATCTCTTTTGTGACACTCTAGAACTGAAAAGATTGTCAAGTCACTTTTCATTTTGAGCTCGTTAAAGTGGCTGTGAAACGACATCTACCCAGTATATGTTTACCCCTTTTTCAGGCTGGGATAGATTATTTACGAAAAAGGAATGCCCTAGCCTATCGCGACTAGGAGGTTCTCTAAGACATAGTTTTCTACCTTTTTGGATCTGTGGGACTACATACGAAAAGGGACTACTAGAGTTTTCTTTTCTGCTGTCTTTTCAAACTCTCTAAATATGAAAAGATGCCAAGTTCTTCCTTTGTCATACTTGTTAAAAACTGATGACATCAGACTCTGTCGTAATGATGTTACTCAAGTTCCTCCTTCCTAGGGCTCGTAAAATGTACGAGGTTGGATTTTTCCGAAGGAAAAACTTACATCACAAGCATATGCTATCCCCTTCAAGCTTGTTTTAAAAAATAATTGGGGTACTTGCCAGAAATGGTGGGGGGAAATGGAACCAATATTATAGTCGTGTCAGCAGTATGTCGCTCTTGAACATGGCACTTGTCTACATTCGTGTCGGGTTGGGGACATCTCATCTCATTACCTTCTTCCCTTCATGGGTTTGGGTAATCTATTTTGACTGCTCATCTTCTGTTTGCCACATCACCGTGACCTCAGATCCCTTTTTGTCAAATACTACCAAATCTAGCGTCGTGTCGTCGATATGTTCAAGAGAAGTTTGCCTCTACAATTTTCAACCTCCCTCTGATTCTCTGCTAGTCTTGATTCACAAACATTATATCCCTCTGTCTCATGTCGATGATGTGGGAAATATTATGGCCCACCTTCTATCAAGGTCACTTCTTGTCGACTTTAGCTCATTATCTGCGAAGTTGGTCTAGACACTCCCTTCAGGTACCTTGGAGCCTGCATGCCTCAATAGCAGTTTCTTCGCATTTGACACAAGCTTTTCATTATTAGCCTTGATCATATGATTCTACGGATGCTTGACGCTAGATCATTGTTCACACTCTGTGGATTGTACCTCTTGTACCTTGAGAGCCATCGTCATTATTGGTAGTTTCTCTCGCGTCTGTTGATAGTTTTCATCATTGGCTGGTAATCATACGATGTTCTTGCATTTTCGACTTTAGCTCACATATTCACATGCTTGAACTTTTTCTTTGTTCGGGTCAAGATGGAGCACAAGACCCTGGATTTTATCTGATGAAATCCAGGCTGTAGGTTCTTTGTGGATTATTATGACTTATTACATCACTCTTTTGATTGGATGGCTGCGACCATACCTGAGTCTACTTGTTGATCCTTATTTTACTGGATGGTTGCGTCCATACCTTGGATCTCGATTTTTTTACACTTTATTATGGATGGTTGTGCCCATACCACATATCGTGTATCATACATATCAGTTGTATTTGTATTCGCAGGTCTTCCGACGGCAGTGTTTTCAATTGGACGCATTCTCATAAATAATTTCACCCCTACCTCTCTCTCAGACCTCATGCTTTAGGGGGCATCTGTTACATAAAATTTTGTCACCATCCCTACAATCCCTCGTCCAGTACATTGGAGGACTATTTCCATGACCTGTGAATAGTAAAATGTCCTGAAAACACCTTGATGGCATCCTTCTACATAAGGGTAAGAATTATCCTCAAAAACATTTCCTCTAGAAAACCCTAAAAATAGATGTTTTGGCCTTAGCGCGAGTATCCAGTTCATCACTCGCGCCGACCTGGAAAAGTTACACTAGGCTTGTGCCACTTTGCACTCTGACCTTGTGTCTCACCTGTGCTAAGCCTATTTGGGAATTTAAAAAAAAACAAATGGCAGAATTTTGGTTCTAACAACTTCAGAATGAATCATTAGAAAGAAGTTGGTTGTTTGACTCCAGATCTCCTTGTTTAGGAAATGGTTTTCCACCTCTCATGGAACATTCCTAAGAGATAGGACTCTATCCCATGATTATAGTGATCCCAACTTCCCTTCCTCCCTCTATAAAATCTTTCCCTCTCCATTTTCAAGCTAGCTGAACTTTTGGGAAGGAAATTATAGTTGAGTGACAATCAAGGGCAGATCTAAGGAGAACCTTGTGTGAGAGAAAGTTTTGTCAAATCCCTGATGAGCTTTGTGAGACACGTCCCACTAGAATCCTATCGAAGGAAGATCATGACGTCAGAGCACCAGTTGTAATCACTCTCTCGTATCTTAATATACATGACTCTGCTATTGGTTCCATGATTGTGTTTTTCCATTATATAATGAAATTTCATTCATTCCTCTCTGACTGATCGATAGTTATAAAGTGTGAAATATTACGTTGCATGTTGTCTCTCTTCTTTTCATGTGTACAGGTATTTGGATGCAGTGAGTTCATGGATCGTGACCTATCCAGCTAGGAATGGAAGCGCCACTTCTTCTTCGACAACAACACTGAAGGAATCATATTAAGCGATCTACCGCGATTCTATATTTTGTAACTAGGAATCAATAGCTTTGCGTGTTTCTATTGTTGCTAGACCCACTCTATGGCTAGTGGGATCACCTCTGTCCGCAGAGGGGATTTACCTCCACAACAGAAATCAATGAAAACAAAAGAAGAGTTTCACTAATTCATCTAATACAACCAAACGAGAAAACAAAAACTCTTTCCTTGTTCGCTTAGAGCTACTTATGCAAAATAAATTTTCATTTTCGATTCAAGCAAAGGAATGCTATTTTTTTTTTTTTAAGATGAATGAAGCACACAATTCACTGTTACACTAAAAAGAAAATCAAACACTAGTTTTGAGCACTATGAATGTAGAGATCTAAAATGAATAAATCAAATGCGATACAAACATAAAACACACTCAAAACAAGGATCATTCTTCCAAGAAAATGAAAGGCTTTCAAAAATATCCAACGAGCAATGTAGCCTATGCTCGAAGTGGAAAAATGGAGAGTCAAATGAAAAAAAAAAAGTGATCATCCAATAAACCAAAGACATGAAGAATTGATAAAGACTAATAAAATCAATCAACGAATTGAAATGACAAAAGCCAAAGTGACTCAAACTTTACTCATAAGGATCAGTGAGGAGAGGATTGAACAAACAACACAAGACACCTAGAAACCCTAGGGATACAAAAATATATTGAAACGATAATGGAAAAATAGCTGAGAAGACCAAGATTACATAGTCGAAACAATCTCAAAAGACCAATTGTAAGGAAAAAAACCAATCCTGGGCCAAGAGCTACTGAAAAAAACTCACAAAAGAGGTTAAATAAAATCTTATAGGATTCAGTGGGACTCTCGGGCTGTAATCCACACCTAACAGGGGTTGTCACACTTGTGACAAAAGAAACAAGCGCCAATTGGCGTGACTGTTAAAAGAAAAACCACGCCAATCTATAAAACCATGGGAAACAAAATAAAACCACTAAGAAGAGGTCATAATTGACACTCTGGAACTGAATAGGATGACTTAAATTAGTGAGGCATGTCAAGAAAAGAAAAAAATCAATCAAACAACCAAATTCGACTCAAAAATTCAAATGCTCAACAAACAATGAGACGAAAAACACACATTGTTCCCTAGTGGAGTCACTAACTTTTTGTGTAGGTAAATCCCCTCTGCAGACAGAGGCGATCCCTCTAGCCCTAGGGTGGGTTTAGCAGCAAGAGGACATGTTAATGTGTCGATCCCTAGTTAATGAATGAAATGAGTTGGGATAGATTGTCCTACTTGTGATCCAACATGGTTGTTGTAGCTATAGCAGCGGCCTCCTAATCCTCATCCCGACATGTCACGATCCTTCAGCAATGGTACTCGGGTGCCTGCACAAAGATCAAAGAACAAAATCAGCATATAAGAGAATAATTGCATTCATAACTAGCTAATTAGTCAAGGAGAATTGAATGTATTGCGTAAGATAAATCACATCAACACAAGACGGGAACCAAAACATTAGTCATGTATATATTAAGAGAAAGAAAGAGATTACAATCGTAGCCTTGATGTCACAACCTCCTTCAATGGGTCCAGTAAAAACATGTCTCGAGCATTCGTCGGGAAATTTGGACATGGCGAGGTGAAAAAGCCTATGCTCTCTCTCGACAGAGGTCTCTCTCTGCTCTATCTCATAGCAGCTATGTCACACTATTTCAGAAAAATGTTCAAAAATTCCTATTCAGCTAGCTGCATCTATGTGAGAGAGGTGTATTTATATAAGGAGAGAAGGATGTTGGGAGCCCTCAAATGGTGGAAGGGAGGACTTATCCTTTGGGAGGTTGCCCCAAAAGGAGGAAACAAGAAGTCAAAGGAAGGTGCTCGACATTATTCAATCTAACAACCCAATATGACTCACTCACGAAGTAGTTAGCTTGGAAAATTCGCTTCTAATTTGAAAAAAATTCCAAAACAACTCGGCGTGGGTAGCTCACTGAGGCAGAACACCAATGGGCACGGGGCCCAATGTTAATTTCCTTTATTGGCCTGAGGCCATAACTGCCTACCAATGCCAACCCAAAATCATGTGTTTTTGATGGTCTGTTCCAGGAAAATTCAATAAAGGAAATTTTCTTATCATGCCAAGGGATGTAATGATACTTTTTGCAAGGCATGACACTTCATATAAGTCAGATAAATGGTCCTCCAATGCATGGGATGGGGATCGTAGGGACGGTGACAAAATGTTGTGTAATAGCGGGGGGTGGGGAAGGTGATGTGGAATTGACAATGGTGGGACTACACCAGTAGATCTCATGTCGCAAGGTTTAGTTGGGAGCTGCTCGGGTTAAATGTTATATATTTTGATGTACAAAGTGCAGGGGGCAGGGAAGGTTTCTTGGAATGGATGGAGGTGGGGGCCACGCCCACAGATCGCATATCATAAGATTCAGTGGCATGCGACGGAAGGTAAGAGTTAAGACTTGCAGGGACCGATGCGCGATGACAAGGGGGATGAAGTGTGAAAAGGTAATTGAGTGCCAAACAAGGTTTTGAACAAAGAGAAATGGATTGTTTATGATAAAGGCTTGTGCGGGAAGGTGGGTCCCTTAATATCTCATCAGCAAAATTATAAGCGTCAAATGGTGTTATGAATGAATTTATGGTTTTGTGATGGGGTAAGGAAGGGGTAAGGTGCGGTAAGGAAGGGGGGGCGGAGCTAGGAATAAATAAATGTAGGGCGAGACTTTAGAAATGGGAAAATGAAGGGTAAAAGAGCGTAAATGAGATGAAAGAGGGTATAAATGAAGTTTTCTCACCCTTACATATTATTAGCAACACTCTCCCCTTTCTACTGAACTGAAAGGAAGATTGATTCCTTCGAAGCTCTTTGATAGTTAGGATTTCCCTTCCTTTCTCCTTCTCCATGTTATGTGCAGGCACAGGCCAACACAACCCTTCTCCTCCTTCACTAGACTTGGACTATATGCTTGGGGGTTTCAGCTTACAAGATGAATCAATTACACTCCTTAATTCCACGTTAATGAGGCGATTATCTCTCTGATTTGTAGCAGCGTAATTTTCCCTAGCTTCCTCACACATGTGGAGAGAAGCTAACCCAAAAAAAATTTAGAAAATTTTCCTTTATTCAAGTTTGTTCCCCTTCATCTTATTCACACCTTTTTCTTTTCTTATGATTGAGTATCAAGCTTGTGAAATTTTTCATTGAGAGAGGCCACATTTCCCCTTATATAGGCTTTTTTTCCATTATTTGAGTACAACTTTTGATTGAATCTAAGCTATTATGCAACCAACTCACAAAATAGAAGAAAAGATATATGAACGACTTATAAATCAACCTCTTAGAGGGGAAAACCTCCATTGAGTTACATAAATGAAAAATTCTTGGATGATTCAAATGAAAAAACATCCTTTCTATATATAGGAGTCTAAGGGGTCACAATATAACTGGAGCCGACATAATACTAATAATGTAAGTGCGCAAAAATAACAATAGTGGGCTTCTATGGGGCATAATAAGAACAATATGGGGACTACACTACCAATAAAAATAGGGGGATACACTAGTCTCATAGGAACCTAACATGCCCCTCTCCTTAAAAATGTCGTGCTCTCAATGCTTTAGTTGTTCTGGATGCTTCTCTATAGTATTATAATCCTCCAATGAGGAAACTTCAACAGGTAATCTCTTCCACTCAATGACATACTTTGAAATTGATCAATTTTGTAGTTTTATAGTTCTTGTTTCTGTGACTGCTTCATGTTTGAATATTATTTTTCCGTCCTCATCAAGTTCTGAAAATATTGTTTGAATTTGGAGCTTCTCACCTATGACCTTCTTTCACAATGAAACATGGAAAACTGGGTGCACTCAGGAAGATGCTTGAAGCTCCAATTTGTATGCCATAATAACAATATTCTTCAACACCTTGTAAGGACCATAATACTTTGGTGATAATTTATTATCCTTCTTAGCTTTATTGCGGGACATTTGTTTGTATGGTTGTAGCTGTAAAAATACCCAATCACCTATGCCAAAACTTCTTTCATTGTTATGTTGATATTTCTGTTGTTTGATTTGATTCTAGGTCTAAGTGAGGTTATCCCTTAAGAATTGTAGAGCTTCTTTTTGATGCTTGATGTGATCTTCCACTGTTTGCACCTTATAATTTTCTCTTAAATTTGATTTCATAGATGGTGGATGATATCCATAAAGTGCCATAAATGGGGTCATTTTTGTTGTAGTATGGAAGGAAGTGTTATACCACCAGTCACCCAGAGGTAAACACATGACCCATTGTGTTTTTTTATCATATATAAAGCAACGAAGATATACTCCCAAACATTTTTTCACTATCTTAGTTTTCCCATTAGATAGAGGATGATAATATGAGCTATGAGCTAATTGAGTACCCAAACAAGAAAATAATTTTGTCCAAAAATTTCCAGTGAAAATGGGATCTCCGTCACTTACAATAATATTTGGGTTTCCTTATAGCTTTTGAATTGTTTCCATAAATTCAGTAGAAATTATTGATCAGTGGTTTTCATTGATATCAACCCAAGAAACACCAGGGGCTACCCCGATCCTACATGGGAATTTTTGACCTACCAAATTAATATATTCCAATTCAATGATATTTTTTATTGTTTCTACTTGTAGATATGTTTCTGTTGATATATGGCTCGCCACGTAATTCTTCACGGTTTGAGAGATATTCATGTTTGAAGTTAGTAACCCAAGTTAGTGGGTTAAAAACCCATGGGGTTGTGGCATGACACTAATCATTGGTTGTGGTCATTTAATCGTCAATGATTAATAATTTTTAAGCTCCTAAAATCCCTCCGATGTTCACTTGTTGAATACCCTCTCAACCTAAGCAGTTATATAAATTGTGAACCTCGTATCCCCCTCATGTAGGGATTTCGCTACTTGAAATAGGCCATTGTGGAATTTTCATTATAATTTTTTTATACAAAGGTTCAGAAGCTAAAAATTTTATCACACGAAGCCAAAATCCTAAGGAAGCACATGTAAAAATTTCAGATCATGGTTTTCAATATTCAGAGATATGATATGTGGAAGTTAGGGTTTTTGCAGGCTCCTGAACTTCATATCAAAGAGGTGACCTTGGGAAAATCTTGATAATGCTCTCTCTAAGAATAAAATTGGAATTATGTAAAAATTGGTGGTTAATGAACGAACTGTAGTTTTTTGTATATCAATTTCAGAGCCAAAGGAGTAAAAAAATGACACATGGCATGACGTACAAGTTCGCTCTATTGAACTAGTCCATAATTAGGTCAATGTGAGAGATTGGGCATAACTTGGTCTTGAAGAATCCAAATTGGGTTAGACCCATGGCATTGGAAATAAGACTCAGAGGGACACTACAGGACTAAAAATCAAATTTTGAGGATCTGAAATGACATAGATACATAAGACTCTATATTGAGTTTCTAGAAGGAAAGAAAAAGATAGATCATGTGATGTCAAGGGCTGCAATGGACTAGAGTTTCTAGGGTATCAGATCAAAGAAATGTGTAGAAAAATGATGCAGTAGAGGTAAGCTCCAGGTAAGTATATTCTATATTTTCATTTTCATCTCTTAATTGCATTAGGTTCTTTGTATTCTATTTATTTTTTATTTATTTTTAGCACTGGCATATTCTCTGTAGGATGAGGTAAGTTTTGATATTATCATGTCATGGGTATTTCCTTGAAGAATTTTTGCAAGTATTATATATTCATCAAGATAAGACTCTTTGCATGATATAATGTTATGAAGAGTGATAAAGAGTAGCAATCAAGGTGCAAAACAATAGCAAGAAGTTCACCACATGAAGTCTTCAAGTGGGAAACACTCCATACAGTCATTATAAAGGTATCATTGTACTAAGTCATTGTAAAAGAATCATTGTAAATTTTTTACAAGTTTCTATTTGCCAAGAGCTAAAGAGGAAGATTCAGGAGGTCCAGGATCACCATTAGGTGGTTGTGTCATAGTTGGGGTTATGGTCTAGTCTGTCTTCTTCTTCTACATCTCTCTATATCATTTTAAAGTGGACCATTTTCCCTGGTACGGGAGTCCATTATTATTTTACTCATCTATAGGGTGGTAGGGTGGTGCTAGGCTGGTGCATGAAGTTATCAACAGGTTAAAGTGTATGAAAACTTCATGGTGGTAGGGTGGTGCTAGGGTGAGTTGTAGCTCATTGGGTGTTGGGGCATCTATTCATTTGACTACTAAAGAATCTCGAGCGTTGGAGCGTCCATCTAGTGGGAGCTAGAGAAGGATGCTTTTATAAATTCTAGGAAGTTGGAGATTTTATAAAAAATTATTAGAAAAGAAGTCAGGTGGTTTTTGTCTCAGAGGGTGTTTCCACCTTAAAAATTGTGTGCATTTGTGTTCATTTTGTTTACTTATATCATTGTACAAACACTAATAATAATTGAAGATTAAATAATGCTATGAAATATTAATAATAATACTAATTGAAAGGAATATTGATTCACTCCCCCCCCCCATATTTCCAATAATTGGTATCAGAGCTCGGTTCCTTCAATAGCAGTTTAACAACTGGAAGGATGTCATCAATCATACCAAGAATGGTGTACCTCTATTCAATGAAAATAATTATGCACTCTGAAAGGAAGAATGGAGATCTATCTCTTGGCACAAGGTTATGAAGCATTAGACACTATTCAAAATGGCTTTACAACAACTGCATATGAACAAGGTAAGAAGAATTTGGTAAATGATGCAAAAGCAAAGAATATTATTATCAGTGTACTTATTGAATCTTCTTATCATAAGATGTTGGGTTGTAAAACCGAAAAAAATGTATGGGACAAGTTTGACAATATATATGCAGGTGAATCAAATTTCAAAGAATCAAAGCTTCAAATCTACGAAGAAACATTTGAGTAACTTAGAATGAAAGAACATGGAAACATTGTTGCATACTTCGAACACATTGATGAAATAGGCAACACTCTGGAAGGATTGGCAAATCCTATTGACGAGAAGACTATTATACGAAAGGTTCTTAAAAATTTACCAAGGGGATTCAACCCAAAGGTATCAGTCTTAGAATACAGTGAAAATCTGGAAAAAATCAACAAAGAAGAATTACATGGAGTTCTCATAGCATATGAAATTAGAATTGATGAAGAAGAGGGTACTTCGCATCTAGAAACTGCGTTCGCTGCATCTAAAGAAACCAATAAGGACAAACAACCTTCAAAGGAAAATACCTACACCTTCAAGTGTGAATAAAAGGAATATGATGAAAAAGGTCTTTCAGATGGATAATATGCTTAATTTACGAGAAAAATACAAATTGGTAAGGGAAAATTAAAAGGTAAACTTCCATTGAAATGTTTCGGTTGTGGTGAGGTTGGGAATTTCGCAGAAAAATTCCTGAACAAAAGTGATGGAAACTTAAAAGGAAAGAAAGGCTTTAAGAAATTCAACAAGCAAGGCAAAAATAAAGGATTCAAAAGCAACTTTCTCTCTAAAAAATAAAGCTCATCATCCTAATCAGACAGTGACAGCAAAGAAGAATCTAACGAGAGAGTATTGTTTATGGCAAAGCACAATACACAAGAGGTATCAAACAATCAAGAAGTGTTGACCATAGAAAAATTTGATAAGGAGGAAATCATGCTTATAAAATATCTCAAGGCTGAGAATATTTGTTCCAGTACTCCTGAAGAACAAGTTCAACATCTCAAAATTGAATTTGAATAACACAAATGTATTGAAGAGTCACTTCAAAATAAGTTGGAAGAAAGAAACCAAGAAAGGGAAGCATTAGAAGCCGAAGTATTCTCGCTGCGTAAGGAAGTGAATAAGGAAAAACCATTGAAAACTATGCCAACGACTCAAGGGAATTGGAAGAACTCATAAAAAATCAATGATCCTACAATGAAAGAACTGGCCTTAGTTACAAAGAATAAGAATCAAGACCTTCTACAAAAAAATAAAATGAACCTATGAGATCTGACGTGCATGTAGACTTCATTAGACAAGATTCACAAGAACAACCTTGGAAGACAATTACCTGGTGAAGATTTCCATCCAGGTACCAACATATTTTTCAATGCTATTTTTTTCATGTGGAAAATTTGGTCATAAAGCTGTAGAATTTCACAAATACCCAAGGAACCAATACAATTCCAGGAGATCTATCAAATATGAACCTCCGAGGGCTCAACGAAACATCAATAGATTTTAACATTTAACAAATAATATGGAATGCTACAAATGTTAAAACTTTGGACACATATCCAGAGACTGGAGAATTGAAAATCCTCTAGAAGAATCTTCGAAGCCACAGAATGAACGAACATGGAAGAAGAAGAAGATTCATAATTGTGCTCTTGCTCTCAAGGCTCAAAACAACAAAGATGTGTGGTATGTTGATAGCAGTTGCTCAACTCATATGGATGGAGATATAAATAAATTTGTATCTCTATAAGAGAAGAAGGATGGAACTGTATCCTTTGGAAATGATGGATCTTCAAATGTTATAGGATCAGGTACCATCACTCTTGGAAGCAATGATGTTCTAGCGAATAATGTTCTATTGGTTCAAAACATGAACCACAATCTACTTAGTGTTGGAAAAATGTGTGATCAAGGACACACAATGCTATTCAACTCCACAAAATGTGAAATTAGGAAAGGCAGGTATGGTAAAATTGTGGCTACAACAAGTAGAGCTCCAAATGACATATATGTTCTGGATGAAGCAACTAAAGCATGTCTACTAGCTAAAGAAGATGAAAGCTAGTTATGGCACAAATGAATGGGTCAAATAAACTTTGACAATCTTGACAGGATAAGCAGAAAAGGAAGCAGTATGAAAAATGCTGAAAATCTCAAAACCTTCCAACACACTATGTGAGGCTTGTCAGCATGACAAGCACACAAAACTCGAATTTAAAACAAAAGAACACTTTGCATCACATCCATCGGAATTGAGAAATACTGATCTATGTGGTCCTGTGAGAACAAAAGGATTAGATGGAGAATTATATTTCATCTTAATGATATATGACTATACCAAGATGACAGCTATCATTTTCCTAAAGAAACAATATGAAGCATTTGAGTGCTTTAAGATATACAAGGATTTGGTCGAAAATGAAACTAATTTGAAAATAAAGTGTCTAAGATCAGATAATGGTGGAGAATCCACTTCCAAATTATTTAAGGAATATTGTGATGAAAATGGAATAAAAAGACAATTTACAACATCATGAACACCTCAAAAAAATGGATTTTCTGAAAGAAAGAACAGAACCATACATGAAATGGGTAGAACAATGTTGAGGGACTAAAAATTAGATGAAAATTTTTGGGTTAAAGCAATTGATACGAAAATATTCATTATCAACTGAAGTCTTCTAAGAAATAATTACAACAAGACCCCATATGAATTATCGAAAGGAAAATTGGCTAATGTAAAATATTTCAGAATCTTTGGAAGAAAATTTCATATGAAAAGAGAAGATCAAAAGTTGGCTAAGTTGGAATCACGTGCTAATGAAGGTAACTTTGTTGCTTACTCACACATAATAAAGACCTATAAATGCTATAATCTAAGATGAAAATAGAGAGTGTAGAGAATAAATGTTACATTTGTCGAAGATGGTGTTCTAACGAATAATAATGAGGACCTAGAATATTTGAAACTTCAGATAGAGGTTGAAATTCTTAAGAAATTCAAAATGGAAGATTGCAAACCTGTCCTTACTCCCATGGTAACAGGTTACAAATTGAGCATAAATGACTCATCTAAGGACGTGGATCATAGGTTATACATATCTATGATTGGTATTCTTCTATATGTAACAACCTCCCGACTACATGTTATGCAAGAAGTTGGACAAGTAGCAAGATTCCAAGCAACACCAAAAGAATCACATGTTATTTTCATCAAAATAATTCTTCGATATCTAAAGGGAACAACAAAATATGGTTTGTGGTATCCCAATGGTAACAATCCCATTATTCAAGCCTTTACAAACGTATATTGGGCAGGAAGCGTTGATGATCGTAAGAGTACTAGTGGAGTAACATTCTATCTAGGTGGTTGTCTCGTATAATGATTGAGAAAAAAGAAAAACCCAATCTCTTTATCTACAACGGAAGCATAATACATTGTAGCGGTAGCTTGTTGTACTCATGTTCTTCGGATGAAACAAACTTTTCAAGATATTGATGTACAATTCAGTGAGCCTATTCACATCTTCTGTGATAACACTAGTGCCATAAGCATCTCCAAGAATCCTGTCATGCATTCAAAACCAAAACACATTTTGATCAAATATCATTTTGTTAGAGAACAAGTCGTTGAAAAGAATATCAAACTTGAATATGTTAGTACAAAAGAACAAATCACTGATATCTTCACTAAACCTTTACCTCGTGAATCATTTGAATATATTCACTTGAATCTTGGGATTCTCCCAAATACTCATTATATTTTCATTATTCAAAAAATAAAGAGGGAGTGGAAGTGTGTACAGGTTTGCAGGATGGTTTTGTGTCAAGGGGAGTTACCCTTTTCCATTGATGTCAAAGGGGGAGAGAATGTTGTAGGAGGAGGTTTCACGATAGTAGGGGGAGTACTTGTGTTTCCATCAATGCCAAAGGGGGAGATTGTTGATCAATGGTTTCCATTGATGTTAACCCAAGCAGCTCCAGGGGCTACCCCGATCTTGCATGGGAATATTTAACCTACCAAATTAATATATTCTGATCCAATGATATTTTTTATGGTTTCTACTTGTCGATATATTTTCGTTGATATATGGTTCACCACGTAATTCTTCACGGTTTGCGATATATTCATGTTTAAAGTTAGTAACCCCATTTAGTGGGCTAAAACCCCATGGGGTTGTGGTATGACACTAATAATTGGTTGTGGTCATTGAATAGTAAATAATTAATAATTTTTAAGCTCCTAAAATCCCTCCCACGTTCACTTATTTAAGACATTCTCAACCTAAGAATTTATATAAATTATGATCCTCGTGTCCTCCTCATGTAGGGATTTCTCTACGTGAAACAGGTCATCATGGAATTTTTGCTATAAATTTTTGTATATGAAGGTTCAGAAGCTGAAATTTTTGTCATGTGAAACCGAGATCCTGAGGAATATTGTGTAAAAATTTCAGATCATTGTTCACAATATTTTTAGAGATATGATTTGTGAAAGTTAGGTTTTTTGCAGGCTCCTAAGCTTCATCTCAAAGAGGTGACCTTGGGAAAATCATCATAAAACTCTCTCTCTCTCTGAGCATCATATTGGAATTATGTAAAAATTGGTGGATAGTGCACAAAATTTAGTTTTCTATGTAACAATTTCAGTGTTATGAAACCAGCTCCAAAAATAGAAGAAAAGGGAGAGCAATGCCTTAGAAATAAGCCACTTCGAGGAGGCAACCTACAATACATTACATAAATGAACAATTCTTGGATGATATAAATGGCCAAATATTTTTTCTATATATAGGAGACCATGGGGCCACAATGTAATCCTATCCAAACTAAAAATAATAATGTAAGGGCACAGTAATAACAATATGGGGGTTAGAGGGGTACAACAGTAACAATAATGGGGTTACACTAACAATAATAAGGGACTATACTAGTAATATAGGGACCTAACATGCTCCTCTCCTTCAAAAAAGTGTTGTCCTCAATGCTTGAGTAGCTCCGGGTGCTTCTATATAAAATTCTCATCCTCCCATGTAGAATCTTCAGTGGGTAAGTTCTTCCATTTGATGAGATACTCTGAAATTGATCGATTTCATAGCTATCGAGTTCTTGTTTCCATGACTGCTTCAGGATCCAATATGATTTTTTCTTCTGCATCAAGTTCTTGAAATATTGTTTGAACTAGAGGTTTGTCCCCTATAACCTTCTTTAAGCATGAAACATGGAAAATTGGATGCACTCGCGAAGAAGCTGGAAGCTCCAATTTGTATGCCATACTGCCAATCTTTTACAACACCTTGTAAGGACCATAGTACTTTGACAATAATTTATTATCTTTCTTAGTTCGCTCAAGGGAAATTTTTTTGTATGGTTATAGCCGTAAAAATACCCAGTCTACAACATCAAAACTTCTCTCACTACATTGTTGATCTGCCTATTTTTTCATTCGATTTTGTGCGAAATTTAGGTTATCCTTTAAGAGCTGGAGAATTTCTTGTTGATGCTCGATGTGATCTTCCACTGCTTGAACCCTAGAGTTTTCCCTTAAAGAAGATGTCATGGATAGTGTATGATATCCATAAAGTTCCATAAATGGGGTCATTTTTGTTGTAGTATGGAAAGAAGTGTTATACCACAATTTAGCAAGAGGTAACCACTTGACCCATTGTGCTTGCTTATCAGATACAAAACAATGAAGATATCCTTCCAAAAATTTATTCACTATCTCAGTTTGACCATCGGATTGAGGATGATAAGATGAGCTGTGAGCTAGTTGAGTACCCAAACAAGAAAATAAATCTGTCCAAAAATTTCCTGCAAAAATGGGATCTCTGTCACTTACAATAATTTTTGTGGTTCCATGTAGCTTTTGAATTGATTCCATAAACGTAGTAGCAACTGTGCTTGCTTTAAATGGATGATATAATGCACAAAAGTGTGCATACTTGGTAATTCTATCAATTACCACCATGATGACACTCTTTCCTTTGGACTTAGGTAAACCTATGATAAAATCCATTGAAATATCCTCCCAACGTTGAATTGGAATGGATAAAGGTTGTAGAAGGCCTGAGGTCTTAATTATCTCAACTTTATTTTTCTGGAAAACCAAAAATTGTGCCACAAACTTTTGAATATCATATTTAAGGCCATCCCAAAAAAAATCTTTCTTCACCATGTGGTAATTTTTAAAAAATCTCGAGTGTCCTCCTAAAGGTGAAGTGTGAAATTTCAAAATAATATTTTGTTTTAGCTGGGAATTATTGAAAATATATAAGCTATCTTTGTACCATAAGAAATCATTTTTCCAACTAAATGTATCAGATGTACTAGGATCTTGCTGTGACTTTTGAATGAGTGTCCACACTTCTTCTTCCTTCTTCCATTCAATCCTTGCTTTGGTTATCAAATCTGGTTGGATAATAGAGATGGCACAAATCAATGCTTCCACCTCTTCATCCTTTCTTGAGAGTGCATTTGCAACAACATCTAGGTTCCCGTTTTGTAGATGATTTCAAGGTCATAACCCAAAATCTTTGTGACCAATTTTTGCTGCTCTTCTGGAGATAGTCTTTGTTCCAAAACATGTTTAATACTATCATGATAAGGTTTTACCTTGAGGTGTCTTCCCATTATGTAAGGTCGCCACTTCTTTAGTGCATGTAGTATTGCCAACATTTCCTTCTCATAAATAGCCTTTTGTAAATAATTTCCTTTAAATTGACGACTTTCAAAAGAAATGGGTCTTCCTTCTTGCATTAAAACAACACCAATTCTAGTTACCGAGGCATTACATTACACAATTAAGTTTTTTGTGAAGTTTGGCATAGCTAAGACTGGTGCTAGGCACATTGCCTCTTTAAGATGTTCAAAGGCCTTGGTTTCTTCAGGATTCCATGAAAATGCATCTCTCTTCAATAATGTTGTTATAGGTGCTGCTATTCTCCCATAATTCTTAACAAACTTGTGATAATACCTTGTTAACCCAAGAAATGCAGGAAACTACTTTATGGTTGTGGGGACTTTCCATTCCTGAATGGCTTTAATTTGTTTAGGGTCTACCGTAACACCCTCGTGAGATACAATATGACCCAGATATTCCACCTATTGTACTTTAAAGAAACATTTGGATGTTTTTTCATATAATTGTTTCTCCTCCAATAGTTTGAGCACATTGTCAACATGTTGAACAAGATCTTTCCAAGACTTGTAGATTAATATATCATCAAAAAATAATAGCACAAATTTTCTAAGCAAGGTTTTGAAATGGAATTCATCAACCCTTGAAATGTAGAAGGTGCATTGGTAAGGCCAAAAGGCATGACCAAAAATTCATAATGACCCTCATGAGTTTGAAATGTTGTTTTCGGAATTTCCTCAGTCTTCATTCTAATTTGATGTTATCTTGAACGAAGATCCAACTTGGTAAAATAAACTGCTTCATGTCATTAATCCAATAAATCATCAATCACAGGAATGGGAAATTTATCTTTAATAGTGAGCTTATTGAGCTCCCTATAATCCAGACAAATGTGCCATTATCCATCCTTCTTGTGCACTAATACTATTGGAGCAGAGAAATAACCTTGACTAGGTCGAATTATACCATCCTCTAGCATTTATTCAATCATACGTTCAATTTCACTCTTTTGGACATAAGGATATCTATAAGGCCTGATGTTTGGAGGAACACTTCCTTGAATCAAATGAATAGCATTATCATGATCACGAATAGGTGTGAGTCCTTTGGGAGTTTCAAACAACTTGGAATGATTGTCTAAGAATTTTTGGAGATCTGGAGAAATAGAAGATTTTGATATAGGAACTTCTAGTGAGCATAATTGTGAAATTACGCCTCATTGTTATTTCTTCAGAAGCTTTTTCATGACATTAGAGCTTATTACCTTTCGTGGCTTCCCTCTGATACCCCGTAATTTGATTTCCTTTCCTTCTGGAAAAAATTTGCTACTGTCCCCAAAGATTGTAACCATAGTACTCCTAGTACAACAACAGCACCTCACATTGGGATGGAAAGCGTTGGACTATTCAATACATATTCCCCCATGGCTAGTTTCATATTATGGCATTTTTTAGAGAAATTTATATTTCCTCCATTTGAAACCATCACTTGACATTCTTGTGCTGGGTATAGGAAACAATTCAATTCCGTAGCTACCTTTCAATGAATAAAATTATGGGTACTACCAAAATCAATCAACACTATTACCTTTTTCTTCTTGATATGTCCTTCTATCTTGAGAGTTTGAGGAGTGTTAATTCCTGCCAATGCATTACACGATATGGCCGCACTCATTTATTCTTCTTCTAGGGCTGGTTCCTGGTGTATATCCTCTTCTTTTGAAGTTTCTTGTTCATTTTCTTCCTCCTCTTCACAATCTATGTAAAATAATTTCTTCTCAACACACTTATGACCTTTAGTGTGTTTTCCATCACAATAATAGCAAAGGCCTTTTTATCCTTTTTCTTCCTATTGTTGTGGTGTCAAACTTGTAGGTTGTGGAATTCTGGGAGTAGCAAGACTTCCATCTTTATAGATGTCAGTGGTAGGCTTCCTTGTCGCCATAATTTTACATTCATTCTTTCTTGCCAACCTGAATGCCTTGTCCAATGAATCAGGTTCCCAAACACGAACTTCATGTTGGATGTTATCCTTTAAACTCCCTATGAATACATCAATCATGTGTTCCTTTGGAATATCAGTTACCCTTATATTCAATTTTTGGAAGTCCTCAATGGGCTACACCACTGAACCCTTTTGTTTGAGATTTATCAATTGGATAAAGAAGGTGTTTCTCTTTGTATACTCATAATGTGCTATCATTTTCTCCATAAAAATTTACCAAGTGACATTTTTTTTACCGGAGCAAAGCCATCGATACCATACAAATGTATTTTGTTCTAAATAGTTCAAATGCGTACCTTTTGTGCGTTTTTCAGATTATTGAGATGAAAATATTGCTCCATCTGTAGTATCCATGTTACCGGATCCTTGCCATCAAACTTCCTCATGTCCATATTTGAAATATGGTGGTTCTTCAATCCAACATCAAAGTTTACGAAATCAGGATTAACATTTATTTTGTTATCATCATGAGTTTCCTCTACTATCTTTTTGCCATTAGGAATAATTTCTTGTATCAACTTTGACAAACCTTCCTTCAAACCTTCCATGTATTCCTTTAAACCTTCCATTTTTTCTTCCATACCATTCTTCAAACCATCCATCGTAGCTTCCACAATTTTCTTCAAAACATCCATTTCATTTTTTGTTTCTCTTTGCGAGAGCGAAATTTGGTGCACTTTCTCTTGTAAGTTTGATATGTCATGTTGCATTTATTTATCTTCATGAGCCATAGTAGAGACTTCTAAAGGTGTAATGGGTTTTGAATTATTTTTAGGGGGAATTTAAGAACCCAATGCTGAAATATATTCTACAATATTCCCTTGGAATCACTTCAAATTGATTCTTCAAACAAGACTTACACAATTCGAAAAAAAAATACACACATTTTTCTTGCTTTTGAGGAGCTCGATATTGAAATTTAATTATCTCTGTGATTTCAAATCTTCAATATCTGAATCTCAGCCTTGTAGTAGCACCTTGATTCTTCTTTCAAATGCCATGATTCTGACCTAATTTGGATTCTTCAAGGAAAAGTTATGTCCAATCTCCCATAATGACCTAATTATGGACTGGTTCATTAGAGTGAAATTTTACAATGTGCCACGTGTCACTATTTCCTCATTCAGCTCGTAAATTGATACACAGGAAACTAAAATCGATTTACTTGTGGCCATGTTTTACAGAATTCGAATCCGACGCTCAGAGAGAGAGTTATGAATATTTTCCCACGTTCACCTCTTTGAGAAGAAATTCAGGAGCTTGAAAAAACCCTAACTTCGATAGATCATATCTCCAAAAATATTTCTAACCAAGATGAGCTTCAATATTTACAAATTTAAGCTTTTGAACCTTCGTAGAAAAAAATCTATAGTGAAAATTCCACAATGACCTATTTTAGGTGATATTTGGGAGCCTAAAAAAACCCTAACTTCCAAATATCATATCTCTGAAAATATTGCGAACCAAGATCTGAAATTTTTACACAATGTTCCTTAGGATTTCAGCTTCGCTCAATAAATTTCAGCTTTGTAACGTTTGTATAAAAAAATTTATATCAAAAATTCCACAATGACTTGTTTGGAGCAGCGAAACCCTAGAATCCAAAGCTCTAATACCAAATGTTATGAAACCAACTCCAAAAATAGAAGAAAAGAGAGATCAACACCTTAGAAATAAGCCACTTCAAGGGGGAAACCTCTAATACGTTACATAAATGAACAATTCTTGGATGATACAAATGACAAAACCTCCTTTCTATATATAGGATTCCATGGGGCCACAATGTAATATTCCTAGCCAACCTAAAAATAATAATGTAAGGGCACAATAATAACAATATGAGGGTTACAGGGGTACAAAAATAACAATAAGGGGGTTAAACTAACAATAATAAGGGAATATAATAGTAATATGGGGACCTAAGTCAGATCCAAAGGAGGAAACAGTGACAAGTGGCACGCCATACAAGTTTGCTCTAATAAACTAGTCCATGATTAGGTCATTGTGAGAGATTGGGAATAACTTTTCCTTGAAGAATCCAAATTGGGTCAGACCTATAGCATTGTAAAGAATACTCAGAGGGCTAATACAAGACCTAAAATCACATAATGGGGATCTAAAATACCATATATACATCAGATTCAATATCAAGCTTCTAAATGGCAAGAAAAATTTAGATCATGCGTTGTCAAGGGCTGGAAAGGACCGGAATTTCTAGGGCAGCAAAGCAAAGCAAGGTGCACAAAAATGATGCAGCAGAGGTAATATCCAGGTAAGTATATTCTGTATATGCATGTTCATCTCTTAATTGCATTAGGTTATTTGTATTCTATTCTTTCTTTTTTTGTTTAACACTGAAATATGCTCTACAGGATGAGGTAAGTTTTGATATTATCATGCCATCGGTATTTCCTTGAAGATTTTTTGCAGGTATTATATATTCATCAAGATAAGACTCAATGCATGATCTAATGTTCTGAAGAGTGAGAAAGGGTAGCATGACAAGAGCAGCAATCAAGGTGTAGAACAACATCAAGAAGTTCACCACATGAAGTATTCAAGTGGGTGGCACTGCATACAATCAATGTAAATGTATCATTGTACTAAGTCATTGTAAAATAATCATTCTAAAAATTGTAGGTGTGTATCTACCAAGAGTTGAAGAGGCAGTGTCAGGTGGTCTAGGATCATCATTAGGTGGTTGTGTCATAGTTGGGGTTATGGTCTACTGTTTCTTCTTCTTCTACATTTTTCTATGTCATTGTAAAGTGGACCATTTTCCCTGGTACAGGAGTCCACTCTTCTTTTATTATTCTATAGGCTGGTAGGGTGGTGCTCAGCTGGTGCATGAAGTCACCAACAGGCTCAAATCTATGAAAACTTCAGGGTGATAGGGTGGTGCTAGGGTGAGTTGTAGCTCATTGGGTGTTGGGGCATCCGTTCAGTTCACTATTGAAGAACATCGGCCATTGGAGTGTCCATACAGTGGGAGTTGGAGAATAATTCTTTTCTAGATTTTAGGAATTTGGAGCTTTCTTTTCAATTGGAGTTTAATATTAAATAATTATTAGAAAAGCATTCAGGTGGTTTTTGTCCCAAAGGGGGTCTCCACCTTAAAAAAATTGTGCATTTGTGTTCCTTTTGTTTACTGCTATCATTATAAAAACACTAATAATAATTGAAGATGAACTAATGCTCTGAAATATTAATAATAATAGTAATTGAAAGGAATACTGATTCACACCCCCCCCCCCTTCTCAGTATTTCCAACAACAACTACACTAGATTTAAATGGAGGCGATAATGCACAAAAGTGTGCATACTTGGTACATCTATCAACTACCACCATGATGAAACTATTTCCTTCATACTTGGGTAAACCTGTGATAAAATCCATAGAAACCTCCTTCCAATGTTTAACTAAAATGGACAAAGTTTGTAACAAACCCGAGGTCTTAATTGTCTCAACTTTATTTTGTTAGAAACCCAAACATTCTGCAACAAACTTTTAAATATCATCTTTAAGGCCATCCCAAAAAAATTCCTTCTTAACCCTATGGTAAGTTTTTGCAAATACCGAGTGCTTTCCTAAGGGAGAGGTGTGCAATTCCAAAAAATATATTTTGTTTGAGTTGGGAATTATTACAATTATATAAGCAATATTTGTACCATAATGAATAATTTTTCCAGCTAATTGTATCAGATGTAATGAGATATTGTTGCAACTTTTGAATGAGTGCCCATACTTATATTTTATTCTTCCATTTATCCCTTGCTTCTCTTATCAAATATGGTTGGATAATGGAAATGGCACAAAGCAATGCTTCCATATACTCATCCTTTCTTGGCAGTGCATCTGCAACAAAATTTTTCTTCCCTTTTTTGTAGATGATTTGAAAGTCATAACCCAACATTGTTGTGACCCATTTTTCCTACTCTTATGAATACAATATTTGTTGTAAAAATTATTTAAGACTATCGTGGTCCATTTTTAGCTTGAATTTTCTTTTCATTAGGTAAGGTATCAATTTCTTAAGTGCATGTAGTATTCCAACATTTCCTTCTAATAAATAGGTTTTTGTAAATCTTTCCATTAATTGGATGGATTTCAAAAAAAATGGGTCTGACTTCTTGCATTAAAACAACACCAATTCCATTTCATATGGCATCATATTCCACAACAAAGTTTTTTGTGAAGTCTAGCATAGTTAATACTGATGCTTGGCACATTGCCTCTTTAGAGATGTTCAAAAGACTTATTTGTTTATGGAGTCCAAGAAAATGCATATTTCTTCAGCAATTTTGTTAGAGGTGTTTCTATTCTCTCGTAATTCTTAAAAAAATTGTGATAATACCCCTGTCAACCTGAGAAATAATGATATATCCTTTATGGTTGTGGGGATTTTCCATTCCTAAATGGATTTAATTTTTTTGGGATCTACCTTAACACCCTCATGAGATACAACATGAACTAGATATTCCACCTCTTGTACTCCAAAGAAACATTTTGAGGTTTTTGCATATAATTGTGTCTCATCGAATAGGTTGAGCACCCTATCAAAATTTTGAACATGATCCTTCCAAGAATTTTTTTACATTAATATATCTTCCAAAAATACTAACAAAAATTTTCTAAGGGTTTGAAAATGGAATTCATCAAACCTTGAAATATAGAAGTTGAATTTGTAAGGCCAAAAGGCATGACCAAAAATTCATAATGACCTCATGATTTCTAAATTTTTTTTTGGAAGGTCTTCATTCTTCATTCTTATTTGATGATATCCCAAATGAAGATCCAACTTGGTGAAGTAAATTCCTCCATGGAATTCATCCAATAATTCATCAATCAGAGGAATGTGAAATTTATATTTAATAGTGAGATTTTTTAGCTCCCTATAATCTGGAAACATGTGCCATGATCCATCCTTCTTGTGCATGAATACTACTAGAGTAGAGAAGTAAATTTGACTAGGTTGAATTATACTGACCTCTAGCATTTCTCAAAACCTTACGTTCAATCTCACTCTTTTGGGGATAAGGATACATGTAAGGCTTGATGTTTGGAGGAATACTTCCTATAATAAAATGTATGAAATGATCATATCACCAATAGGTGGGAGGAATTTTGTAGCATAAAACACCTTGGAATGATTATCCAAGAATTTTTGGAGATTTGGAAAAATAGATGATTTCAATGTTTGAACTTGTAGTGAGCGTAATTGTGAGATTATGCCTCATTGCCATTTTTTTAGAATATTTTTCATGAAATTGGAGAAGATTATCTTTCCTAGTTTCTGTGCGATACCCTATAATTCACCTTCCTTTTCTTCTGAAAACAAATTCAAGAAATGTTCTTGAAAATTAAAAGCTAAAGTCCCCAAAGATTGTAACCATTGGACTCATAGTACAACATTAGCAGCACCAATTGGAATAGAAATAATTAGACTATTCAATAAATATTCCCCCATGGTTAGCTTAATATTATGGCACTTTCAAAAGAGATTTATAGTTCCTCCATTTGCAACCATCACTTGACACTCTGGTGCTGGATATAGGAAGCAATTCAATTCCTTGGATATCTTACAATGAATAAAATTATGGGTACTACATGAATCAATCAACACTATTACCTTTTTCTCTTGATATATCCTTCTATATTTAGAGTTTGAGGAGTGTTCATTCCTGATAATGGATTACAAGATATGGTTGTATTCATTTCTTCCTTCTCTCGGTGTAGGTTGATCTTGGTGTAGCCTGATTGCTTCATTTGGAGGCCGACTTGATAGTAACACTTGGACTTGGTTTTGGTGGGTCTTTTGACTCTTGCAATGAAAAAAATAAATTCTCTTTACAGTATTTAATAAGCCAAACTGGGTCTTCAATACATGACAATGAATCAATTGGCTTTATGACTCAATGACCAATCATGGGAGCTTAACCTAAAAATAATTTTTCATTAAGAGTGAAACCCATGCCTTAAGTTCAATAATAATAAAATTATTTTTCTCATTACATGAAATACATAAAATAAAAATTACATATGTCATTTTGAATACAAACCTAGTTACATATTTCAAACTAGGGACGTATTCGTATTCAATTCAAGGTACTTAGACATTCTCAATATCAAGAATTTTTATAACAAGAGTCAGATTGGTAACCCATATGTATAGCATCATCTCATCCAACATTGTCACATACCAAGGTCTTGACTAAAAAATATATTTCTCAATAATATTAGAGCACAATGCTGGTGAGACCAATTATTTATAGACACCGTCATCATTTTCTCTCTCATAACATACCCCACCCGAGTTCTCTCAGAGTATGTTTGACTAGGAATATTCTTATATTGGATAACCAATCCTCAAATAATATCATTCCTCTATGACTACTCTTACCATGGATGCCCTACCACATCCTTAAAAAGTATCGGGTGCTAGATTCTTACCAAATATTCCATTCTTTATTCTAAAGTGGAAAGAAGAAGGATGTGTCTATCTCTCCCTCTCAACTAGGGAGGATGTACCCATTCCTACGAAGGACTGCTCCAAAGTTACCTCTTAACCAACGACTTGACCAAGGTCCCTCTAATGAGGGAATTTCTTCTTGCAACTCTTTCAATGGAGATCATGGAACAACCATTTGTCTGTTAGGCTCCCTCTTCTGATGTCATGAATGTCATCATGTTTGTTATGGAGCCTTTATCTTTCAGAAATCTTCGTAGGGCATAAACCATCCATCACTATTAAGCATGCCAGTCATGTCATACTTTAATTCATTAGAAAGTGATACACTTGTCCATATTTATCCTGTATTCATATCTTGAGACCTTATTTTCATCATGATTCCTTCAAGATCTTCAATCCTACCACATGAGTATCGGTGGTGGGTGACATACAAAACTATTCCTTTAGGTAGCCCTACATTAGCTCATCTAGATATTGTTCAGAAATAAAAAATGAACATCAAATTGAAATTCGCTTTGTGATGCCCTTTCATAATGACATTTTTTCATTTGCATCATCGGCATCCTGCATACATATTGAAATACCTCTAAAAATATAATAAACTTCAAGGGTTTCTCTCTTTTATAGACTGCATCAGAGTCTACATACCTTTTCGAGGAATATTTCATGGTCAATCCTTCTGGTTAATAGATGTTTATTTCCTTTTGTATGTGACCATAGTTTCACTTTTCATGATATTTCCTTTTTTTCGTTCACATATTACTCCCAGGAACTCGCATCCATAGTTTCTTTATATTATCAACCACTTCCTATTCCATATGAGGAATTATTAGGTTTATTTTATTATGTGATCCATGCCTTTATGCATCTTTTCAAAGGAGGAGATTATTTTCCTTGATCATGTTCATTAGGTAGAGCATATATCCATGCTTATCTACAACTATATGACAAGAGTCAATTTTATCAAATACAACTATACATACCTAATATCTTTCGTTTGGTCATCTTCCTTCAGAAAATTCCTTGATTAAAGGTTCTTCAATCATATTAACATGCTTCACTTCTTAGTTATCATACCATCATCCCATGAATACCTCACAAGGTGGAATTCCCGGCGAGACAATTGCTTATTTAAATAGGTGAATCTTCCTTTAAATATTTAATGTATGATATTGATCATCCTCATCCTACTAATTCTCCTCTTGAATGATGTATGATGAGTTTTATACTAGGTGGATTTATTTTATCCATAAGTACTACTTATTCTTCTTATGATGTCCCGAGCTCTTGCTTCATATTGTATGCTTATTATGGTGCCATATCCTAACATGATGCATCATATGGTGCCTCTAATTATTCCTACCATGATAGCTATGCAAGAACTAAAGAACAAAGCTTTGAAAATAAAGAGGTGAAGAAGGTCATATCAATCATAGTAGATATATGTTACTTCTTACCATTGGACTTCTTCCTTTTAGACTTCTTCTTTTCAACTTATTCCACTTCTTCAGTGATATGGGCTTCTTCAATTCCTCTTAGGTCTCCATGCACACAGCTAGCAAGAGCCTTTTATGCTACCCAATACCCTTATAGACATAAAATACTATCAATATTTCTTATCACTTTTCTTAATCATGCTTATTCTTCTTAGCCTAGAAAAAATCTATCTATTTACAATACGCCTAGCGCATAGATACTATGGTCTCAAACCATGGTCTGAGGCCCATAGTCGACATTTAACCTTAATTTATGTCCAAAATTGGGGCAAAAGGCCCTTTTACTACATCTGTGCAATGCGTACATACAAAAATACAAAAAAAATCATTAGAAATTGTGCCTCAGGGGACCCCGCTCAAACAGGCCCCAACACAAACATGTGACTCATCCCAAGTCAATAAGGAGTTGCTAGTGTCTCCTTGGTTTTGTCTCAGAGTGTCTTGATAGAAGTTTGGAGAGGTAGCGCTAACTCAAGTCTCTACGTTGTGGCACCCTGCGCCTGTTGAACCATCTTTGTTGTCATGGGCCCTTAAGCAGCCATATCCACACTGCACTGGGTCTGCTAAATGATCTTGAGTGTGTTTTCCAGCGTTTGAGGGAGTTGTAGTGATTCTTGTACCCGTGGCTGCATTTTTTATGTAATCACCTGTTCTTTATAGTGTAAATCTATGATTTATCCTGGAGTCTACGGCCTTCTTACAGACGAGAAAGTCTTTGTTGAACCACCAATGTGGGTGCTACTATGCAAATTTCTTCAAACTGTTGCTCCTTTGTGTTGAGCATTCGGTGTAGCTACTGCATGACTATATCATTCTAGATAGAGGCTGAAATTTCCATTGCCTTAGCCAGAGACTGGTCACACTAAGTGATTGCGTTGATGATACTTTCTTGGGCCTCCTTCACCTCTTCTTCTCTCTTTGAGTGAACCTTAGGCAGTGTCTCCAATTGTAGCTTGTTTTGAAGGTCCACAATTTTTTCTCATATTTGGCTTGAATGGTGTGAGGTTCCATGCATGCAACCTTGATCACAGCTACTAGTCCATCCAACTTCTTCGTGGGTGCAATGGTGGTCGCGGTCGCTGGAATACCTTGGCATACTTGGTTGATACTGGCTTCCAGCGTGCTGCATTAGGCCTCAGCTACTTGATATTATACTTTTTCCTGTCCATGGTAGTCATGCACTTGTGCAGCCTATTTCTATGCATCCTTGGTTTGCGTTTGCACGGTTGCTTCTTAGTACTGCATCTCATCAACAATAACAGAGTGAAGTAAATGGAGCTTTCCTGTAGGAAACACAAAAATATTAATATTAACATCACCTATACCAGTAAAATAAGTTTGTTGGATTGCATCGATTTGGAATGCTCGCAGGGGGATATGAACAAATCGCCCCTCTCAGAATGATGGTAAGGCTACATCCAAAGGTTGTGCATGGGTAATAGATGCACTGGTCTGGATCACTTGAATCAAGCTCTCCTTGATCTGGCTTGCTTGCCTTTTCAATTCAAGTAGGCCAACCTGAACAATCTCCAAAGAAGACTTATATTGGACCTCTATGTCTGTCCATTGGTCCTCCTGCACAATGGTCACTGTATTTGTGATCTCATTGATATATTCCTCTGTAAGTGTCAGGATCTCATGTCCTGTCTTCTTAGAACCCTTCTACTTCTTTCTTGACCCAATCATGGCCTCCGCACCATGATTTGTGCCTTTTGATGTTGCTGCTTTAGTTTCTTTGGGCGCAGATCCATTCTTTTTTGGCACTGTGGGGGTCTCAGCAGTTTCTCCTGTTGTTGTTGGGGTAGGCCCCTTTTCATAAGGCTTATCAGTGACAATTGGTGGTACTATTTCAACATGATTATCAGTGGCCTTCTATGTTGATTTACCTATTGGGGTGCGCAGCTGTGTTGGTGGAGTCAACGAAGATGGCAGTTAGTCTGTTGTAACAATGATCAAATATTCTTTAGTCACCAAGTAAGGAAACTCATACCAGACACCCTTCACAACATCCTTCGCACAGATGTGGATATTTTGAAAGGTATCCTTAAAGTTAGCTGGAATCTTGTATTTCTCATAAAGGGTGAGAGATAGTCATGAATTTGACTGTACTACCTGGTATATTGTTGCATCATATAGGACACAAAATATCTTGTTTTCTTTTGCTCACACTAGGTCACAGGAGTGCGAGATGGTTGCGTAGCACTAACCTTTGCACATTGATTCTATGAGTTCAGAAAACTAGGCATCTTCGGGGGTCTTCCATCCAATAAGTGCAATTAACAACAAGATCCAAACATACTAAATGTGTTTTCCCTCCTCCTGGACCTGGCGCACGTTTTCAAGAAACTGTTTACCCAGGTATGCGCACAAGTTATAGATGAATCATTTTTCGCACCTTCCAGCAAGCGAAATTACATGTGTAGGCACTTCCTTTGACCTACACTTGCACATCATCTTTCAAGCCAAGATGACCATGCCAAAACAAATTGTCGGGTCATTAATTTATGCTACCACAAATCCCTAGGATTTGCGTGTAACATCATAATTTTTCTTAATTTTTTCCACCAACTGTTTCTCCTATGCTTTCCCTCCAAAATAGACCATACATTCGATACCCTTGCTTGGAATTCCCCTGATTCCATGAATAAGTTTTGCATCCACTTGGATACGCTCTCCCAGCCAGAGAACGTTGTCATGTACCAATGCTAACAATTGTTTCACACATATATCATTAATGCAGTTGTGACCAAAATGAGGGATCTGTAAGAGATTGAGGAGACCTACCTTGTGCAGACCTAACATTTCTCTATGCAGTTCAAGGCGCACTAGACATTCGGCATAGGGCACTAGATCAAGATAGAGCTCCGGCACAAGCTCTGGAAACTTCTCAATGTTTGTGATGTCCTAGTCATTGAATCACATCTAAGGGATTTTTGTGAGCATATCCCCCTCCATTGGGACATTCTCTGGGATCAGGGGCACTTGGATACATGTGCGCATATTATCCAATTCCTTTGACACATTCATTGTAGGTTTTTGCAACACAATGTAACCAGTTAGTCACGAGAAGGGGCCTACCTATACCACGTCGTCATTAGCTTACTCAATAGTCTCCGGGAGTTCAGGCATGGGTTTCTTCATCTTCTCTCTAGTAGAATGGAGAGGCATGGGGGTATTTTCTCTTGGGGCCTTGCATGTCCCACATGGTTGTCCCTTATTTGCATTAGATGGTGCATGGGTCTCTACCATAGGCATCTCCTATGCATCAAGTTCTTCTCTCGGTCTGCTAGTTGTCATTTTTCTCTAAACGATGTATCCTAAATCCCCTTGGTGCAATGATTCCTCAAACACTGGATCCAATCCGAACACAGACGTAGCAAAGGAAAATATAAATAAGTAGTTCAGAGCATAAAAATCGCTTAGAATGTAAAGGGAACTATTGCAACCCCATGATTCATATTTATACTTGTAGAGCATCTGCAATGTTTCCTTAGGCATTAATGAGCTTCCATTACTGACAAAACGGTCCCAAATCTGGAAAAATCCCTTCGTTAAAGGCATCTTGGATGCTCCTAAAAATGGTAATAATTTTGTCTTATCTATTTTTAGTGTTCCAACGGCTAGTGTTTGACACCTCTGTGCACCAGTCAATCCCCTAGCATAGATACCATATGTGTTGCGCACCTTGGTGCACAGGTAATCCATAGCTAATAATAACCATTGACAAACTGCCCCCCTCCCAACACAGGGTTGTTGTACAATTAATTCAAATCATATCACGTAGTATATGTCATATCCCTTAGTAACTGCAAACTTCTCTGGCATTCATCATCCCAAAATAATGTTGCTCCTCTTCTCAATAATCTGGTCATGGGTGCAATTATCAATTCTTAATGAGGAATGTGTTTTCTATAGTATCCCACAAGTCTCAGCATGGAGTGCATTTGCCTAAACTTCGAGGGAATGGAGGGTCCAGTGAGCGTGCGTGATTAACCAACTTCTACTAGTGTTAAGTGTCAGAAATGCACAGTCTCCCTTATCGGTGTATTAATGATCAAATCTTCAACAATGATATCAAACTAAATTTCAATGCTAAAGGTAAGAAGAAAATTGTCTATCAGCGCAGACCATTCACTAGTGCCTCTGCATAGCTCTGTTTCCAAGTAACATTCATTTTTCACCTTTCCCAAGGTATGAATAAACATATGAACCCATTCATACCATGGTTCTACACCCCATACATTATCCCACTTGGCCAGATGTCTAAGAAGATCTTCTTTGAAAGAATATAAATCCTCCTCTTTAATTACTAGGTGCTCAAATCGTAGCTCCTTCATCTGCGTGCATTCCTCCCAATATCCCATATTCTCCTTATGTGTTTCCTACCATCTTTCTGGAGTAGATCGCAAGCCAAGATCTAAAGCATGGAACCTTTGTTTTTCTGGCACAATCCTTTCCATATCTGCTAGGAACATGCTTACATCAGTTGAGCCACCATAATGTGAGAAATCCCATACCTTAGATGTTATGAATGTAGAGCGCGGGTCACATGATTACAATGTAGCACATACACCTCATGCAGATGGTTCTTCCAATTCTCTAGTTCCTCATCATAGTCTAAAAAGAAATAACTATCCTTCTCCCATTTTAGATTCGCATCTATTTTTGGATTAATCCAATCTTCCTCGCACAAAGTTAACTAATAAATTTGATCAATCTCATCCTCAGCGTGCACTGGTTCAATATACATTTGACCTTCTACAGGATCCATAGGAATGATGACCCTAACTCCATTGTTCTGAAATTCCATCCTTATTTTCTTCAGGTTGATAACACCATCCATGTTAATGGCCAAGTCCAATACTAGAAGTGCACGATAGGGATCAGTGTCATCCACAATATTTATGACTTCAAAATCTTCCAATAACTGAACACCTTCTATATTAACCACAACTGTTGACAATCTCCCCAAGGGAATGATCTTCTGCTAGTTAGCCATGTGTAGTTGGATAGTTGTTACACCATTTTTAGGTCATCTAACCTATTATCATTATATGGACCCAAGTACACCATGTAAGACCAATTTCACCCTCAGTAAAATTGCTTTCACTATGTAAAATAACTTAATAAAACACATTTATTAGGTTTTTTATGTTCTAAACACGAAACCCCAAGGGAAAATATTAAACAAATCTATATTTGTTTGGTTTTCCTCATGGAATAATTAATTAAATAGTAATTTAATTATTATTCCTAGTCATATTTAACCCAAAACAGGGAAATTAATTAGATAAATCCTTATTTATCTTATTATTTTCTAGGAATAATTATTTAAATCTTATTTAAATAATATTCCCTGTTAAATATGACTAAATCATTTATAAATAATTAAATAAATCATTATTTATTTAATTATCATTCAACCACTTCCTTAAAATGATAAATAAATTATTTATTTATTTATTATTTACAAATAAATGGATTTGACCGAAGTCAAATGCCTTTCCCCTCCAACAAATATAATAAAATATTACATGAAAGGTGGATCTAGATTTGGTCAATATTATTTTAATCATGCACCAAGATCTAGAATGACCTAATATTTTGTTATAAATCGAAGGGTTTTTCCTACCATTCATCACATTTTTTTGCCTCTTACATCACTCTAGAACTATACTCTTGGTCTGACTTTGAGCCATTATCATTGTCATATTTTCTATTATTTGCTTTGTGAGCTCCCTTTGAGTTCTATGTTTGTCTGGGTTTTCTACACCAACAAGAGAGAGAAATTCTAGATCTGAAGTGCTGAGGAATTCCAAGAACCCATCCCATCAAGGAGAATTGGAAACACCTTTCTTTTTTTCCTCCCAGGTGCCATTAATATAAAATTCTTCAAAAATTACTGTTCTTGTCTTGTCTATTGGATGCATGGAGAAAAACCTTATTTTTATTGCTTAATGTCTTTTTATGCGTAGATCTGGATTTTTCCAGCATTTGTCTTGATTAACTAACTGCATATTTGAAGATATTAGCAGCCATCTTTTGCTGTTAGGGTTGTTTGTTATGTGCAGCTAAAAGGGTCTTTTTTCGTACACTTACACTAAAGATTCATCCTAACAATAGTGGACCATTCCAGCTTCCATTATCCCATGCGTTTCCATGTTTGTTTAGGTAGAAAATTAACATCTGATCCCAAATCTAGAATGACTTGGTCCATTTTGTAAGCACCGATATGCATAGTCAAATGCATCTCTCCACATGTAACCTTCTTGTCCTTATATTTTTTTTTTTACTGTGCATTGTTATACAAGAGGTTGTTCTTTTTTTGTGCAATTATCTACCAATGACTGTAAAATAACAACAACCTTTTTGTTGGGAAATAACTTTATGAATGCTTGTAAGAATGGGTTAATATATTTTTCTCCTCCAGCTCCCTTTAGTGTTCTACCACTTGTTGAAGTATCTCCGACTATGAATTCTTTCCTTGCTTCAATAAAAGTTTCTTTTGCGCGTTGAAGATTAAGACCTTCTTTAGTTTCAAGTGCTATTTGGATCCATACATCAGTGGAAGGTTTCTTTCCTTTATCTTCACTGGTAGATACACCACTCTTGGTAAGTACATTCACACAGGGATCTTCCTCACGAGTCTCAGCGCGATCCATTTGCAGATTTTGTGTTGGTGTCTTATTTTCCTACATTTTAGCAATCAAGAGAGGACAATATTCTATCACATGATCAAATTTCGTAAATTATATGTAGGATTGTCTTGCTGGATTTGAAGAATAGCACGCATAATGGCCAACATCTCCATAGTTATAACAAATCACTTGTCCTCTTCCTCAGCCAACTGATCCACCTCCTCAGCCTCTTCCTCTACCTTGGAATCCTCCGCGCCCAAAAGAGAATGCTAGTTATGTTGGATCAACCTGCATTCTAAAGATCTTAGATTTATCCAACATCATTCCATAGGTCCAAAAATTCTGCTCATCATTCCATAATGATGAACAAAACTTGAAAAATGGTCGATGTAAGTCAGGTTGATATTTTCCAACCCTCGGGCAATAATCTGTATCATGTAGTCCAACAATTGGACATATAGTATAACATAAAAGTCTCTTCCATGGGCTATGAAATCCAAAATTCAGATAATTGTTAAGAAAATGCACTGTTCTTTATGATGCCCATAATATTTTCACTTTATACACCAGACCTCTGCGCAGACCTCCTTGCCTTTTTCCTTTCACATATTTTGAATATTTAGATTCATAGCTTCTAGATGACTCTAAGTTTGTTGAGTTCCCAGCACAATAGGTGTTGGGCTAGCTTCGATTTTCATTGCAACTTCTATAACCTTAGCTTGTGTAGCAATATTTTGCTGACCTAATGGCTAGTGCAGATGCGGGAGAAACATAGAAATGAACCATTCTTTATGCTGAGTATCATTAATCACAAATCCAACATATCTGATGGTGCGCTTCAACATTTGATCAGCCTCCCATACATATTCATTAGGTTCTTGATGGATATCATTCATCTCTGTCACTAGTTACGCGTATGATTTAGGTTTCTTAAACTACTCTTTTAGGGATGCTTTAATTTCTTCCAGAGTAGCATTAGGGTTTTCTTGCGCATACCTAATGTAACACTCTAGAGCTTGATCTTGAAATGCAATAGCCAGTTGTAGTTTTATAAAATCAATATTGTTTACTTGATGGGCCTTCCATACGACCTCAGTTAGATACTAGAAGATATCAATGTCCTCATTTCTAATGCCTATGAGATTAGGTAAGCTCATGGACGCAACCATATCTACTTCAGGAGGGAGTGGATGTGGAGGTGGAGATGAACTACACGGTGGGGTAGGTGATCGATAGTGTGAGCTCATAAGTGGAGTGGATGGAGTAGAAAACATATTCAAGGGTTCCTGATATGATGAGATTTCTTCTTTGAAGTCACTCGAGCTAGTAGTTTTTGGTTCTAGTTTGTTATTAGATCTAGGCTTCAGAGGGCTATAAAGGATTTTTTCAAAGTCTTCTTGATAAATTATTCCACTACGTGTAGCTGAATATCTTTGATGGATTCAAGTAGTATGTTCGCACAGACATCCCTTTTCACACAATAGAATTTTCAGTAATAATTTCAATGAGCATAGAAACTTACCTCTAGGAGCTTTGAAAAAACTCCTTTCAGCTTCAGAATATGACATAAATTGGTCAACAACAAATTCAGTCACAAATCCACATAGAAGGAAATCTATCCAATGATTTATTGTACGAGTGATCATGTTATCAAATTTCTCTACTTTTTGGATCAATTTACGAGTCCACTCAGTGACTACATCATCTTTTATCTAGTGATGGAACTTAGCCAAGCGTGACAACCACTCTTGTAGTTTGTGCGCGAAGTAATAGAAGAATATTTTATGCACTTAGGTATAAATATACTTTTGTACCCACTGTTCATAAGTCAATTTATTTTTTTTATTCTCTTGCGACACAAGTTAAAGGATATGTGTATCCAACTAGTCTTGTAATCCATTATGCGATGGATGCCAGAACACCAAATCTCCCTAAAAATGATGATCCTAGTCCTGGAAACAAAACCATTTTTTGGCTTGAGGGGTCCCGACCCAGGTTCAGAGTTTATGTATAAACCAAAAAACCCTCCAACTACTGGCCCTTTTGGTAATGGTCTGCTTGTGCAGACCAAAGTCTCACCCGATGCAGTATTGGGGGGGTGTTGGAACTAGGTTTCTACACCCTGAGTGATAATTTAATGAAGTGGTTCTCGGTAAAACCCTATTGTATCTTCCACATAAGTGTGCTATGAATTTATAAAAAAATTATAGATATTTGCGTAACAATTCGTAGAATACACATAAACACTTGTCTTACTTATCGCAGATAATGAATCATAACCAGATCTTGATCTATTCAATGTAATACTTATGAGATGTTAATATTCATGCATAGATATATTAGTTGACTCTGTGCATTCATCAATAAGAAAAAATATAGTGTGATCTCATAAAAGTATAAACAGTAGCATAAACAACAAACATATGCATAACATAGAGATTTCACCAAAAAACCTTTACATCAACTTGCCTTCAAAAACCCTTACAAAAACCTTACAATCCCTTCCACGCAGATAGCCAGTGGAGTCCATACATAGCCAGGACTAGCTCTCTGCGCACACAGTCAACATGAGCCTTTTACCCAACCCAAAATCCTTACAGACAAAAAATACTATCAATATTTCTTATCACTTCGCTTAATCATCATTATTCTGCTTAGCTTAGAGAAACTCTATCTATTTTTAATACACCTAGCGCACAGATACTATGGTCTCAAGCCATAGTTTGAGGCCCACAGTTTACATTTAAGCTTAATTTATGTCATAAATTGGGCAAAAATCCTTTTTACTACATATATTTCGTGCGCACATACAAACATACAAAAACATTCATTTGAACTTGTGCCTCAGTGGACCCCGCTCCAACAAGTACATGTCCAAGACCTTCCAAGAAAGAATTAGTACACACTACAGAATCCTTACCAGGGTCTGCTATTTTTGTCACATGAGCAACAATAAGTAAATTTTTGAGTTTCCTAAAAATTTCTTAACATTTTTACATCCACTCAAATTTCACCCCTTTCTTCTACAAGGAGATTATAGTGTATGCTAATTTAGAAAACCCCTCTATAAATATGCAATAGTATTCAATGATATCCATGAATGGCCTTATATATACCATTTACTTTGGAACTGGGAACTTAAGAATGGTCTTTACCTTTTCAAGATCCACTGTTATCCCACCTTTTGACATCACATGCCCAAGATATTGTGTCTTGTCTTGGTAAAATTCACATTTTTGAACTTAGCATATAGTTGATGTTCAAGTAATTTTCGCAAAAAATATTTCAAATTTTTCTTGTGCTCTCTTAGTGTCTTCAAATATATTAAAATATCATCTATAAATATTAATGAAAATTTTTCTAATAATTCACTAAAGATATTTTTCACCATACACATGAAGGTAGCGAGGGGATTGCTAAGTTTAAAGAGAAGAATTGTAAATTTGTAATGTCCATATTATGTTCAAAAGGTTGTATTTGGTATGTCCTCTTCTTCAATCCTTAGTTGGCAATAACCAAATCCCAGATCTATTTTATAAAACCTATTTTATCCCCTTACTTGGTCAAATAAATCGTGTATTCTCGGCAGGGAATACTTATTTTTAAAAGTCAATTTATTCAACTACTGGTAATCATGACATAGTCTAAATGTTTCATATTTTTCCTTCACAAGTAGGACTAGTGCACCCCATGGTGAGATGTTATTTTGGATGCACCCTCTATTTAATAATTCTCGTAAATTTATTTTCAAATCCATAAGTTTTGGTAGACTCATTCAGTAAGTTTCCTTTGATACAATTGTTGCTCATACTATCAACTCTATCAAGAAATCTATTTCTTTCTTAGGTGTTAAACCATTAATCTTGTCTGGAAACACATATTGGTAGTCTCATTATTTCTCTTCTTCTTCGGGACTTGATATTTTATCATATGCAATAGTACCTACATTAACCTTTGTAACATGAATTAAAACATTGTTTTGTTATCTCTTCACATTATTTTAAAATTAATTTAACCACTACAATTATTTATGTGAGATAAATATTGTTTGACCTTCGTTTCTAATTATTTCTAGTATTTTTTTCAAAAAAAATTCCTCCTTCCCACATTCAGACTTTAAAACAATATTACTTAATAATATTGGATAATTGGCATCTTTAACATCTTTCTTTATTATACACCTCAGGCTTCTTTCATATTTTAAAAAATTGAAGGTTCAAGGGAAACCAGCAAATTAAAACCACTGCATATTCTTATCAAAGACAAACAAACCACATATTTTTCATGGCTCCACAAGGTATGAATAAAAACACAATCCCTAAATTGGACAATATTTCTTCCCATTTATCCATTATACTTTGACGTTACACATAAAATTACTATGCTCAAATATAACTGGTCATAAAAAATTATGTTTTTGTGATATAATTTTGGTTGTCGAACCTAATTGAAATGATATCTTGTTTTTGTAACAACCTTGGTTAAAATTTCATGTAAAAACATATAATACAAAGGTTGAAGGGACACATATTCCAAGTTGAATGATGAGAAATACATCCTAGTAGGTGTTCATTTCGATTATTATGGCTAAATTAAATTGGAAAAGGAAATGGAAAATGATTTATAAAGACATGATGCATTAATTGAATTTTATTTATGACAATAATGGAATTGAGGAGAAAATGTTGTTGAAAGGTCACACGTTAAATGTGAGGAAAAAGAAGGAAAAAAATGGAAAACTAAAGAAAATAAATGCATCATTAATAAAAAGGATTTTTAAGATCAGTTGTTATGCTTTTGGTCAATTCAGTTTTAGATCTCCCATTATTCTCTCTCTCTCTCTCTCTCTCTCTCTCTCTCTCTCTCTCTCTCTCTCTCTCTCTCTCTCTCTCTCATACTCTTGGATACTTAGATTTTTCTTGAAGAAATCATGTAGAGAGTGGCATACTTGGTGATTTGGAGTAAGAAGGAAAAGGAAGAGAAGGAAAGCATAATAGGACATCAGAATCACTAGCTACAATGGGTTTTGATTGCAAGTACTCAGTTGCATGTATGTTTTCCTCACTAGTTTTGGCATACATGGTGGCTGCATGTGGTTTCTTGGTCATGATATGTCATTGGCATGCAGGAATCTCTAGATTGACAATCAATTTTCATAGACTTGTCATTTCCTATATAGCCATGGTGTTGTGGGTTCATTTTCATTGCTTATTTTCTGGATGGCTCTCATGTACCTTTAGATGTGTGTTGATTTATTATTTACTAGAAGCCTTGGTCAGACGAATGCTCTAGAGGTTTAGTCTGAAACTATGGGTTGAGTTACTAGTCCTAGAAGCCTTGGTTGGACAAATTCTCTAGAAGCTCTAGGTGGGTTGAG
This sequence comes from Pinus albicaulis, assembly GCA_034641835.2. Classification (NCBI taxonomy): domain Eukaryota; kingdom Viridiplantae; phylum Streptophyta; class Pinopsida; order Pinales; family Pinaceae; genus Pinus; species Pinus albicaulis. Next base: position 620,752,121 of record CM076584.1, on the reverse strand, counting down.
TTACTAGTCCTGGAAGCCCTATAATAGCTGGGGTTGAGTTACTAGTCCTGGAAGCTCTTGTTGGAACAAACACTCTGAAGCCTTGGAATAGCTTGGTTAGAGACCAATATGTGATGGTTATGATGTCCTGCCATGAGGTGGAATCATTGGTTGAGGTTTGAGGCTATTTGGCCTCTGGAATCCCTAGATTGGTTTTCATCTATGTGTTTTATGACATCCCACATTCATGTTGGGAATACAGCACAAGCGTGATTGGGTGAAGAGAGATATGGCTCAACCAATCTATGGTCGGGTGGAATGTGGAAGTCCCATCAATGGTTGGTTTCTACATTCGTTAATGAGAAATTAATTCCCTTTGTATTTGGTATGAAAATGTACTGATTTAGATGTGGATTTTATTGATGCTATATCCATGGTATTTATGTTTTTATTTTGTTGGTTAGGAGCATGTATTTTTACAGTGATGATGTGTGGCTTTATCCATGATTTTAATTGTAAATGAATGAACATTGTATCTATGGTCAAATAGATTGTATTGTAGCTAATGATGTAAGGGAGAAATTTTTATTAGAAATTCGCAAATAAGTATCAGACCCCTATGCTCAGATTTTTTGTTTACGCCTCTAGTTTCCATGTTTGTGACATGTTTGACAAAATGTTTTTCATGGCTACGAGGGGTTCATATGATTTATTAATGATTTGATTTCTCCTGTGTTGTTGTCTTATTGTTATTTATCATCTATAAATGTTTCATGAAGTTTTGCGTAGAGCATTGGGTTATGGGCATGAAAAGGTGCTTCAAATGCTTGGCACGTTGTCACAAAAGTGAGTATTCGGGGCCCTGGCCACTGGAATATAGTATTATAACTATGGCTATAGCCTCTTGGACATAGGAATGTGATAGTTTGCCCGTGTCTATGGCTTAAAGAGGTGAAAATTCTAATGTGAACCAAGGACAATAGGCCTAAAAGGTTGGGTTACCTCATGGGGGTGTTGTTGTTTTTGTACAAGGTCTGTATGTTGTGTTTTCATCGGTTCCACTTCCTTAAGGTCACCTAGGAGGTTTAATATCATTATAGTAACCTCTCATCACATGTTTACCTTGGTTGGCTAGTTACTTGGGTATATTTGGTAAGAGGCTATTACGGAGTGGTATCAGAGCACGGTCCAACCCTTGGAATCGATGGGTGATGCATTGGTCATGCTTTTTTGTTGGTTGCATATGTTTTCTCATGCATACGATGTATGTTTTTGTTGCATCTGTGTTTTGTTTTCCATTTTGGCAGAGGTTTTTCCATGCAAGGGATGATAGTGTTGTTATCAACATGTTTTCATGTGTGTATGACGGGTTATGTGTTGTTATTTCTTATGTATTTTTTGTGAATGCTTGCTTAAATGTTGCTACATGTTGTATATGAATTTTTTGTTTATGCTAGGTCACTTATTAGTCATTCTTGTGTGTTTTCCATGTATGCTTCCTTCTGTGATGCTATATGGGGAACATGCAATGGTCATTCATGATTTGTTATACATGTCAAGTGGATGCATGTGGTCAAGTGTGCATTGGTTTGGTGAAGGTTGTTGGGAATAAGGTCATTGTATGCAATTAGGTCATCATGATGATATTGGTAAGTTTTGATGCTAATGTGTTGGCTAATATAGTTAAGGAGATGTAGACCATCAAAGTGAAGTTGAAGCAATGGACCCCGAGGAAAGAACATGTTGTCATGCAGGTTTGGATGTTTGGAATGTAGGTAGGTAGGCTGAGGAATTTTATAAGAATGATGGTTATGAGTATTCCTTTAATTTTATTTATGTTATAGTTACATACATTATATATTGTATTTGACTAGTGCAGTTATATGTATGTGGCAGATAGTCGTGCATCATAACAACATTTGGTGGTATGCATTTCTTTCATAGTTTTATGTTAGATAACTTATATTTCGATGAGGAACATTCTATGGTTTAACTTGTTGTTGTTGTACGATAGTTATCTTGATTATTATGTTACATGTTTTTGATGAGCGTGATATATAAATTTTTGTTGCTACATGCTAGCGACTTGATGGTTAGGTTTATGAAATTTAGGAATGAGTCGACATAATTATGATAGTGTGTTGTATTATGTCTATACTGAATATTCATATGTGATTGTATGTATGAATGAAATTTTTTTATGAGTTTAGGGTGTGAACATGTTAGATAGATACAGTTACGGATATCGTGACCTTATTTATGATTCATATGATATGTTGTGAAGTTACATCATGCTAATCTAGATAGATTATGTAGACCAGATAGCCTCCCATGAGATACATTAGGGTATGAGCTTGCTTATTTCATCTACTTTGTAATTGATTCTTTGATTATTTAATATATTTAGTGTTTGAGTGTTGATGTCTATTATTCCGTATATTTATTATTGAATTTTTTATTAATCATGTGATATGAGCATGTTTCTATAAGATTTCATGAAGTAATGTCTTGCTTTAAGACGGTTGTAATAACACATATGCGTTAGGAAAATTGATGTGCACTTGAGTTTTAGTAGGTGATAGTTGTAGCATCATGTATTATGACTGATGAATGTGACTTAATTGTTGATTATGAAATGGTTTTAGAATTGGTAAATGTTCATTCCAAATTAATAGATATGTTGTCTTGATATTTAGAACATGTGACTGATATATATGTGTTGAGTTACAAGGAAACATGATTATCCCACCAAGGTAAGGTAACTATCTTGTCGTTATATTTATTTATGCATTGATCGTTATGTTTCTATGTGATCTGAATAGAAAATGGCATCCACCCATGGTATTCATCTACCCATGTTATCCATCCACCTAGGGAATTTACCCATGGTATTGTAAATGGAATCAACCCATGGTATTCATCCACCCATTGTATTTATTCGCCCATGGTATTGTAAGTGACATCTATCCATGATATTCATCCACCCATGGTATGTATCCACACATGTTATTCCTCCACACATGGAATTTACCCATTGTATTTTAAGTGGTATCTACCCATCGTATTGACCCATGGTATTGTAAGTGGTATCTACCCATGGTATTGACCCATGGTTTTGACCCATGGTATCCACCTATGGTATCGACACATGGTATTGTAAGTCAAAAAAGGCTATAAATAACAAGCCTCGGTTTGTAAAAGGACAGATTGTCCACCACAATGTATCTTCTATAGTTATTCTCTATTTTAATAAAACAAGTTTCTTTGTGGTTTTATTTGCTATGTGTTCTCTTTTTTTATTTTCTGGCATTCTAATTTTGTAGATATTGTCAGATCCATTTCAAATTTGTAGATCTTGGGGGCCTCCACCCAAGATCTAGATCAGTGGTATCAGATTCAGGTTACGCCTCCATGGGAATGAGGGTTTGAAACATATTTCAGTTTCAATGTTTTGCAGCAATCTTCAGCAAACTCCATGAAATTTTTTTTTGGGCGGCGAGTTTGAAAATAAGATCTAGAAATTTTGGTGACAAAAATACAAAATAAAAGACCAGATCTGTATGCCTTGTGAGAAAATACTAAAATTAAAAAAAAAAAATCAGCTGAATTGGAGTTCGGATGAGGGAGATATCGTCGATTCAAAATCAGCAATGTTGTCGCAATGTTTCTGACGATAATTCATGGACGATAGATATCATATCAATTCTTTCAGTTTTCAGTGAGAAATTTTAGATAAATGGTTACATATCTTCTCTCCCCTTGAAAAATAAACAAATTTCAAAAAAAAAAATGGTCGAATCGGAGTTCAGACGAGGGATTTATCGGTGACTTAAAATCAACTATTTTTTTTTTCAGATATTTCGTGATGGCGAGACAGTTCCAGTGCGAATCTGTGAGTCTACAGTCTCCAGATAGCAGTTTCAAACATATATGAAGATGCAGAATGATCATTCCATTTCCAAAAATAGGTTATAATAAATATTTTGAGTTATATTGACTGAGTCATGCTCATTTTAAATCTGTAGTAGCATTCGGAACGAGTTCCCTTTGGAGACGTGCCCTCCCACCCGACTTTAGTATGCACCTATTTCACATTCATCAGTTTCAGAATAGCAGCATTCATCTTGGGTTATTTGGATATGTGCCCTCCCACCTCAAGCTACGTAGGCACTTGCTACTTCATCAACAATCAGCATCACGGTTATGGGTCAACCGCACAAAATCCTTTTCATCGAAGTCCATTTGCTAGGCCACACACTGTTAGTAACACAGTTGGTCACAAGAATTACATTGTATCTCTATCCTAGGATCTTCATTTGTCATGGTTTTGGTTCATCCACAAGCCCACACTTCATCAAAGTCCATTTGCTAGGCCGCAGACTATCAATATCACAGTTGGTCACAAGCATTACAAGGTATCTCTATCCTCGGATCTTCATTCATCATGGTTAAGGGTTAACTACAAAAAAAAATTATGTTCAGTGGCTCTTCATATTCAAAAAATGCTTCTCAGGAGGGAACTTCACGCAATGGGTCCATTACTTCTTAAAGAGGGAGGAATGATCTGAATAGAAAATGGCATCCACCCATGGTATTCATCTACCCATGTTATCCATCCACCCATGGAATTTACCCATGGTATTGTAAATGACATCGACCCATGGTATTCATCCACCCATTTTACTTATTTTCCCATGGTATTGTAAGTGACATCTATCCATGATATTCATCCACCCATGGTATGTATCCACACATGTTATTCATCCACACATGGAATTTACCCATGGTATTGTAAGTAGTATCTACCCATGGTTTTGACCCATGGTATCCACCTATGGTATCTAAACATGGTATTGTAAGTCAAAAAAGGCTATAAATAACAAGGCTCAGTTTTTAAAAGGACAGATTGTCCACCACAATGTAGCTTCTACAGTTATTCTCTGTTTTAATAAAATAAGTTTCTTTATGGTTTTATTTTCTTTGTGTTCTCTCTTTTTTTCTGGCATTCTAATTTTGCAGATCTTGTCAGATCCATTTCAAATTTTTAGATCTTGGGGGCCTCCCCCCAAGATCCAGATCACTATGGTAGTATGATGCAGGGGATTCCATGGCAAAAGAGACTTCCATGAAATATTGAAGAAGGCTCAGTTTGAGCTTTCCTTTGGAAGTCTTGGAAACCATGGGGATTGAGTCATAGTGTTTGTTGCTAGTCTTGTGCTTTTGGAATTTTTTTCTTTGTGAGCTTGATTTGTGGTCTTGTTTATGTCTGTTGCATAACTATGCAACTTTTCTTGTGGTGTCATATTGCTATTGGTTTTCATAGTTTTATTCCTGTTGTTTCATTTTCTTGTCCTTGTCTTTTATGTTTTGATAGTATTCGGAATTACTTGGGAAAGAGGAAAGTAATGGAGCTTAGGAGAGATAGATGAAACCGAACAGGTAATGTAAGACCCAGAGGAAGCTTGGTGCATAAGTGCAGTGAAATATAAGACTAGGACTATCGGTTGGACTCGTTGGGTCCATTGTGGAAAATAGACAGTGGTTGTACAAACATGAGAAAGGAAAAAAAAAAAGGTAAAGTGAATGGATCTAAGGTGTTATATGCCATGGCTACGTTGGAACTATTCTTCTTAACATTGTCCATGTTGTGAACGAATAAAGGAATTCCTCTTAACCTGGACCTTACTATATCTATCGATTTTGTTGTGACCATGATTATGATCGTGTTTATATATGAATGTATGTATGTATGTATGTATGTCATATATGGTAGGGTCGTCATAGATCATGATTATCTAATGCTAATGTTTATATGTACATATGTGTGTACGTATATCGTTGTCGAACAAGATCATAATTTTTTTATGCTATTGATTATATATATGTATGTATCTATGTATCTATGTCACTATCTGACAGGATTGTTAGGGAATATTCTTATGGAGGAATGATTGCTCATCCAGGTGAATGACATGAAGAGATGCCTGGTCTTATGAGGAATAAAGAGAGAAGAGTAACCCTAACATATTTATGAGGTTAGTATCATGTGGACATGAATTTATATTAGATTATTGTACTATGTCTATGATTATGTTATGGACAAGTAATGTTGATGGGTATATCAACCAAGAGAAGGTAGTGTAATTTGTGACATGCTAGGATAAGCATGGATAGTCGAGGGACACTAGAAGTATGTTTTCTTATGGTGTCAATATGTGGTCTATGGATGTACAAAAATATTTTTGTTTATATGTTATGCATTTTATATATTCAACGATTGTACCTATGGTGATGTGTACATGTAACACATGTATTATTGTATACGTATGATGTCATATGCATGTTGTATGTATGGCGTTATGTGTATATTGCATATGAAGTGCTAGGTCTAGATGATTCTATATACATGTTGAATATGCGGTGTTGTGTACATGTCATATTGTGCCCACGTTGGATATGCGGTGTTGTGTGCATAATGTGTTGTGCGCATGTGGGATATGTGGTGTTGTGTACGTATGGTTCTATGTACATGTTGTACATGCAGTTCTATGTACATAAAATGTTGTGTGCGTGTTTTATAGATGGTGATATGTACATATGTTTTTATGTTCATGAATGTACATGTTATTTGTGTGAATGTAGTGTTGAGTACATGTTGTACATGTGGTGTTGTGTGCAGGTGGTGTCTTGTATATGTCTTTCATGTGGCATTGTGTACATGTGGTGTCGTGTATATGTCATGCATGTGGTGTTTTGTACATGTGGTATTGTGTACACATGGTATAGGTGGTGTGATATACATTTGTCATTGTGTACACGTTTTGTAGGTGGCATCATGTACATGTGATGTTATGTGTTAGTGTCCTATATTTTATAGGATCTCAAGGTGATTGAGTATGTCATATTGGTAATTTTACATTGTAAATAATTTTCAATTTGCAAATGATTTACAATATATATATATATATATATATGTATATATAAGAAAATAAAAAGAGGGTATGTCAAAAAAAAATATAATATGAAGAAAAAGACAAAAAGGAAAAAAATTGAAAAAAGAATAAAAAGAGAATAAAACACCACAAAAGAAAAATAGAAATAATACTGAAAGTGTTGCAAATTTAAATGCCAATGATTGTTAAATTGGTTTCCTTTATGTCAAAATCCAATAAAAGTGTGCGCAACATGTCTTAAAATGCCACAATAAATAGATTTTTGTTCCAATCATACAACTTAATCATGATGGAACAATTGTGAATTTCATGTTAATTAGGTTATTGAATAATTATTTGTCAAACAGTTTAATCTTGACAAATCAGTAGTTAGCTAGAAAATGAGATTGATTAAATATTATAATTTGAATCAATAGGAGAAATAAGTGATACAGTAGGTTAGACTGTTATAAAAAAATGGATATGTGGGTTTGCTAGCTTAAATGCACCCTAAGGATTCAACATGAAAAATTTTTACCTTAGAAAAAGAATTGAAAATGAAAGGGTAAGTAGAAATTTCATTGTGGCTATGAAAAGCATGAAAAATTTTACCCTGTTTAAATTTCACATTTATATTTCATGAGCAGAAGTAGGAAAAAAAATAAAATTTCTATCCTAATTTTAAAAGGTTCGACATATGAAAATGAAGGTTTGGTGCATTATCCCATTATCCAAATTTTTTACCCCTTTTCAATCTCCCGCTACCTGACAAGACATCATGTCACTACATGTTAACTCGCCTCCATCTGTATTATCATCTGATCCCCCATTCTGCCATCCAATAGCCTTTATCATTTTTCTCCCCCCCGACCCCTCTCCATCTGAAATTTACCATGGGGGGGCAGGGGGGGAGGGGGGGCTCCAAAATAACTGAATTTTTGTTTCGAGACCATGCTAACATGGCACCCTGTCGTCATTTCATAGCCCCCCTGCTGAAACCATGTACCACATCGGGCGCCCTCCAAAAATTCATTTCCCTTCTATATTAATAACAGCCAATCTGCCCATTGAGCACCAGTCATGTCACTAAATTCTTTCCCACACTAATGCAACCATTGGTGAGTTTAATTCTTCACTAATCATTAATCCAACAGACCCACATCACCATCAATGTAAAATCGACCAAATTATGTATAAATCCATCCGTGATCAAATTTTAATCCTTTACCTTACCATTTCCTCTTCTCTATACATGTTTTCTGCAGGTCGAGGGAACACCAGAGAAGCTAATCCGATCACTGTCAAAGTACTCTCTGCAACTAATTGTCACCTCTTCCTAATTTCAGAGATTTTACTTAGTCCCAGCCTCCATTTATCTATGAGAAACCATAATCCACCATCAAACCTAATCCAGCCATGCCTCTTAATAAGAAGGGACGTGAAGAACCAGTAAATCCACTGCTCCATCCCTCAGTTGACCTTGATCATATACCTTTGGCAAAAAGGGATTGTAAAGGGATTTCTTCACTGATTCTTGGCTTTTAAATGCTGCGTAGAAGATGAGGTCCATTTTGTGTCTCCCAAGAAGAAATCTCAATTTAGGATCAAAAGACAAATAGGACCCTTCGTTTGTAACAACAGGGAAGTAGGGGAGGAAGCAGACAAATTTCTGAAAGAAATTAAATTCAGCCTCAGTTTTAAATGGTCATATGACCCATTAGGTACAATCTTCAAGCTAAGGGTACAAAACAAATGTAAACCTTACATTCATAGCCACGGACCAAAAATTGAGAGGTACATGAACTATCTAGAGTGGACTAAGAAGACTCTACAAGAGGTTGAACAACGTTTGGTTTCAACTCCAAGATCACAGACTCCTGTCCCACAGGAGAAAGCAAGAAAATGGATCAGAGAAGAAGAGTCACCTTCAGTGACTGACACTTCTAGCAAATATTTCAAAATCATGTATAGGAAGAGGACTAAGCTCAATCCCAAAGTAAATATATGCAAGGATTCAGAGCAAGAAGTCATTATCATCACCAAAGACACACCTATTTCCTCACAAGTAGGTGGTTAGACCACACTATCTCTTACCACCTCTACAGCTTCACAGGATCAACAACAAGCTATTCAAACCAGTACAGTTGTTACAGGGGAGAAAGAGAAGAGACTGTCTGATACATTCAGGGAGATTAAATTGAAGAATGAATTTTTGAAGACCAGTACATATAATTAGTTCTGGAAGCAGACTTCCAGCTATGAAAGTAGAATTTTGTCATCCTATGACTATGAGAAAGGAAAAATGCAGATGGATTTTCTCCAAGCATAGATTCCACATCCCAAGACAACATCAAATTATAAAAAGAATGCATTTGAATTTGATATTAAAGAAATACATCACATTTATCAAATGGAGATGCACAAGCAGACAGGTGATATGATTTCATCTAGACTCACTAAAACTGCTATGAATTTTTCCAAATTGTAGGTTTCTTTAGCTAATATTTAGTCACATCTCAAAATGGAAAAATATCTTCTTTGGCCAAGGATTCAAGGATTAAGGATTTGTAAGACTTAGTGATCAGAATTGGATATGATCCCTCCAATATCAGAGTTGCATAAGAGGTGATTAAAAATAAAAATTCTGACATACTAGCACTGAGGAAGAAGCTAAAAATGCCAGCTACAGAGGACCCTTTGGCCAAATAAATTGAAGATATAGTCCTAGAAAATAGACATGATGAAGCTCATCATGGAGCAGAATTCCCAGCAGAGGCAGATGGAATCAGAGATGGAAAACATGATAAAGGAAAAAGAGAAAGCTGCCAAAATTTCATTAGTTCCTTTGGAGGTTGTACCCCTTACAACCATTCCTACAACCACACCTTCTACAGCAAGTACAACAAATGGAGCTAAGAAGCGCACCAAAGCACTGCAAAATCTGTCCATCCAGACAGAAGAAATAAAGAAGCTTCAAGACCAAGTGAAATTTTTGCAGGATCATAATCCAGAAGTGAGAGCTTACATGCAGCTGAAGCCTAGAGAGCACATAAGTTAATAGAAAGGTTTCAAAAGTCTAAGAGGGAGTCATCTATATGAAACACCTTTGGGCCAAGTCAAAGATATAATTTGGAAAGATAATATTGAGTCCATCAATGAAATTTGGCTTTGAATACAGATCATATTTGAGCATAAATAATTGATACAGAAAGCCAATGATGCCATCAAAAATATCAAAGAAAAACTTGGTGACATGCCAACCACTGCCAACAACATTACCAAGTTCTTAAATTCAAATAAAAAATATGATTTGGATGAATTATGGTTTGAGGATAGGACAGAGGGAATTTTGGAGGTAAAGAAGGTTTTTACAAAGAGAAACATTATTGTACAGCTAGAAGAAAAAGTTCACAAATTAGAGATAGTCATAAACATATTTTTCAGTAGGAGAGAACATTTGACTCAGAAAGGTCTTCCTTCCCTGTTTGTAATAAATGACAAACTGATTACCAGAGAGGATTATCTAAATAAGTTGAATGAACGTGGGAGGGATTTTAGGACATTAAAAATTATTAATTTTTTATCGTTCAATGACCACAACCAATGATTGCTATCATGCCACAACTCCATGGGGTTTTAGCCCACTAACTGGGGTTACTAACTTCAAACATGAATATCTCTCAAACCATGAAGAATTACGTTGCGAGAAATATATTAGTTGAAACATATTGACAAGTAGAAACCATAAAAATATCTTTGACTATGAATATAGTAATTTGGTGGGTCAAAATTCCCATGAAATATCGAGGTAGCCCCTGGTGCTGCTTGAGTTGACATCAATGAGAACTACTGATCAACATATGCTACAAAACATCCTAGACTGATAGCATACAGCAATTTTGTGCTTGATTTCTTACACACTTTTGAAGAATATGATCTTTCTATGATACCTAGAAATCAGAATTTCCTAGCTAATGTTCTATATTTTTAAGCTGACACCTGCAAAATGCCTCATCCCAACAAACACTATATAGTTGAAGTTAAACATTGTCCAACCATACTAGATAACATGAGGTATTGGCATGTATTTGGAAATGATAAACATATAGAAAATTTTCTGTAGTCCAAAGATGAGTATGAGGAAAATAACATAGACTTAAATGGTCAAGTAGAAAATTAGATAGTTGTGCATAATAATGTAGAAGGTCAGTTTGATGAATTGGATGTAAATATTTTGTAGATGAACTTGTACATAAATTAGAATTGCATGAAATTTATCGATAAAAATAATAATTTGAAGTAATTTAGCTTAAAGATATTTTTTTTCCTATAGGTCTAGTCCCATTAGAATAACTTTTTGATTTTAATGATGTAGCAAAAAATCCAAAAATAGAACCCACAGGGGCAGATGTAGAGGAATGTAATATAGGTCGTGAACATAATCGTAAAATGATAAAAATCTCGAAATCACTGCCTACTGTCAGAAAAAAATAATACACAACTTTATGCAAAGATTTTTTTGATGTCTTTGCTTGGAGCTATGAGGATCTTAAAGCATATGATACTAGTATCATACAACACAAAATCCCAGTCAAAGAAGGTCATAAACCTTTCAAACAAAAGCTTCATAGAATAAATCCTATTTTGATGACTTTGATTCAGAAAGAGGTCAAAAATATGTATGATGCTAAAACCATTTCCCCTCTCAGATAATCTAAATCGGTGTCTAATATAGTACCTACTAGGAATAAAACTGGAGAAATCTGGTTATGTATTGATTTTAGAAATATTAACAAGGTCTCCCTGAAAGACAACTACCCTTTGCTAAAAATGGATCATATATTACAGAAGGTAGTAGGGCCTAGTAGGATATCCTTGTTAGATGGGTTCTCAGGTTATAACCAGGTCCTAGTACATCCTGATGATTAGGATAAAACAACTTTTACTAGTCCATGGGAAACCTTCATGTATGTGAAGATGCCCTTTGGGTTAATGAATGTTGGGGCCAAATTTCAAAGAGCAATGGATATTTATTTTTTTGATGAGATTGGCCATTTTATTTTGATTTATCTTGATGACATTACTGTATATTCAAATACTGACAAGGAACATTTGAGGCATCTCACAAGAGTGTTTGAAAAGTGTAGAAGGTTTGGTATCTCATTAAATCCTAAGAAAACATTGTTTGGCCTTTTGGAAGGTAAGATTTTTGGTAATATTATTTCAGAGGATGGAATTAGGATCGATCCCAGTAGAATTGAAGCAATATTAAAAATCAGTCACCCAAGAAACGTCAAAGAGCTTTAGTCTTTTTTTGGAAAAATTAATTTCCTAAGGAGATTCATTCCTAATCTTGCAGAACTTCTTAGAAATATAAAAAACATGCTTAAAAAACATTCAGAAATTAGATGGAGTATTGGGGCTAGAAAATCCTTTGATTTAGTTAAGCAGGAATTAATTAAAGCACCAGTGTTGATTATTCCATATTTTACCAAATATTTTATTATCTTTTATTTTTCCTCTGAACACACTATTGGAGTTGTTTTGTTGCAGAAAAATTAGGAAGTATTTGAACAGCTTATTGCATTTTTCAATAATGATTTAAGAGATGCATATTTGAAGTATAATATCATGGAAAAACAAGCCTTTTCATTGGTTAAAGCAATAAAATTTTAGGTTATATATTTTTCATTCACATATTATTGCATATGGACCTAAGTCAGCTATAAAGGATATTTTGACACAGAATGGACCAGATGGAAAACGAGGAAAATGGATTACTATCATCCTTGAGTATGACTTAGAAATCAGACCAGCCAAGTTGATCAAAGGACAAGGACTTTCCAAACTGATGGAAGACTATAATTTCCATGCATTAGACATCAACTTTGTTGTTGCATTGGATGATCAAGAGGAAGAGGTGACTCCACACATAGATGAAGCATTTTTGAACTCACCCCGGTATGCAAAAATGTTATATGTTTTATTCAATTTAAATTCTCCTCCTGGTCTAACAAAAAAAAAAGGAAAGATTTCTCAAATTAAAGGCACTTAAGTTTTTCATCATAGAAAATGCTTTATATTGGAAACATGTGAGTGCCATTTTACTTAAGTTCTTGTTGAAGGATGATGCAGAGAAAATCATGTAGGAGTTCCATGAATGTGACTGTGGTGGCCATCTCTATTGGAAAACCACTGCTAATAAAATCCTTAGGGATTGATGTTACTAGCCTACCCTTTTCCCTAACATTCATAAGAAGTTAACTTCATGCCATAAATGCCATATTTTTAAGGAAAAATAAAGCTCTTACCCCTGCCATTAAAACTCATTTTAGTTGAGAGCCCTTTTCAACCATGGGGATTGGATTTCATTGGTGAAACTCATCCTCCTTCATATGGCCAACATAAGTGGATTCTCACATCCAGAGATTACTTTACTAAATGATAGAGGCCACCCCTTCTATATCTTCTACTGATGCTATCATTATTAAATTTCTTGACACCAATATCATTTCTAGATTTGGTTGTTCTAGAAAACTTATTACTGATAATGTAGCAACTTTTAAATCTAAGGAAATGATTGAATTCTATAATAAGTACCAAATTACTTTGGGACATTCAACATCTTATTACCCTCAGGGTAATGGGTTGGATGAGTCCTCAAATAAGAATCTGGTAAATATCACTAAGAAATTTTTGGAAGACAACAAGAAATTTTGGCATAAAAAGTTGGTTAATGCAATTTTGGTTGGTAGACATACAACAAAAAAGTCAATTGGTATGTTACCATACCAATTGGTATATGGAATGGATGCTCTGTTTCCATCATCTTTAGGAGTACCAATCATGAATATAATACAAGAATTATAGGTTGAGCCAAATGATATACAGAGAAGAATAAATCAAACCATTCAGTTGCAGCAGTCAAGGGAGGAGGTCTATAACAAGACTTAAGTAATTCAGGAAAATCTCAAAAATATTTTTGACAGAAGGACTAAAGCAGATGACTTCAACATTGGAGACAAAATTCTAAGGGGGGATTCCAGGAGAGAAGACAAAGGTAAGCATGGTAAATTTTATAACCTTTGGAAAGGGCCATACATTATTTATGCTTTCAGGGGAAATAATACATTCTTCCTCAAGGAACTGAATGGAGTAGAGTTACCTGGTGGTCCTGTCAATGGAAGTATGTTGAAGAAATACTTTTCTTAGCATAAATATTTTTCTTACATCATTTTAAATATCACAGTATTTATTGATTTGATTGGATAACTTGCTGATTGGAGTTGAAACCCGCAACGAAGGCCCTAACCCTAATTAATAAGATATCACAAGTACCTTAACAAAACAAGAAATCAAATGCAGACATTACATACATTGGATACCCAAGGCTACTAATCATATTCTCTTGAAACTTCACATGAAGAAGTGTCATCCCCAGCTGGAGCCATTATTAGGGTCCTATATTATATAGGATCTCAAGGTGATTGAGTATGTCATATTTTAATTTTCAATTTGAAAATGATTTCCAAAAAATATATATAAAATACAATCAAAAGAGGGTATGTTAAAATGAAAAATAATTTGAAGAAAAAGGAAAAATGGCAGAAAATTGGAAAAAAACTAAAAAGAGAATAAAACCTCACAAAAGAAAAATAGACATAATACTGAAAGTGTTGCAAATTTAAATGCCACTATTGTTAAATTAGTTTCCCTTATGTCAAAATTAAATAAAAATGTGTGAAAATTGTCTTAAAATTCCACAATAAATAGATTTTTGTTCCAATCATATATCTTAATCATGATGGAACAATTATGAATTTCATGTCAATTAGGTTAGTGAATAATGATTTGTCAAAAAATTTAATCTTGACAAATCAGTAGTTAGGTAGAAAATAAGATTGATGCAATAGTCTGATGTGAATAAATAGGAGAAACACGTGATATAGTAGCTTATACTATTATAAAAAGAAAATTATATGTGGGTTTTCTAGATTAAATGCACCCTAAGATTGAAGATGAAAATATGTTAGCTTAGAAAAAGAATTGAAAATGAAAGGGTAAGTAGAAATTGCATTGTGGCTTTGAAAAGCATGAACAATTTTACCCTAAGTATAAATTTCAAAGTTATATTTCATGTGCAGAAGAAGGCAAAGGAATAAAATTTTATCCCAAGTCTAAAAGGTTTGGCATATGAAAATGAAGGTTTGGTGCATTATCCCCTTGTCCAAAGTTTTTACCCCTTTTAACTCTCCCGCTACCCAACAAAACATCTCATTGTTGCACGTTAACTCACCTCCATCTGTACCATCATCTGATCCTCCACTCCTCCATCAAAAACCCTTTATCATTTTTCGGCCCACCCTCTCCATCCGAGCATTACTGTCAGGGGGAGGGGGGGTCTGAAATAAGTGTTTTTGTGTTTTGGGCCCACGCTAACATGGTGGCCTCTCATTATTTCACACCCCCCCTATTGAAACCATTTACCACTTTAGACCCCCTCTAAAAAGCAGTTTCCCCTCCAAATTAAAAACATGTAATCGACCCGTTGAGCGCTAATCATGTCACACCACCTAGAATATACCATTCCCAAATAAATTCTTTCCTACTGTAACGCAACCATTGGTGATTTAATTCTCACTAACCGTTAATCCAATGGACCTGCGCCACCATCAACGGAAAATCGACCAAATTATGAATAAATCCATCCATGATCAACGTAAATCCTTTACCTTAGCATTTCCTCTGCTCTATACCTTTTTGTTACAGGTTGACAGAGCGTGGGAAAATATAATTCGATCACTGTCATAGTACTCTGTGCAACTGATTTTCACTTATTCCTAATTGTAGAGCTTTTACTTATTCATATCCTCCATTTATCTATCAGAAACACTCATCCACCATCAAACCTGATCCAACCATGCCTCCTAAGAAGAAGGGATAAGAAGAACGAGTAAGTCCATTGCTCCATCCCTGAGTTGACCTTGATCATTTACCTTTGGCGAACAGGGCTTACAAAATCCATGAAAACCTATGCGAGTTTGAATTATTTTAAATTTATTGTTGGCTTGAAGAGAAATTCATTGACAATTCTGATGATATTGGATCGTGGGAGTCCAATTTTCCCCATTGCATCTTTCCCCACACCCACAACGCCCCTGAATTCATCAGGAAGTGTCAAGCTTGTTATGTACCTAGTTAGAGAGATATTATTTCCCCTATAGAAGAGATTTTAATAACCATAACTACTCAAGCCATATACCAAATGATGCAGGCCCCTATAACAAATAATTCCACCCCATCCTCTCAAGAATCACTCATTGAATTATATCAAAATACTGAAATTGCAAAAAGGGCTAAAACCCTTGAGCTTTTTCTGGCTGAAGATTCCCAACCACCCAAGAAGAGTCCTCCCTATCCATCATCTAGTTTCCATGATAAAGGCAAGCAGATCATTACAATTATCTCCTACCTCCTTGGTATTACTCAGATCAGTCAGTATATGAGGACATTATAGAATTCCTTTCCATTTTATTCATAGATTCCAAACCTTCCATCTTATTAAACGTTAGCCAATTCCTTGTAGATTCCATCCATGAAAAATTTGTTAAATTACAAACTAAGGAGGTATTTAAATATGCCTCGGTTTTAGTATATATCTTTTATATTTTCACGGAAATAGGTTCAAGTTTGCATTGCAGAAGTTGGATGATGATGGAAATCAAAAATATTTCATCTTCTGGACTAAAGTGGTAATGGAGAAAAAATAATATTCATACAAAAAATTCTTACACCTATTTGTACATCCAACATGTTAGAGTCGGTATAGTCATACCTCCGTCAGAGATCAAAAACTCTTTGTTGCATTTCATTTTTAGGTGTCTCATTCATCCATTCAGTTACATTCCATTAGAAGCATATATTATCTGAAGGAAGGGTCTTGTCTCTCATTTTCCCTCATGTCATATATCTGCTGGTTTGTGTCTGATCATTAAACTTCATCAAAATTCATCAAAGTCAATTTTACAGTCATTCATAGTCATGGATGGTCTTTTGGTCAGAAAAGAGTCATTTCAGTCATTAGGTCTAGGGTTTCATCTTCAAAAAATGTCAAATAATGCCAGCAGGCACATGAGGATGTTTCTAATAAGTTTTCAATCCAAAATTTTGATCACCTATAATTCTGAGAATGATTCTTCTTCAAAACTCTGTTTTGAAGAACAAATCGTCAAATTTATTTTTTGTATTAAATGTAATTTCATCCTTTGTAATTTTTAAAGTTTTTCAGTCATGAAGTACTTCAGGCACAGCCCTGGTCATCCTTTGTCGAAATCCAATGCCAATCATCCCTACAAGAAATCGACACAAGTTTCATCATTCAGCTCAAAAAAGTCAAAATGGAAACAAAAACAGAGTTTGTATTAACAATGTGAAAAGTGCCAAAGTTGAGACATAAGAAAGTGGGTTTTTGCAAAACAAAAATCAAATCCATGACTATACAAGATATTTCCATGTTTATCAAATAATTTTCACTCAAGAGATATCAAAGAAGTCGGTTTCAATTGTGGAAGGGAGAAACTGTGAGTTTAAAGCTGAGACTGTGTGTTTGGAGTGCGCGCGACGCATTGGGAGAAGGCGCGATGCGTAGGCAAGTCGCGACGCACAGGGCCGCCTGCCACTGTGCATTTTTAAACTGGTGCGGCGCATATACCCAGTGCAGTGCACTGGGTGTGCGCACGACGCACAGAGCCTCCAAGCAGAATTTCGTCACTGCTTCATCAAAAACCAAAACAACTCCACTTCTTTTGCTCCAAGTAAGTTTTTAAGCTCTGGCTATTGATTTTAGCTTGTGTTGGGTGTTGTTGGAGGGAGGAATTTGAAATTTGGGAGGTTGAAAATATAAACCCTTTCTTTTGTCAAAAACTGCTCCTTGGGTTTGATTTTGTTTTTTAAAGTTTTATTTTGTGCCAGTTATTGTAAATCCCATTCTCCATCTGTGGTACCTTTCCCCACTACTATCATATCATCATACAGTGCCTCCCCTTTTTCCCTATTCCCTTATAAAATCACTCATATCACTTGTTCCTAAATCCTATTTTCCCTATCCCTAAACCTTACCATCTCCCATATCATTTGCAAAATTCCCAATTCCCAAACACAGGACTATCCCCACATTGTAAAATTCACTTGAATGAACCACATTCCTACCACTGTACTATTTCCCATAGTTCTATACCCACTTTCCCTATTTATCACAGTCTTTTCTTACTTGGCTATATTTTGGAAATTGGAGGCAATAAACATCAAGTCTTCATTTCTCATTTTCAACAAAACAAACATACAGTTGACATATACCTTGCAAACACCAATGGAGACGGACACAGATTCATCATATGAGCAAGACAATGATTCTACCATAGAGCTTCATGCACCGAGAAGGCCTCGAAAAGGAGGCAAACATGTGAGGGAGGAGCCCACCTCATTGACTCAGTTAGAGGCCTGCCCACTTGCCATGGCATGTTTCCGAGAGCTGTCATGCTATCAGTATTGTGAGAGGGTTTCTCAGATTTGACATCATCAGTAGTTGGCCCTGTTGTTTTTTTTACATTTGTGAGATGATCAGGTTACCCTCGCTGGTGTAAATTTCACCTTGACACCAGAAACCATTTCTCAGGCAACAGGAATACCGAATGTAGGTGAGGAGTGGAATAAAAGACAGCAGGTGGATAGAGTTCATTACGAGCCATACATCAGGCGTAGCTATCTGAGGCAGCTCAGCAGGGTATTCCCATTCTAGTTTCTGAAAGAATCCTACACGCCATTGATGAGACTCATTATCAGGTACTTCAGTTGTGAGGGTCGATTCTCACGCCTCTATGCATACCACATCAGACTATTGATGCATTTCATGAGGGTGAGGATGACGAACATTCCATATTTCATGTGTCGAAACATAGAGAGGATGACTACTCTTGTGCAGAAGAAGACTCCTGAGAAGCAGCACAACAACACTTATCATTATGTGCTCATCAAGATGATTGTGGTACATCACCTTGGATTGCAGGGCATTGCATGGGAAGAGTTCATTTCCCATGATTTATTTACAGCCCCTCAGCCTCCTCCTGAGATTGTTCATTATGCAGGTGAGCCTTCACATCAGTTTGAAGGTCCCGAGACAGAGCCTATCATTGGTGTGCCAGTATTTGTTACTTATTAGAGAGGCACGAGATCATTATTTGCAGTAGCCCGACGAGTACTATCTCCACCCAGGGTGGAAGGGGTCTCATTTCCATCATCATCAGCACATGTACATGACATAGGAAAGAGGCCTATGCAGGAGGAGGGCCCTTCAGGAGGTCAGGATACTGATTTTACATTGATTGATGTGGACGTGAGCTCTCCAAACTCAAAACTGAGAGAGATCATTCAGGAGCATAAAACTGAGATCAGCACGTTGACCGACAAGTTGCAAAGAGCACAATGGATAATTAACTATCTGGAGTAGCAGAATAAGCAGTTATAGGATCAGTAGATGATCATGGAGTTACAAAACATCCGCGAGAACCGGCAAGCTGCCCGCAGAAGCCCATCCGAGATGACACCTATCGAGCGGGAGATAGAGGCCGATAGAGAGACTTGGCTTGAGAGGGTCAACATGCATCTTTAGAAGCTATTGGAGAAATCAAAAAAAGAGAATAACATGCTCTGACACATGAAGAACCACTATTGGGCATGCACACATGTCTGCAAAAGAAAAAATCAAGATCCTGAAAGCGAGGCTGAGAGGGGCACTGAGGAGGCGCAAAAGGCATGATCGACTTCAAATATTGGCCAAATCTTATTTGGCTGAGCATGGTACTTGATGAGGGACCTTCAGTCCAAATTTCAAGGAATTTGGGAAAAAATTTTCATTTTTGAATTTTTTGGTCACAAAACAGGTTTTTCTGCCCGACGCGTAGCGCCACCTTGCGTGCGCTTACAATTGGGAGATCCTATGGAGGAAAAATTGATATTTCTGGATTTTTTATGAAAATTTATGCATTCTCAGGAATGGCCTAAGGATTTTATCAAGTTCTGGGTGGCCTAAAGGGTCAAAAACACCTTGAAAATGGCCTTTCTGCCACTTTTTGCACACACAGGAACCAGTCTTGGGAGATTGAACTTTTGGAGGGTAAAATGGACACCAAATCTAGAAATTCCACTTGTTTTAGAAAGTATACAGGCAGGGCTTTCGAACAAGATATCATGAGCTCAATTTGGACTTCGGGAAGGGCCTCAAAAAAAGCTCCAAACTTTTTCTACGCATACAGATTTTGGGCGCGACACATAGAGGATTTTGGCCTATTTTTCACTCCACAGCTCAGAATTTTGCCTAGTTTTGGCCAGTTTTACTTTTTGATGTAAATCTTGATCTATCCTGATGTAATTTCATGACCATGATGTAATTTTGGCACATTTTTTCTTGTTCCAGAAGATTCATTCACCAAAAGGTAAAATGTGAGTGAATGGATCAGTTTCCTAGCATATAGAGGCAAGTTGTTTCATGGCCTATTTTCTAGTTCCTAGTTTAGATATGGTTGAAACAGCTCCTAGACTGATGAGCTCGACCCCTAGAGGCATGGAAATGGGTTAGGCTTGTCTATATTATGTATTTTCTCAGACATTTTCAAGGTTGGACATTTGGGATTGCTCAGCACTTCATTGTACATTCATTCTACAATTTTGGCAAAGGAATAGACCAGGGTTTGCAGCCCTCTTAGGGATCCTTGTGGCTCTGTGTTTTGATGGTGTTTTTCTCCATGTATTTGTAAGTTCACTGATGTTTATGTGTACCATTTCCATTCTCCTTTCTTCTTAAATTAAGCAAATCAGTGTTAAAGGTAGAATTCAGTAGCTTGCTTTGCTCTGCCTTTAGTTTTGTTTAATTTTACATGTTTTCATCTATTTGAGGGGGAATCTTGAGACCCTCTTGCCCTCTTAAGCTCCCCACCAGTCTGATCCATCCATTAAATCAATCTAAAGCATAAAAATACTTGCCTTCCTCGCCCCAATCAGAACTCTGCAAAAACTAGGCCTTTTCCCTGCACCCAAAACTGCCTTTCCCTTTGATCCAACAAAAATCCCCAAAATAAAAAATCAAACTCCTTTATTTATATACCTAGCCTAAAATTAGCTTTTGTTTCAGTCATCTCAAGCCCTACTGATCACTTTTCGCTGAGATTGACCCGGAGAGAGCCCTCTCCTGTTCTGGTAGGGCTAGCTACCCGACTGAGCATGGTTTGATGTTACCCTGAACTCTGCCTTCCTTCAGCCTGAGGTAGATTTAGGCAATAACACAACACTCATTCTTCTAAGCAACAATTTAGAGCAAAGAATCATTGGAGAAATCAGAAGAATTTTTCAGTTATCAGACCAAACCAAAACTAGAGTCTGTTATCTTTAACATAATTACACAGAACTAAGTATATATGGAAGTGTCATTTCCCAAAATAAGCTCCCAAAATTCCTCCCAATGAGGATTTTTTCTCTAGAATACATCAGGAAAATTATCAATGTTGATGAGGTCCATTTTGTGTCTACCAAGAAAAAATCTCAGTTCATGATCAAATCAGATATAGGACCCTTCATTTGTAACAATAGAGCAACATGGGAGGAAGTAGAAAAATTATTGAAAGGAATGCAGTTCAGCCTCAGTTCTACATGGTCATATGACCCATTAGGTATCATCTCTAAGCTAAGGGTATAGAACAAATCTACACCTTACATGCATACCCATCGACCAAATCTTGAGAGGTACATGAACCAACTAGACTGGACTGCGAACACTCTATTGGAGGCTGAGGAATAGTTGGTTTCAACTTCAACATCACAGGCTCATGTCTCATGGGAGAAATCATGGAAAAGGATTAGAGAAGAAGAGTCAGATTCAGTGACTAGCACTTCCATCAAAGAGTTCAAAATCATGTACAAGAAGAGGACTAAGCTCAACCCCAAAGTAAAACCAAGCAAGGATTCAAAGTAGGAAGTCATTATCATCACCAAAGAGACACCTACTTCCTCACAAGTAGGTGGTCAGACCACACTCTCTCCTACTACCTCTATAGCTTCAGAGGATCAACAACAAGCTACTCAATCCAGTACAGTTGTTACAGGGGAGAAAGAGAAGAGCATATTTGATACATGCGGGGATATTAAATTGAAGAATGAAGTTTTCAAGACTAGTACATATAATCATTTGTGGGAGAATACTTCCAGCGCTCAGAGTATACTATTGTGAGCCTTTGACTCTAAGAAAGGAAAAACACAGATTGATTTTCTCCAAGGACAGATTCCATAGCCCAACACAACAACAAATTATAAAAATGTTGCATTTGATTTTGATATTAAATACATACATCCCATTGATCAAATGGAGATGCATAAGAAGACAGGTGACATTGTTTCATCCAAATTCACTAACACTGCTATGAGTTCGTCCAAATTGCAGTTTTCTTTAGCTAAAATCTAGTCATAGCTCAAAATGGAAAAACATCTCTTATTTGGCCAAAGATTCAAGGATTATGTCTTTCAAAGTCTTAGTGATCAAAATTGGATATGATCCCTCCAATATCAGAGCTGCAAAAGAGGTGATGAAAAATAAAAATGCTGACATAGTAGCATTGATGAAGCAGCTAAAAATGCCAGCTATAGAGGACCCTTCGGCCAAATAAATTGAAGAGACAGAGTCCCATAAAACAAACATTATGAAGCTCATCATGAAGCATAATTCTCAACTAAGGGAGATGGAATAAAAGATAGAAAATATGATAAAGGAAAAAGAGCAAGCTGCCAAAATTTCATTGGCTCCTTTAGAGGTTGTACCCCTTACAACCATTCCTACAGCCACACCATCTACAACAAGTACAGAACATGGAGTTGAGAAGCTCACCAAAATAATGCAAAATATGTCCATCCAGATAGAAGAAATAAAGAATCTTGAGGACAAAGTGAAATTGTTGCAGGATCATAAGTCCAAAAGTGAGAGTTCACTTGTAGCTAAAGCCTAGAGAGAACTGAAGTTAATAGAAAGGTTGCAAAAGTCTGAGTGGGAGTCATCTATAGGAAACACCTTGGGTCAAGTCAAAGAGATAATTTTGAATTATATGATTGACTCCAAAAATGAAATATGGCCCTGCATACAGATCATATTTGTGTAGAAATAATTGATAGAGAAAGTCAATGATGGCATCAAAACTATAAAAGAAAACCTTGGAGACATCCCAACCACTTCCAACAAAATTATCAAGTTCTTAAATTTAAAGAATAGATATGACTTGGATGAATTAGGGGTTGAGGACAGAACAAAGACAAATTTGGAGGTAAATAAGTTTCTTACAAAGATAAATTATTGTATAGTTGGAGGAAAAATGTCACAGCTTAGAGATAGTTGTAAAAACATTTTTCAGTAGGATAGAACCTTTAACTTAGAAAGGTATTCCTTCCCTGTTTGTAATAAATGAAAAACTGATTACCAGAGAGGATTATGTAAGGAAGTTGAATGAAATTGCTAGAGATACAGCTAAGTTTTCAAATATTAGAGGCACTATGACAGGGAAAGTGTTTTTGGAGGCATTGGCTCATGACATTTTCAGCCAGCATGAGATAAACCACGTTTTTGTGCTAAAACTAAACTTTTCCAAGTATACCAAAGTGGAAGAAATCTATAGGAAGGACATAAAATTAACTATCCCAGATGAATATCGATGGGATAAGTTAATTGAGTTTCCAAAGTAAAAGGTAATGAATAACAATCATGTATATCCATCACATGGGGACAACACATCAACCAGTGTTACAGCTAATGTAGCCTACCAATAAGTGCACTCATCAATTGATTCCTTGAAAGCGGTGCCAGAAATTCTAGATCACCCACATCGAGCCTTTTTTTGGTCATAGTTAGAGTTTATTGTTAGATTTAGGCTAATAATACATTTTCTATTGAGACAACATTTAATGTAATCAATTTTGTAAATTTTAGTATAAATACTTCATTGTTTGAAGTATTAGAGGTTGATTTCTGAACATATTTTTCCTACTGCGCAATTGTAAATTCCAATTTTTTGCTAGAGCATCAATAATACAAATAATTATTTTAGGATTCATGTGGTGTAATTACTGGTGAAGTGTTTCTACTATTTATGTGTTTTCCACTGTTATTTTCTTACTCCGTTTAGCAGAATTTTTAATTTTAAAACATAAAGTGTGATGAATATGACATCTTATTTAAAACACATTATTCTGGCTTCATTTATAATTTAAATGTTTTCTACTTGAATTCAAATTGGAAAATACTTAAATGATTTTTAGTCTCATATGAAATTCACTTTTCTTCCATATCCATTATTCATTTAAAATATAAAAGAATACAGTAATGAATCCTAACTTGACCTATTATAACACTTTTAAAAATTTATGCAAAATCCAGTTTTATGTTTTAACTCTATTTCCCAATGGGAATATAAATATTTAATCAACCAAATCAATCAAAATCAAACAACCACCAATTACAATAATAACTGGCCTAATATCCATTCAAACAAAATTCAAAACATAATGAGAGATCCCTCTCTGAAGTTGGCAGGGCTAGATCTCAGCTTCCAAAGTGGTTTTGATGTTTTCCTCTGTGTTTATTCTACCAACCTTAAAAATTACATAATGATAACATTATGCACATGTCATGCAAGTAGTGTTGTGTACTTGTGATATTGTGTACATGTTGTGCATATGGTACTGGTATAAATGTGGTATTGTGTGGATGTCATACGTGTTGTGTTTTGGGAATGCGGTACTATATATGTGCATTGCATAATCATGGTATCGTGACATGTGTATTTATTGTGTCATACTTTATGAACGTATATGTATATTTATATGTATTTCATTTTATTGTACACTAGGTCTAGGTGTATTTTTTGTATATCGAGGTGGGTGTGTGCATTGTATGGTGTTGTATGTCGTATGTGGATGTATCTGTTGGGATGTACACTATGTGTATGTATATGTGATTGAAGAGAAGAAAAGGATCTGGGTGCTTTTTGTATGTGGTAACCGATCTCGTATGGGTACAAAAGAACAAAGGAAGAAGTAAGGACTGATGAAGCAAAATTATCGGTATTTTATTTAAACTTTATTATGCGTGTGATTTGTGATTCTAGATTATGATGGTTACATGTGATTTATGATTATGGTTTATGGTGATTTCATGTGATTCGTGATTTTAATCTATGATGGTTGCGTTTTTAGCTAACTGGATGTGATATGTTTATAAATGATGATATGATCAAACAAGTAGTGTGACTTGTTGTGGCAAGAAGTGAACAATATTGCAAGCTTACCTTATTGGCGAGCTACCAATGAGGTATGATTTGAATTTATTTCAATTTATTTTAAGTCTAATGAGATTATGTGATTGGTATAATAAATAATAGAAATGCCTGGTTGGGTGGTTGAAACTAATTGCAAGCACTAGCAGAATTAGAAAAAGGAATTCGAACATGCAGCACTATGCTAGTAAAGCACTTCAGTTGCAGCGCCATTATGGGACACTGGTACCCAATAGTTCCGATTGATTTCCATGAGAATTTTATGACTAGTATGATGGTTTTCAGGCAGTGATATGCTTTGGTTTTTGTATCTTCTTATGCAAATAATGCCCGAGACAGGGGTGATAGCAGAACTTGGAAGGTGTTTGACTGCACAGAAGGGAGTGATACGATTTCCCGAGGGACTATGTAGCTGAGAAGGGAAGGTCGAGGATGGATTTTTTTTTGGTCATTATCATTTCCAGATGGAATCAGATAAACATTGGGGGTGTTCCCTATGAAAATGAGATAATAATTGTGATGAACCCTTACCTAACTGAGAGGGGGGTGGGGTGAATCATTTTAGTACATTCCTGGTCATTAATACTATTTTCATTCAACTCATTAAATATTTCATTTTATAAGCAGCTTAATACATAATGAATCACAAAATGAAATGTGTGTACAACAAGTAATTAAGTAGAATAATGCATCACATCAACAAATAATCATCAAGCACATAGACAACAGATATAAGTGAAAACCCATAAGGGATAAAACCACATCTTATTATTGTTGTGATGCAAAGGCAAGCTCCAACTCCCTCTCACCACTAATTTTATGTAGACTCCAACCTACAGGAGGCTACCCCCTCAAATTACGCAAGCTACAACTTGCAAGGAAGCTCCAACCCCCATCTATTTTCTACAGGCTATAACCCACAGGGGGCTCCTACCTCAACCAGCTCCAACTGGACATCAATCAAGCTAAAACTTGAAACAGAAGCACCAACTCCCATGTATTTCTACAGGCTACAACCCACAGGAGGCTTCTACCTCAAATAATGCAAGCTATAACTTGCAAGGAAGCTCCAAACCCCATCTATTTTCTGCAAGCTACAACCCACAGGAGGCTTCTACCTCACCGAGCTCCAACTGGAAATTTATCAAGCTACAACTTGAAAGGGGACCACAATACCCTCACTCAACATGAAACTAAAATGTTGATTTACCTAGATATCAGCTCTATTATACTCGTTCTCCACCATTGCCTCTTCATCCTTGAAATCTACTTCATATAAGATCTTGATATGCACAACATCTTGATCATCCCTCTCTTATTATTCCACTCTCCAACCTTCTATAGATCTCTTACATTCTTCCACTCTATTCCATCCTGCCCCTTTCTAACTTCCTTATACACACTGATATTACATCTCTTATACATATAACTCCTGAGTATTTTCATTCTATAGGGAATACAAAGTGAACATTCCTGTCTCTCTGCCTTCCACCCATTTGATTCCTTACACTTGATTTTAGGTTATTACATCAAAAATAATCATTACAACACTCATTGGAGTTTTTCCTATGCCTGCGTAGACTTTCCTTTTCATCGCAAACAATATAAAATAATCAATGAATTTACATTTACAGTTACAACAACTATATTTCACTCAGCCCGTTCAACTCTTGGCTCGTTGTGTGTTTGTCCTTTCTATTGTTGTCACTATCTTTTATGTTTATGTAGTTATATCATAACAGTTCTACACAAATGCATTTTTCCTGACTTGACCTAGCTAGCATGTTTCCAACAGTGCCACCATATATCCTTTTGCCCAACTCTGCCTCTTCTACTCATGCCCGCAGTGTTCATCCTTCACCTTTGTCTCAACACCCGACTCTGCTCAGAGTTTTGGTGAGCCCGACTTGACCCATCATGTCTATCTCCTTATTACCACAAAGTTCATCTTACTCTGACTTTGTCACTTTTTCGAGTCCCTTACTTGAGCCTTTCTTCCCGTGTTCATACTTTATTCCATTATCAAGGTGTAACTGCTTTAATCTCTGCACGTAGTGTCAGGTCTTATTCTACCCGATTCCTTCTTCCACGTTCAGCCTTTTCTTCGTAAACCATAGTTACCGCATCAACCATTGTTTTGCGTGAGTGTTGAATCTTACCCGAGTCTACTGCCTGCATTTACTTTTCTTCATAGATAAATGTAACTACAAAGAACCCCAGACCCTAAATAAATACCAATTAACTTTTGAAAATCCTTGCATTCGATCCCTTTATCGCATTTTTGTGATCCAATCATTCTACATTATAAACGTCCTCTGTTATCTGATGTGATTTAACAAAGGAAAACCTCATACACCAGAACTTGAAATCCTTTAGGCTTCCATGTTACCCTGCATCGCGTCCACTTCATTATCGCACTTCACACTTCAGCGTTCTTATGTGTTTCATTTTATGAATAGCTCTTCCAAACCCCGATGTGATTTCTCAAATGGAAAATTTATACCTCGGGATTTTAAATCCTTTAGAATTTTTCTTTGAAACTACGTTCCATCTGGTACTCTTATTGCATTTTGAACTTCGGAATTTTAACATGATTCTTGAGCGCTTATCCTTCTATGCTTGCTATGTGTGATATGCGGGCCAGGTTCACATCATCTCCATGTCATTGTGCCACATCACCTTGCGAAGTCACTACCACCTCAGCTCATCATTGCCATGTCATCGCCACGTCACTGCCACGTCATCTCAAATTGGCCCATCGCAATATCACAAATTTAACCATATCGCAATGTTTGCGATTTTTTTATTTCACAAATTGCTGTGAAAACCTTATCACATGTCGCAAGATGTAGCTCATAGAAATAGAAAGGTTCCTCTTACCATATGCGATATGTGATCACATCGCATTTCAAACCCCACTTATTATCGCATCACAACTTAAAAAAATTAACTTGTGATAAATTAACATATAAATATAAAAATTGACGATAGCGATGCACACTAACAATCTTATGGCTGAATGCGATATAATCTGGATTGTCTGTTCTCCTAATATTTGTTCACGATATGATCTCGGCTGTCAATCTTCGCTTCACTCTACAACACGATCTTGTCTGTCCATCCTCCACTTCAATACTGCAATTTTATCTTATCCATCCATCTCTCAACCTTCAACTTGGTTTGCCGACTTGACTCATGCGTTCATTAATTTCTACATTTTTGAACACATTCATTACTTATATTAGCACATTCATGACTCTACCCACTCATGCATGAATTGACCCAGCATGTTGACGACTTGATTCAATATGTTCACAACTTGACCCAAGCTTGTTGCCTTTGCTCTTTTGGTGCCTTTGGTGCCTTTGCTCCTTTGTTTCCTTTGTTGCCTTTGCTCCTTGAAAAATATTCTAATGTTGATCCTTGAATTTTTACTACTCCTCTCTACTCGTTTTCCTTAATGATAATTCTGGTTTTGATCCATGCCTCTTTGCTGCTCCTACGCTTTGATCCTTTACCTCTAATGTTGCTCCTCTGCCTCTCTTTTACTCTTTACTACTCCTCTACCTCTCTTTTATGCTTCTCCACTTAAATTTTCCCTTCTTTGCCTTATTTATCCTTTATACTCCAGCTAATCTTGATCTGCTCCTTTGTTCTCAATGATAATTCTGGCGTTGCTCCTTTCTTCTCATTTTCCATCAATGACAATATTTCCAACAGTCTCCCCCTTTGGCATTGATGGAAACACTTCCTCTCCCTTTCATTCTGATAAGTGTCTATCTTCCTTTGGTTTCTTTTCCTCCCCCTTTGACGTCAATGGAAAAGGGTTACACCTTTTTCCAGTGTATTTTCCATCATTGCCTTATTAAATTTCTGCATAAGCATTCTTCATTCTGTCCACATACCTGGCTGGGACTCCTAAATCATTTGGCGTATAAGAATTTTTGGGAGAAAACTTTGGGATTCATTGAACTCATATGTATAAACACAGTAAGATGATACCATCCCAAAGCACAGACTCCTTGCACTTGTATAGTGTTGAAAGTGATGATAAGGACACTCTATAGAAAAAAATGTACAGGAATTATATAATAAAAAATGCATCATTGGAATAATATTAAAGTACTAAGAATCCTCCATACGATATATAAAGTCTGATCCAAATATACTTCAGTATATATTATGATCTTCATCTGAGATACATATCTGGTGAGGAAGATTGTAGATGGAATATGTATTCTTCTACAACACATATTTTCAGTACACATATGTTCAAATATGATTATTCCAATATATCTTTTATAGCCACGACTCACCTTTACTCCCAAATTGCATAGTGATTTCGTTGCATATTCAATGATGTCTTTGCACAAAACTTGGTTCATAGACTATCCGCTCATAATTTCTTATAAGGGATTCTAAAATTCATGCAAATACCACTGTTACATAATTTTTAGGTGTAACACATGCTTAAGGAAGACTAATGGTTAGATCTTGATATATTTGATCTCTGTGGTATACACTTATGCCAAAAGTGTCTATGCATTCAAGGACACGAGATAATATGATACCCATTGATAAGAAATGCAGTAATTTGACTTCCTCTCGCACAAGCAGCCATAGTTACGATACCCTTCATACTCTCAGCTATTTGTATTGAGCTCTACACTATTTTTAAAAAAAATCTACAGTATACAGAATCTGATTCTGGCATCATTAACATTATGTACTGGTGGAGATGCAGGATCAATCAATTGTTTTATCACAATATGTTTCAAGAAGACCCTTTCAATTTATTTAATCGGAATCTCAAATATAGATTGTTCAAAATTTTATCATTCATTTATATGCTTACCTCCAAAAAAAAAAAACATGCCCAACTTCAATGCAAGTTCAGCACATAAGTAATGCTTTCTCCAATACCAACGCTACTCCAATAATAATGTTTGGATGCTTCTTAGAGAAACTCCTGTTTGTGTTCAGTATAAGCATCTTTCATTATGTTCTTTTATTATTAAATTAATATACACAACAAAATGATGTTATCACAACTCATGAGAATGCTAGAAGGCATGTCACCATAGAATGTTCTATTCTTTTCTCCCTTGCTGCTTGATGGTAGTGATATGTGCTATACTTCTTATGAAGATGTAATCACTACAAGTCAAAAGACCTTGATGATGATGTGAACATTGCGTTCAATTAAATCTTACACTTTATTTTAAGATTAAAAAATATCTTTCAATCTAAAAGTCCCAACGAATTTAATACTGAATAGTTACATATTTAAACATAAAACCCTCGAGGCTTGATACATTCCATGCATTGGACAATATTACTATCAAATATACACTTTTATTTATGACACAAGGGGGTATGTAGTTCAATGATCAACTCTCTGCAATGGTGAAATATCAATTATTCCTTTCTACTGAAGTAAGTTTCAGATGAATCAATAATAAACTCTTGACCTTCAATAGTAAGATTAACACAACTAACCCATCATACTTCTAACACTTCAACTATTCTATCACCATGTTCTACAGGAAACATCTTCAATTTCGCTACTTGAAGTTTCATCAAATAGACTTCAACAAGCTTATGGATGAATTAAGAAAGAGGCCTTGAAAGTATATCAATACTTACTTGAAAAGGTGGACATTCATATCCAAGACTACGTGATTCTTCAACGTTCAATATAACACATCAATGGACATAAGATAATGATTCTTTGACATTTTACTGACCTCTCCAACCTTTGATAACAAAACTCGACATTCTCCAGCATTTGCAACTAGAAGACACTTTGCACTAATCAAAACAACTGGAACTTAATCCACATATATTATAATGCTGTTAATGTTGGTACCACTTCCTTCATGTATTTCTACCATACCACCACCATGAGGCATACCATAATATTCTGATCCTGAGGACCTGTATCATACCACTTCTCCAATAATAACACTTGGGATGGATATTTGTAATGATATAATGATAATAAAATTTTTCTTATTCATCCTTCTTAAAATAATTTTGTTTCATTATCAACACTTGCAGTGACACACATAGTGTAATCATCCTCTTAGTTTCCAAGTTCATGACAGATGTTCCCTTTACCACCATGGTTACTTCCTTCTTTCTCTTCTTCCATCAACCTGTTGGCTATTGAATGCTTCAGATTTCCGTCCTCTATAGTTATCTGCAAGAGGAATTGTCCTTTCCATTCCTAAACTTTTAGTTGTTCTTATTCCAAGCATCTCTTCTTTGATAACTCTTATGGGGACTTTTTATGAACTTCTCTCCCCCTGAGATGTTTCTTCTTGTCTATCAATGAATGGATATATGAGTTTCTTACTATAGCAACTCCCCCTGAGACTATGATGGATTCATTATGTTACTGAAGTAGCAAGCGCCCCCTTTTTCTTCTTCATCCATACTTTGTTAAGGTTCGTCATAATATATGCATCTCCTTATGATTCACAGTTTGGTCTAATTTGATTTGGTTCCATCATCTGTCTAAATTCCTTTAATGTATATGGAAGCCTACAATCATTTTCTTTGTTTCCAGGATTCTGGCATACATCACATCTTATTTTACCTAGGTACGTTTGAGCTGATGTATAAAATTTTTTGCTCCTTTTTTAACATAGTTTACATTCAACAGATTTATGTCACAATTCATTGCATGAATAATAGTAGCCTTAAAAATTATTTATGTACCTGGTGAAAGGTTATCCTTTCCATTTGTTCACTTGAGGTAGTCTTCTCATTTGATGCATCTTTTTCTGGTTAAACTTGATTTGATTTCTGTTAAATTTAGTTGCTACATGTCCAAAGTCATTGCATGAATAACAGTAGCCATAGAAATGATTTGTGTACCTGCTGAAATATTACCTTTTTAATTTTATTTCATGAGGGGATCTTCTCATTCACTGCATCTTTTCCTGGATAAATTTGATATGCCTTGTCTTACAAAGTGCTACAATATGTCCTGGTTTATGCCAAGAGAAACATGTGATATTTTTCATACGAGGAAAGAACCTTATTTGAGATATTCCAAACTTGTTCAATTGATCTTCAAGAACAATTGAGATTTTTTCAACTGCTTGATTCTTCGTCTCATTCTTTATCTCTTGATGTTGTTGCGTGTTTCTATTTTTTTCATTACACATCAATTTCTTGTTTCTTCATCATCCCTTTAAATTCCTGCCTTCTATGAGTTCTCCATGGACGAAATCTCATCTTCGAGCTACTTACACAACTTGCTCCTTTCTTCTATCAGTATTCTAGCTGAAATAATATGATATTGATGAGAGTTATCATTTTCCTTCAATACAGCTTTCACAAAAGTAATAGCTTTCTTATCCTCTGCCTTCGACTTGCTGGATTCTCGTTCATATCCTATCCCAAACTTTATAAGATGAGATATTTTTGCATTCAATATCCTATCCAATTGTTCAGCACCTTTTAACTACCGAATTTTCATTGTTAAATCAGTTTGAGCCTTTTCCAATTTCTTCCTCAGACTAACCATCTCTTCTTCCAATCTTCCACATTCCTGACTTTTCCCTCTTATTTTCTGCAACAGAATCTCTTCTACTTTCCTTGCTTCTTCTAGCTCAATCTTCAACTTAATAAAATATTCAAAGTTTGGTTCTTCGTCAACATATTTCAGAAGGATTTACTTCGTCTTTCTAGTCTTGAGCTTGAGTCTATCAATTTCCTTTAAGGAACTCACCAACTCCCCCTTGAGGTCTACCTCACCTTCTTCTTAATATCCTAGGAGATCATATTCAAGATCATCCATACCCATTAGTGTGAATTATGAGATTCCATCTTCATCTGGGGATTCATCTAAGATTTCAGATGGACTATTATCTTTCTGGGAAAAAATGTTTTTCTCTTAAATTTCATCCCTTTCTGCATATTATAGGAACTTATTTTCTCTTTCCTTTTAGTGTGATTCTCTGTTATCTTATTGGGACATTTTGAGGCAAAGTGGCCCACTTTTCCACAACTAAAGCACTTGAATGGAATTTTACCTTTATACTCACCTATGCCTATGTCCAGTCTTCTAAAAAATGTGGCTTCTTCTTCATCAGAGCATGAGCATGTACCTTCCTTCTCTTCTACGCACTTGTTTACTTTAAAGGAAGTCTCCCTCTTGTTTGACTTCCCTTCAAGAAGTCTCATCTCATATGCTATTAGGTTGCCAAGTAATTGGTTACTGGTCAAGGTTTCCCAGTTTGTTGTTTATTCTATGGCAGAGACCTTAGGATTAAGCCTGGGTGGTAGAGATCTCAATAATTTCTGTACTACAAGACTTTCTTTAATTTCTTCTCCTAGGCCTATCATGATATTCCCAACTTCTGCAAATCTTAAGAAGAATGCAACTATATCTTCATATTCATTCATTTTTAAGCTTTTAAACTCATTTCTATGTGCTTGTAGTTTTCCCATCTTCACCTTTGTATCTCCCTCATGAATATTTTCTAATGTATCCCAGATATATTTGGTAGTCTTTCCGTGCATTACTTTGATAAATTTTGACACACTCAGACCGCTCAAGAGTGCATCCATTATTTTTTCATTAGCTATGAATTTTATTTTGGCTTCTTTATCAGTGTCAGTTTCCTTTGCTGCATATTTTTCTTCCACAAAAACCCAAAATTCTATTCCTAGAGACATTGAGTATGTCCTAATTGTTATTTTCCATAAAGCATAATTTGTGCCAATAAACAGAGGGGATTTATTTGTAGAGCTTCCTTCTAGGCTAGCCATCTTGGGGAGTAAGGAACTCCTTCCATTCGTTAAACTGATACAAAAGGAACTAGCTCTGATACCAATTGATGAATCCTTAGCTAAACTGAGAGGGACGGGGTAAATCAATTTAGTACATTCCTGGTCATTAATAATATTTTCATTCAATTCATTAACTATTTCATTTTATAAGAAGCTTAATAGATAATGAATCAGCAAACTAAATGCGTGGACAACAAGTAATTAAGAAGAATATTACATCACATCAACACATAATCATCAAGCACATAGACAACAGATGTAAGTGGAAACCCATAAGGGAGAAAGCCACATATTATTATTGTTGTGATGCAAAGGAAAGCTCCAACTCCCTCTCACCACTAATTTTCTGTAGGCTCCAGCCTACAGGAGGCTACTACCTCAAATTATGCAAGCTACAACTTTCTACAGGCTACAAGCCACAGGCTGCAACCCCCATCTATTTTCTATAGGCTACAAGCCACAAGAGGCTCCCACCTCAATGAGCTCCTATTGGACATCAATCAAACTACAACCTGAAATGGAAGCACCAACTCCCATGTATTTTCTATAGGAAACAACCCACGGGAGGGTCCTACCTAAAATTCTGTAAGCTACATTTTGCAAGGAAGCTCCAACCCCCATCTATTTTCTGTAGGCTACAACCCACAGGAGGCTCCTACCTCACCCACCTCCAACTAGAAATTTATCAAGCTATGAATTGAAAGGAGACTAAAATCCCCTCACTAAACATGAAACTAAAATTTTGATTTACTTGGATACCAGCTCTGTTATACTCCTTCTCCACTACTACCTCTTCAGCCTTCATATCTACTTCATATCAGCTCCTGATATGCACATCCTCTCTATCAGCCCTCTCTTATTCTTTCACTCTCCAACCTTCTGTAGCTCTCTTACATTATTCCACTCTATTCCATTCTTCCCCTTTCTGACTTCCTTATACACACTGATATTACATCTCTTATACAAATAACTCTTGACTGTTTGCATTCCAAAGGGAACACGAAATGAACATGCTTGTCTCTTTGCCTTCCACCCATTCGATTCCTTACACTTAAGTTCAGGTTATTACATCATAAATAATCATTACAACACTCATTGGAGTTTATCCTATGCCTATAGAGACTTTCCTTTTCATCGCAAAAAATATAAAATAATAAATGAATTTACATTTACAGTTATAGCAAGTATGTTTCACTCAGCCCTTTCAGTTCTTGGCTCACTGTGCATTTGTCATTTTTGTTGTTGTCACTGTCTTTTTCGTTTTTGCAGTTATATCATAACAATCCTACACAAACACATTTTTCCCAAATTAACCCAGCTCGTTTCCAATAGTTCCACCATATCTCCTTTTTCTCGACTCTGCCTCTTCTACTCATGCCTGCAGAGTTCAGCCTTCACCTTTGTCTCAACACCTGACTCTGCCCAGAGTGTTGCTGAGCCCAACTCGACCCATGGTGTCTATCTCCTTATTACCATGATGTTCAAATTACTCTGCCCTTTTCTCTATGTCGGGTCCCTTTCCTGATCCTTTTTGCCCGCGTTTAGACTTTCTTCCATTATCAAGGTGTGGCTTCGTTACTCTCTTCATGTAGTGTCAGGTCTTACCCTACCTGATTCCTTGTGCCGTGTTCAACCTTTTCTTCATAAAATGTTATTACCGCATCAACCACAGTTCTGCATGAGTGTCAGGTCTTACCCGAGTCTACTACCCGCATTTATTTTTCTTCATAAAACAACATAACTACAAAGAACCCCACACCTCAAATAATTCTAATTAACCTCTGAACAACCTCATGTCCGGTCCCTTTATCGCATTTTGGGGATCCAATCATTCTACTTTATAAGCCTCCTCTATCCTCTAATGTGATTTAACAAAGGAAAATCTCATACTCCCACACTTGAAATCGTTTAGGCTTCAACGTTGACATGAGTCACATCTGCTTCATTATCACACTTTTCACTTCGATGTTCTTATGTGTTTCTTGTTATGCATAACTCTTCCAAACCTTGATAAAATTTCTCAAAGGGAAACCTTATACCTCCAGATTTGAAATCACTTAGAATTTCACTTTGAAACTACATCACATCCGGTACTATTATCGCATTTCACACTTCGGCATTTTAACATAACTCTTGAGTGCTTATCCCCTTGAGCTTGCAATTTACGATATGCGGTATAGGTCCACGTCATCTCCATGTCATAGTGGCACGTCACCTTGCCACGTTACTGCCACATTGTCACCACGTCACTTAAATGTCATGCCGCTTCGCTGCCACATTATCGCCACATCACTTCCATGTCATCTCAAATTGGAAAATTGTAATATCGCAGATTTAACCATATTGCAATGTTTGCGATTTTGCAAATCGCTACAAATAGCTTATCGCATGTTGCAAGTTTTAGCTCATGGCAATAACAAGGTTCCTCTTATCATATGTGATATGTGATCGCATCGCATCACAAAACCCACTTCTTATCGCATCGTAATTTAAATCCATTAACTTGCGATAACTTAACAAATAAATATACAAATCGTTGGTAGAGATGTGTGCTAACAATCTTATGGCTGAATGCGATATAATATGGATCATCCGTTCTCTTACTATATGTTCGCGATATGACCTCAACCGTGAATCTTCGCTTCACTCTATAGCACGATCTTGTCTATCCGTCCTCCACTTCAATATTGTGATTTGATCTTAACCATCCATCTCTCAACCTTCAACCGGGCTTGCCGACTTGACCCACACGTTCATGACTTTTTCCATTTGATGAACGCATTCATTACTTGTCCTAGAACGTTCATAACTCTTCCCACTTGTTCATGACTCGACCAAGCACGTTCACGACTTGATTCAATACATTCATGACTTGACCCAAGCTTGTTTCCTTTATTGCCTTTTCTCTTTTGCTACCTTTCCTCTTTTGCTTCCTTTGTTGCCTTTGTTCCTTGATAAAGATTCTAATGTTGCTCCCTGAATTTTTACTGCTCCTCTCTACTCCTTTGCCTTAATGATAATTCTTGTGTTGATCCATGCCTCTTTGTTACTCCTCTCCCTCTCTTTTACTCTTTTCTACTCCTCTACCTCTGTTTTATGCTTCTCCACTTAACTTTTTCCTTCTTTGCCTTATTTCTCCTTTATACTCCTGTTGATACTGATCTTCTCCTTTGTTCTCAATGATAATTCTGGTGTTGCTCCTTTCTTCTCCTTTTCCATTAATGAAAATATTTCCAACAAACTGGTCACTAACAAGACAAGTGGAACGAAATTATAATGCTGGACATTGGATGCATCTTTGAGTTTGATAGTCGATTTTGTACTTCCTGGAAAGGTGGTTAATCTTGGTTTCTATTTTTAAGGGTGGAGGTGCGAGCCTCTGGATTCCCTTTTTTATTGATACAATATTCCTACCCTTTTATTTTCTAGTTGATCAAATGTGTATATGTGTATATGTGTATATTATTGTAAATACTATATCGAGCTAGTTTATAATGCTCCACAGGGATTATGGTTATTTCCTCGTTCAAGAAAATGTTCTTAAGTATATGTGGTTGTTATGGTAAATACCATAATGAGATATGTTATAAAGCTCCAGTAAATGATATGATTGTCATGTTTTTAGAAATATATCATTGTAAATACTACAATGAGTTATTTTGTAAAGATACAGGGGAAGTATGTTTTGTTTTCAGTGATTTTCTAGTTTATAGGTGTGATTGAACACCAAGGACGGTGTTCCCCTGAGTGAAAGGGTTCTGTAACAACCTAGTTTAAAAATTAATATAAAAATGTATAATACCATGATTGATGTGACACGTATTCCAAGATGGATGGTGGGAAAAATATCCTAGTGGCTGGTCATTTCGATTATTATGGCTAAAGGAAATGGAAAATTCTTTAGAAAGGCACGAGGCATTAGTTCACATTTTATTTTTGAAAACAATGGAAATTTGGAGAAAAGGAAGGTGAAAACTAACACGTTTCATGCGAGGAGGAAAATGAAGGAAAATAATGGAAGATTGAATGAAATAGAGGCCTCATTAATAAAACGGAATTTTAGTATCAGTCATTAAGCTTTTGGTCAGTTTAGTTTTGGAGCTCTCATTATTCTCTCTCTCTCTCACACACTCTTGGATACTTCGAATTTTTTGGAGCACTCTTGGTGAGTGTGGAATACTTGGTGATTTTAAGCAAGAAGGAAAAGGAAGAGCAGGAAAGCGTAAGTAGACATTGGGAATAACAGCTAAACTGGGTCTTGATTGTAGGTACCGAATTGCATGTATGTTTTCCTTAAAAAATTTCGCACGTGTGGTGTATGCATGTAGCTTCTTAATCATGATCGTTCATTGGCATGAAGGATTTCCTAGATTGACAGTGGATATTCTTAGCCTTTCCATTTCCTCTATAGCCATGTTGTTGTGGGTTCATTTTTCATTGCTTTTTTTTATGGTTGGTTGTTAGGAAGCCTTGTAATAGTTGGGTTTGAGTTACTAGTCCTAGAAGCCCTCCTTGAAAAAAGCACTCTGGAACCCTGGAACACCTTGGGTAGAGAAAAATCTGTGATGGTTGTGATTTTGTGACCCTGAGGTGGAATGACTGGCTAAGGGTTGAGGCGATTTGGCCTCTAGAATCCTTGGATTGGTTTATTGATGCATTTAATTAGAATATGGCATGAGGGTGATTAGTTGAAGAGAAATATGGCTCAACCAATCTATGGTTGGGTGGAACGTGGAGTTCCTATCTCAGGTTCGTCTCTAGATTCATTAATGAGAAGTTCATTCCCTTGGTATTTGGTATGCAAATTCACTAATTTATATGTTTATTCTATTGTTGTTGTGTCCATTGTATTTCTGTTGTTATTATGTTGGTTAGGAGCATGTATTTTTACAGTGATGATGTATGGCTCTATCCATGTTTTTACTTGTAAATGAATGCACACTTTATCTATGGTCAAATAAATTGTATTGCAGCTAATGATGTAAGGGATAAATTCTTCTTAGCGATTCTCATATAAGTATGATAACCCTATGCTCAAATTTACTGTTTATAGCTATAGTTTCCATGTTCGTGACATGTTTGAAAAAATTCGTATCATATTAAGGAGGGTTCTAGATGTGCTATTATTGATGTGTATGCTTCCACATCATTTTCCTATTTTTATTTATCATCTCTTAAATTTTCATGAAGTTTTGGGTATAACATTGGGTTCTGTGCCTGAAAGGTGGCTCAAATTGCATGTAGGCTGGCACATAACTGAGTATTTGGGGCCCTGGTTGCTAGCATGCAGTATTATGCCTACAACTATAGCCTCCTAGATAAAATCATGCAATCATGTGCCTGTGGATATGGCTCAAAGAGGTCAAAATCTCAATTGGACCCAAGGGTAAGAGGCTGGAAAGGTTGGGTTACCTCTTGGGGGTGTTTTTATTGTTGTACAAGGTCTGTATGTTGTGTTTCTATCGGTTTCTCTTCCTTAAGGTCACCTAAGAGGTTTAATCAGATTATAGTAGCCTATCGTCACATGCTTACCCCAGTTAGTCAGTTTCTTGGGTAGGTGTTTGAAGAGGGTGTTACAATTTAGTTCATTTTTTTCTCAATAATGTGGTTGTAGAAATTTTGTTATGGATTCCCATTTTACCATATTTCATTATGTACTTACTTATAATATAAATATGTTGACCTGAAAATTTCTTAATCTTAATACTCATATAGATGTAGGTATTGCATGTTATATTAACTCTTGCAAGAGATTTTTCATCTCCCTCGTCTAGTTTGTTTTTGCACCTCAACATTATTTCGTATTTGCAATAGTTGAAGCCTCTAATTACTTTGATTCAATTTAGTCAATATTAAGAAGAGAAAATATTTTCATAAAATTTAAGTTTATTTTTAATAAAACATTAGGGTTACATTCATTTGAGCTATAGACTCGATTCCTACAATATGTATTTTCGAAATAAAGCATCTACACGAGTCGTGTTATAATATCTAGTAGAACAATATTTCATTGTGTACCCTTTTTTAATGCAAATGAGTAAGTTTAACAATGATTCCTCTTTGATATGCATATAAATATAATTACTACATGTTTTTAACACTACATATAGATGAGTTAACTAGAATAGTGATATATGTTTAAGGTACACAATCATAGTTTAAGACATCTAAGTCCCTATATACAATATATTTACTTTATGTTTGTGTTTATACATTTTAAATAATGAGAGATATGTCAGTTCACAAGGTAGATAA
The DNA here is from genome assembly GCA_034641835.2 of Pinus albicaulis. Classification (NCBI taxonomy): domain Eukaryota; kingdom Viridiplantae; phylum Streptophyta; class Pinopsida; order Pinales; family Pinaceae; genus Pinus; species Pinus albicaulis. The sequence continues at coordinate 620,711,788 of CM076584.1, read as the reverse complement.
TGCCACAATTGACAATAAAACTAGTGATTTAGATGAATGGTTCACTTGTAATATTCCTAATTTAATAGGAATATTTCATTTTGTGTTGATTTTCTTAATTGATGAATAAAATGTAGAGGACATGTAAACTCCTAAAAACATCAAAATAAATCAATGCCCAATGTGAACAGAGGCAAATCAGGGTTGTCTCAATAAAATACACTTGTATGTGAACAAGGATTGAGGATATTGACTGGGTCAATAGGACCAAATCACAACACTTTCCAGATGCATTGAACCTCCTTGTTGATGAGTGCAGTTGTAGATGGAGGGTCTTCATGTGAAAGGAGCTAAAGTTTTGAAGGTGGTTTAGGGTTTCTCAAGCTCTCATATTAGAAAAGGAAGGGGAAGGCTCAAGAGAAGGTTTTTCATGATATTATATTTTCAGAGTATATTTTATGCTTAGAAATATCTCATTCTCTTGGCTATTTAGCAGAGAATTGTGAGGATTTCATGTTTAGGGATTCTCTCTCCTTCCATTGAGTAGCTCTTGGAGGGCATTGTACTTCTCTTCCACTATCAGGCATATGGCCAAGCTCCATATCCCTTAGACAGCATAAATATTGTTGGGATTTACTTATTTCAGTGAGCTGCAACAAGTGGAGACTAGATCTGCTTAGATCTATATTTTACTTGTGCCTCTTCTTAGTGAGTATGTCTTTTAACCTCCTAGAAGACTGTATTAGCTGTTGAGCTTCAGATCTTGATCTTGGCATCAGGCCAACCTGTGCTTCAATATTATAGTGCAGTTTATCCTCTTGGACTATGTTATTTCCAATTGCAGAGTTGTAGTGTATTCCGACATTCATTTGGAGAAGTGATCTCTCGTGGATGGATCCTTCCTTCACCATGGTGATCCATGGATTAGCCATCTAATCCATGTCTACTTCAGATCTTATATATTAAATATTGTTCTTACTTCAGATTTTCTGAATCATTCTACAGATCTGCTGTAGTAAAACTCATATCTACTCCTGTTCTTTCATGTAATGCTGAAAACCCCAAGGGCTATGTATAATAAAGACATTTTCACATATGGATCTGTTGTAGATCTAATTGTTTATGTATGATATTGATCTAGATCTAAGTTATAATATAATTCTACAGTATACTACATTTTTCAGATCTAGATCTACAGATCTTCACTTTTATACAGTGTATCTCAAGAAACCCTTGTCGGGTTATCCTCTTTGATGTGTAAAGGAGCTGAATCTCCATTTATCTTCATGATTTCATGTAATAAACTCCAGATCTGCTATTCAAGATATCTTGCATTCAAACCCTTCAGAAAATCACGCTACATAAGCTTCAACTAATTTATGTTGATTCAAGTCATGGGGATTGGGCATTTCTAAGCCATATCGGGAGTGGGAGATCTGTTTAACATAGCTAGAGTCATTTGTTTCAGCTAAAATTTGGTATGTAAGTCCCTCATTACCTAAGCTAAGGGATACCACCATCATTTTCCCTTATTTTTACTCACATATCTAGAATTAACGTTTTTTGGGCTAAAATAGTTGCTTTTCCCCACTTCAGGTTGAAGAAATGAATCATAATTCTTTCCGATGATCATAGTATTAAAGGAAATATGATTTAATACCTTTTATGAGCTATATGGATGCATATAAAACTTTGGAATACCTTAGGGTATTCTTATTGTTGTAGAAAATCCCTATTTTGGGATATTACAATGGTATCAGAGCATATTTCTTGGCTCATCCTATGAGTCTCATCTTGAGAAGCTAAAAGAAGATCATAATGATGAATAATATGATATTTCTCTCATCATTTTTCAGATCCAGAAAGTACCTCCCCCAGGGGGTTAAGCAGATGAAGAGTTGTAGTGAAAATCCTAGAGGGTTTCAAGAAGAGGAAGAGCCATTCACTTCCTATTATTAGAGAGGAGAGGACAAGAGACATAGAGGACGATTGTAATCTAATATTCTAAGTGAATACAAAGCTAAATCTAGAGCCTCCAAGGATACTCTAGCTTTACCTCAGTTCTTTCAGTTAGAGGAAGAGGGATCTACATCTTTGCATGTTGTTGATCTAGAGCAACAGAGTTGGACTACACTGTGCAAAGGAAATGATAAAGAAAAGAGGACCTTTTCCTTATGGGAGCATTCACATGACAACATCATTCATGAAGCAAAGGAGGAAGAAATGGTAGATAGCATACATCTTGAAGTGAGAAACCCTTTCTCCTTTCTAGATGACAGTTTCTCAAAGAGCACTCCCCAAATCAAAGAGAAAATTCTACCTGCAGTAGTTCTAAGGCCTCACTGGTTTTGGAAGACCATGCATGAGGAGGAGGTCTCATCAAGATATCCCATGAAAGGTGCACTTCAACATTTCATGGAGTGCAAAGTTCTTCAACAGTTTGAGGAGGTGCTTTCCTTCTCACCCTTGGATCTTCATGGATTCAAGGAGGAATAGATAGATGATGGAGGACATCCTCGGATGGATAAAATCTCTCATGTGTGCATTGGAAACTTGTTGAGCCATCCACATCATGATGGGAGGTGTTTTCCTACCACCTATTTGGATTATTATGGGGTCAAATTGATCCTTGAGAAGATTGCATTTCAACATCCCATGAAATGCAAGAGCAGAAATCTGATTTGGGATGATGGTAGCCTTCATGGGAGGAGTACCAAGATGGAGGATGGAAGGATAAATCCACAATGGGTTGAGTGGATGTGGATGGAGAGCAAGAAGCTGGTGATCTATTTGCATATCTATGATACCGGGCAGCAGGAGGCATGGCTGCGTTGGTTACTCTTGAAAGAATTTGGGCATCGTCTTCTTTCCAGGGGTATGTGGCAGGATACTTGCATCATGGGGCAGCAAGAAGTATGGACACATTGTCTTGACATGAGATTCTTCATGTCAATCACCATGTTTTCACCACATGATTTGGATGATGGAAGTATGAGGAGGCAGCAAAGGATTTTGTTTCTTGGGATGTTCTTGAGAGAGCAAGGGTAGATTTGCTCTCACAGTTTTCATGATGTTGCAGGAGTAGAAGATGGCACTATCATAGTGTAAAGGGGCTACTCCTTGGACTTAGATTTTAAAGAGGTAATTTTCCCATGGGAGAGACTTCTTATGTGCAGCAACATTATGGGAGATGCCTTTGACATTCTGCATGTCAAATATTGGAGCTATGAGTTGGAGGGAGCTTATTTGCATAGGACAACAACGTTGCCACTTTGGAGCTAGGGTTTATTGATGGAGTATCCCAAGGATCATTTCACACTTGATGCACTTGATGGGAAAAGAGGAGGTAAGGAATATGAGGTAGTAGATGAGGACATCTATTACTATGATGTACTCTTCTTGTCTTGGATTTCCAAGCATGAGGGAGAGGACTTGCAGGTAGCACTTGGTTCATTTCTCTTCATGGAAGTGTGCCAAACTAATATGGAGGATCTATTCATGGATTAATGTGTCTTCTTACTTAAAAAATATGGTGCGAGCTTTGTTTGTGCAACACAATATTTGCATGCTCTTACCATCTCTTAGCAGTGCATTGCTCCAAAAGTAAGAAAGCTCTTGATTTTGCTCCACGACCAATGTTGGGCCAAACCATATGATGGAGATAGCCATCTCTTATATGGCCTTGGGTAGATGTTTTTTCATTGCAAGTATGTTCAGTTGATTCATATGATTAACCATGTATCAAGAAACAATTTTCCCTGAATATTTCTGAAGCAACAGTTTGAAAAACTTTTCTCTCACCATTTGGGAAACTTTTGGTACCTTCCAGCACCTTATGAAACCATAAGTAATTCCCCTATTTTGATGCCAATCATGATCCCACTTGCTGGTGTTGTTTTTATCTTGATGGGAGACACGATGTTGAGTGAGACACATGGTTTGAGTGTGTCCTTTTGGGAAGGAGATTCCCACATTTTCTGTAGTACATGTTATAATGGGAACAAGGGAGGAGTTATGGCCACCATAGGCAAATATTTTTTTCTCTTGGAGGTGTGCCAAATGTGTGATGGGATTCCATATGATGATGCTTTCCTATCCATCACATGTGGAATGTTTTGGGCCAATTGGTTTTACAGAAATGGAGGAAGGATATTTACAAATCTAATATTCATGTTGCCACTTGAGTGCAATATCATTGCAGCCCAAGATCAGCAAGAACTCTACACTCATATCAAGTGGAGAGGAGGACAGCTTGGGGTCGGAAATTTTGTCTACTATGTTCATTTTTTCAGTGCACCTTCTTTGCCGGAACCTAAGGTGGAGGAGAATTTTCTGGAGTTACCATGTTGGGAGGTGACTCATTTTGTATGGATGATTTCTTGGGAGAAGATGCTTTCCCCATCCATTTCAGTTCTAACCTTGTAGTTTCTTGAGGAAAAGCAACATTTTTGGAGGGGGGGGACTGTAATATTCCTAATTTAATAGGAATATTTCGATTTGTGTTGATTTTCTTAATTGATGAATAAAATGTAAAGGAGGACATGCAAAATCCTAAAAACATCAAAATAATTCAATGCCCAATGTGAACAGAGGAAAATCAGGGCTGTCTCAATAAAATACACTTGTATGTGAACAAGGATTAAGGAGATTGACTGGGTCAACAGGACCAAATCACAACACTGTCCAGATGCATTGAACCTCCTTGTTGATGAGCGCGGTTCTAGATAGAGGGTCTTCATGTGAAAGGAGCTAAATTTTTGAAGGTTTTTTAGGGTTTCTCAAGCTCTCATCTTATAAAAGGAAGGGGAAGACTCAAGAGAAGGTTTTTCATGATATTATATTTTCAGAGTATATTGTCTGCTTAGACATATCTCATTCTCTTGGTTGTTTAGCAGAGAATTGTGAGGATTTCATGTTTATGGATTCTCTCTCCTTCCATTGAGTAGCTCTTGGAGAGCATGGTACTTCTCTTCCACTATCAGGCATATGTCCAAGCTCCATCTCCCTTAGATAGCATAAATCTTGTTGGGATTTACTTGTTTCAGTTAGCTGTAGCAAGTGGAGACGAGATCTACTCAGATCTAGATTTTACTAGTGCCTCTTCTTAGTGAGTGTGTCTTTTAACCTCCTGGAAGAGTGTATTAGCTGTTGAGCTTCAGTTCTTGATCTTGGCATCAGCCCAACCTGTGCTTCAAGATTACAGTGTATTTTATCCTCTTGGACTGCGTTATTTCCAGTTGCAGAGTTGCAGTGTATTCTGACATTCATTTGGAGAAGCGATCTCTGGTGGATGGATCCTTCCTTCACCGTGGTGATCCATGGATTAGCCATATAATCCATGTCTAATTCAGATCTGATATATTCACTTTCGTGCTTAATTCATACTTTTTGAATCATTCTGCAGATCTGCAGTAGTAAAACTCAAATCTACTCTTGTTCTTTCATGTAATGATGAAAACCCCAAGGGGTATGTATAAAGACATTTTCACATATGGATCTGTTTTAGATCTAATTGTTTATGTATGACCTTGATCTAGATCTAATTTAAAAGCTAATACTGCAGTATACTACATTTTTCAGATCTAGCTCTGTAGATCTGCACTTTTATCGAGTGTATCTCATGAAACCCTTGTCGGGTTATCCTCTTTGATGTGTAAAGGAGCTGAATCTCCATTTTTATTCATTCTTTCATGTAATAAACTCCAGATCTAATAGTCAAGCTATCTTGCATTCAAACCCTTCAGAAAACCACGTTGCATAAGCTTCAGTTAATTTATTTTGAGTCAAGTCATGGGGATTGGGCATTTTTAAGCCATATTGGGAGTGGGAGATTTGTTTAACATAGCTAGAGTCATTTATTTCAGCTCAAATTTGGTATGCAAGTCCCTCATGACCTAAGCTAAGGGATACCACCATCCTTTGCCCTTATTTTTTTGCACATCTGAAATTAACGTCTTTTGGGCTGAAATAGCATTTTTTCCCCACTCTGGGTTGAAGAAATGAATCATAATTCTTCTTGTTGTTCATACTATTGAAGGAAATATGATTTAATACCTCTTATGAGCTATATGGCTGCATATAAACGTTTGGAATACCTTGGGGTATTCTTATTGTTGTAGAAAACCCCTATTTTGGGATATTACATCACTCCTCCCTCCAAAATCAAGAAAAAAACAAAGTATTTCCATTTGCACATTAATTTTTTTCACATTTTATTTTTTAGTGTTAATTTTTTAAAAATATGAAAAAGATACAAACTCCTAAGAGAAATGTTTTTTTTACAATAAAGGAAAAGGAAGGGAAATCACATTGTCAATAATTTACGTTTGCATGGGAAATTCAACAATTTGTTTTGAAGGTGATGTCTTAGTGTTGTATTTCTTTGGTTATATTGCAACATCCTACTCACCATCAAAATTTCAAGTCATACATATAGATCTTGTTGGTGTACATGGACAACTTACAATAATTGTCAACATAAGTGACAAACAAGTTTATAAATTCTTGTCCTATTTATATATTAGTACAAGTGTTCATATAACATGATTCAACATCATACAAATATAATATATGAAAAGGGTGATGCTATTCAATGGATTTCATTGAATCCAACCTTTGTTGTTGACACAATACCAATGTTGTTTTCTAAATGACACCTTACTCTAGATACTAAAATTGCTACACCTTTAGAAGTTAATACAAATTATTCAGTTGAAATATTTGCAACACTACCTACAATATGGGAGAAAAATAATCATAAATTTGAATTATATATCAAATATGGTGAAAAGCATAATGAAAGTGCCATAGTATTCTCTAGATTATTTTCATCTTGTTTTCATTTTCTCTTTTTTCATAGTTTCTTCCCTCTTTGTTTGTAGTTCTTCTTAAAATAATTCATGCATAGATGCTCGATTTTTAGCAATTAATTTCTTTTTCCCTTTTAATTATTACTGGATCCATTTGGGTGAGCAATAAGACAAAAATACACTGAAATAAAAAATGATATAGTAATGGGAAAGACAAGAATGCTTCTATTCAAAAACATGTTTCAAATTTGTCATGCGAGGAGAGTAACTCCGAAAATGAATTGTCATTTTCATTAAGAGATCATTGGTACTTACATTTAAATGAGACTCTTGGAATTCAAACTCTAGTGTCTTTTCACCTTCCTTATTTTTCTATTTACAATATTTACATAATTTTCTAATCCAAAATATTATGTTTCAACGTTCCCCTCGCTAATCTGAAGGGATGTTCGTGAGTCCAAGCACCATTCTAAATATTCAAAAAATTTCTATTCCAAGTGCTCTGGTGAAGATGTCTGCAATCTACTCATTTCTTGAACAATTTCATAGGTGGATTTTATTGGTCTCAACATGATGTTGATTCAGATGATACTTTTTATTGATGTGCTTGGTTTGATCATGGTACTTTGGGTTCTTAGCGAGCTTTATTGTAGAAGTGTTATCAATCAAAAGAGGATTTGAATGCACTTGTTTCTCCTCTAAATACTCCAAAAAATTCCTAAGCCAAACAATTTCCTTTGTTTCTCCAACTACTACCACATATTCTACCTTAGTTGTGGAATTTGCTAGAACTGAATTTTTTCTTGACCTCCAAGAGATATCCCTTGATCCGAGACTCATAACATAACTTAAAGTAGATACTCCATTTTCTTTAGCTCTGTCAAAATCTAAATCAAAATTTCCAATCAAGTTAATGTCAATAACCTATGCATAAATGATTCAAAAGTATTGTGTTCCATTCAAGTACTATAGAACTTGTTTAGGAGTAGACAAATGAACCTCACAATGCTTTTTCATAAATTTGGAGAGAACTCGCATGAAAAAATGAAATGTCTGGTCTAGTACTAGTCAAGTAGTTGAGACTTCCTATAAGCTATCTATAATTTGCTGCATCCTCAAATTATTTTCCTTTAGTAGATGTGAGATTCAATTTTTTTTCCATTGAATTTGTCAAAGCATTACACTCAGCCATGTCAAACTTGTTTAACATATATCCAATGTACTTATTTTGAGGAAGGAATATACACTTTGGATGTTGGGTTACCCCAATACCAATATAGTAGTGAACATAGCCGAAATATGTCATTTCAAAACCTTTCCTAAATTATTTTTTATGGATGCAATGTATTTCTCATTATTCTATGTCATCAAAGGATAATCTACTTACACCATAACATATATAATTGTTTCTCCAAATTTATTGAGAAACAATGTTGCACCATCTGTTAGAAAATACTGAGAGGGGGGGGAGGGGGGGGTGTGAATCAATATTTATTTTCAACTGTTATTTTTACCAGTTAATATTTTCACAATTACAATCAGAAAATAAATAATATGAATTTTATTAGGAACAAATGAGTACACCAATCATATTTTTACAATAGTCTGAGTATAATAATGTTGAGGGCTCTAGCCCTTTAATTCATTAGGCTCCAACCTATTTCCATGCTCCATATTGGGCTTTACAAGGCTCCAACCTCTATGGATCCATCCCTATATTCCTCAAGGATACAACCTTGTATTTAAGAGGCTCCAACCATTCAAATTTTAACAAATAGAATATATGAAAGAGATACATCCATAGTCGAACAACTGCTCCATAAGATTGCACCAGACTTCCACCTTGTCCACTATCCAAGAGCTCAAATCCTTCATTGCCCAAGGCTACAATTACTTCATTATCCAAGGCTTTAATTACTTCACTGTTCAAAGCTTCCTAATACTTCACTTCAAGCTTTGCTCCAAACGATGTTTCTGCACCTAATAGGTCTGACTATAGTCAATATTTAAGACTAATAAATCTGAACCTTCACCATAGTCCAAGCCACTTCAATGATAAATTTATGAGCTTGAAGGAGGTTTGAGATTAATTTTGTTCTTATCCAAGCTTGAAGGAGGTCTGAGATTAATGTTGTTCCTATCCGAAGCCTTATCACATAAAATTCCAAAGATTCGAGTCGTGTTGATTCACACAAGTGTGAGTCACTTGTATAAGTAACAACCTTCGAATGTCTGAGTTACAATCTAAGGTGAGGTGATTGCTCATTGTTCCGAGGTGTATAGATAGTAATCTAAGGTGATTGTTCACTGTTCCTAGGTGTAGGTTTGATCCTAGCCTCCGAGCTTCAATTTTCCAAGTCTGAGTACATCCATCATGGATCTCATATTCTACATCACAGGTAGCTATAAATATCCAAAATTTTAAACCATTCTGTTATTTGAGGTATTCACAAACATAGATCCCAAGTGATGTAGACTGGTCCGAGCTCCAAAATGCTAACTGTATTTAGTCCGAGTTTGTCTACTCTCTAAAATTTTCCCAAATAATATATTTGAAGACTTCCTTGACCACCTCAGTTCAAAATATGTGAACTAATTTCTATCTTCTTGTGATGATATTCACCAAATTGAATGATCAAATGAAGAATTCTAGCTCATATTTATACTGGTTTTGATCTCTTAATGAATAGACATGTCCCTTGGTTAACTTGTGTAGGCTAAGGTTGGCTAGTAGACCTTTGAATAGCTCGTTAGAAAGAGGAAAATTTCCTCTACAAAATAGTGAAAGAACCATTTTAATATTATGCATCAAATGTTAATAGACATATGTTTATATATATCAATCCTTAAAGTTGGAGTAAGGTGTCATCATCATGAATCAAGGTATAAAGTTTTAGGGCTTCTTCATCAAGAGAAAGGACACCATATAGCTAGGGTTTCATTAGGGAAATGGCCTCTTAATTAGGACACCAAATGTGACCTTCAACTATCATCCATGCCATTAATCTCATATTGACATCAATGAAAAGTTTGACCAACATCGTCAAGATCATAATGTTTGAAATTGGGTTTCAGAATATGCTTAGCCAATTTATTGTACCGGGTTTTTCAGTGCTTGTTTGAGGGCATAAAAGGACTTGAAAATATTGTACTTTTTGTTCCTAACCCTTCAGAACAAATATTTATGTTTGGCACATAGAAACATTTTCATTCATATATCCATCTAGCAAATAATTTTTTACATCCATTTGATTGAATTTCCAACTGTTCCGAGCTTCCAAGGAAAAGAGAGTCTAGCTAGTAGCCCATTTTATTGTGGGGGGGAAAGTATCCTCTTAATCAACCCCATCCTTTTTTGCAAAACCTCTTGCCACAAGGCTGGCTTTATGCTTTTCAAGTAAAAAAATTTCTTTGTAATTTTTATTGAAGACACACATGTAGCATATTGGTTTGGTTCCTAATGGAGGATCAACCAGCTTTCAAGTGCTATTATTTATCAAAGCATCGTATTCTTTCTACATCGCTTCTTTCCATTCATCTAGAGAAGCAACTTATTTAAAGGAATTTGGTTCAAAATATATATAAAAAGTTACTTAACAATCATAATAAATGCCCATATAACCATCTGAATCAGAATCATCAACATCACCTTCATTTTCTCTGATTGAGCTTCTTGTTCCTATATTTCCAACCTCATCAAGACGAAAAATTTCAAGCGTCTTTGTGATCCATTTTAGAGGACCTTTCTGAGATGGCCCAAGCTTCTGAATTGAATTAGATGGGGTTGAATCAAGGTTTATCCTCCCAATTCTCTCAATCATGTCACTCAAAGTTTCCTCTTGATAAGTGGTTGGAGCTTCATGATGGGTTTAGTGTGTTTTAAGAGATTCAAAAAATTGATTTAGTATAAGGACCCCCCCTTCAATATGTAGAATAACATCATCAAATTCTTTAAAATACTTTGCATGACAAAATATGTCCAAGTGATAAATTTTTTGCTCACCAATATTGTTAATATTGGAATATTCAAGAATGATCACATCTCTAGATATTATAAAATTCTTATCTACTTCACCATAGAGACGATATGCCTTGGAGATATCTGAGTACCCTAAGAAGATACATTTTCGACTCCTTACATCGATTTTTTTTCTTTGTTTATTAGGTATAAAGGCATAATAGGTGGAACCAAAAAATTTCAAATTCCTCACCAATGGAATATGGCCATACCACATTTCCTATGGAGTATTATTTTTTAGAGCATGATATGGAAACCTATTCGTTATGTACACCACACATAGTATTGCATTAGTCCAAAAAATCAACTTAACATTATTGAAAAACATTAATTAACGTACCATATTTAATATTGTCATGTTCATTATTTAAACTACTCCATTCTATTGGGGATTATAAGGAAAACAAATTTGATGTTTGATCCCATGCTAACATATATATGTTTCAAATTCATTTTAAGTTTATTATTTTCCATTATCAACATGAATAGAGCCAATATGAGATTGTGTATCATTTTCAATTCCTGCATGAAATTTCTTGAATGTTTAAAAAGATTCATACTTTTGCTTCAATAAAAAGCCAAACACATTTAGGTATAATCATCAATAGACATCACCATGTGTTTATTAGCATTTGAAAAAGGAGCATGCATAGGGACACACAAATTAGAATGAATGAGTTCAAGACTTCTATGTTCTCTAGAGTGAGAATCATGAAAATATTAGTTGTTGTGATACATGCACCACATTTCTTAAGCTTCCTAGGAATTGTAGGAAAACCATTAACACCATTTTTCATAAAAAAATGAAGGTTTTTATCGTTCAAATTTCCAAAAATAACATGTCGTAAAACACATTATGGAAGTGTACCTAATCATAAAGATAACCATATGAAAAGGTTTGTGCATATGTAGAGGTTCCTTACAACTTCAATAATATTTTTTCTTTTATCCTAGTCATGACAAGTGAGTTGTCTGATGCTTTTCTGCCCTAAGCCTTTCCATCAAATCTGTAAATGGAATGTACTTATTTCAAATACAAAAATTTTCTCCTCAATTCCGAGAGTTAGAGTACATCTTGTAGAATAATGTCTAGAAGACTAGGTATTTTGAGCCTGATGTTACCAAGCCCTGATGGTTTAATTTTTACTTGTTTGTAAAGTAGACTACTACATCAACATTGTCAGTGAATTATTCAAAGTGATATATTATAGAAGTTCTGTGTAAATTTTCTCCTTAATCAAGAAACCAAGCATCTTTCCATGAATGAAGTAAATCATTAAATAAGTCTTCAATTACTCCAATGGTGCATTGTGCCATAACATAATCAATCGCCTTTATCTGACAATTTTCCTTTCTCTTCATCCCTTTCATGTTTAATCATGTACCATGATATCTTATATGGGGATGAATTGACCATTTATATTACATATTATGCAATGAATATTAGACATTTTTCCTTGAATTTGTCTGTGCCACCCCCGTCCTGTGCATCTCAAATTATTCCTTCCTTGTCCACTTTGACCACCTCTTCCTTTAGAAGAATCATGTCACTGATTCTTATATTATTTTGCAAGGGATACAACTTGTTTAGGAGACTAATTAGTTGTCTTATTATTTGAAAAATATTTCTCTCTTTCATTAAACTTGTCCACCAGAGAGTGAAAATAAATCTCTAAAAGTTTTCCACTTTCTTGTAATGAATCAAGATAATTGAAATAAGTGGGATACAATGGCTTGAAAAAAATAGTGAGAGTAAAATCCACTGTAACACCAGTGGCATCTATTTTGTGCATAATGTGTAACATACACCTCCCCTGACATATACCCAAGTAACCGTGCAACCGGGGCAAACAAGAGCTGATTGAAGTTATGAGCATCCTCAACCTTCTTGGTTAATTTAAGGAACTAGAATCAACATGGAAATATGATAACAAAGACTCTATACACCTGCAGCAAGATCCTCAGAGGCTATCCCAGTCATCAAGATCAGTCACCCCTAAGTCCCAAGTAAATACATGAAATAACCATGACATGAACCAGTCATTTAACCATGATTATAACCAACATAAAAAAATGGAAATAAAAATGAGATAACATCCATTAAATCCACACATTAATAATTACAAAATAAAGATAAATTAGCTTTCAGTAAAAATAGGCAACAAATGACCAGGTTTGGGACTTCCATGTACCACCTGACCATAGACATTGCTTAGAAAAATCTCTCTTCTGTTAGACACCCACATGCCATATTCAAAGCATGAATGTTGGATCCCATGGATAAACCAATCCAAAACACAACCAAGGGATTCAAGATGTTAAACCACTTCCATCCTCACCGTACCATGATCACACCAAAAATGGTGCTACGATCACAAAACCGAACCGGCCTTGGAATGCCATCCGGAAACCATCACTATCCTTGAGTAATTTTCCGTTTACCTGTCTCTCAAGGTTGATCGCAATATAATCTCAGATCACTAAGACCTAAAATAAGACACCACCCTCAATATTTACTGTGTATCCCATCAAAACCGGTCAAGGTATTCCTAGGCCTTTGGAAATTTTCCTTAAGACCATCTCCGCCTCGAGTTCTGAAATCCATTCGGAAATTTCAAATCTCAAACTAGTATCAAAATCCCAACACACCATGTAATCTAGAAAAAGGAAAGGCAATGCTAAAAAATAGTGTCAAGACCCGGTAAAACCATTCCATTAACAACAAGAGAATCAAATACCAATATTCATAAGCCATGCATGTCCAAACCAGCTAGGAAATCATACATGAAATATGTTACCTGCAAGTATTCCTACTGAAGCTGCTAGATCTGGCTTTTCTTTGCTTGATATTTTCTTTCCTTCCCTTTCCTTTTCTTTCTTTTCATTTATTTCCTCTTTCTTGGCTCAATGCTGAAGTGATCCAAGAAAATTCTAGGTATCCATGAGGGAGAGAGAGGGAGATAATAATGAGAGAGCTCTGAAACGGAAGAGACTGAAGGTACCAATTGATCCTCAGAACCTTTTATCAACGAGGCATTTATTTTCTTCATTTTCCTCCTCACATGAAACATGTGACCTTTCAGCTTCATTTTCTCCTATTTTCCTTTATTTTCATAAATAAGTGTGCCAAAAGAAATTTTTTCCTCTCAATTCCATAGCCATTTCCTTTTCCAGATTACTTATCCATAAACACATATCCAATGATTCGCACTAGGATATCCTTTCCCAATATAAAACTTTGAATACGTGTCTTTTAATAGTGGTATTATTTTACCTTTATTAACCTTATTTTGTGAAATTTTTCCCAAGTCTATTACAAAACCCTCCCCCTTGGGGGAACACCATCTTCGGTGTTCAATAAAAACTACAAACTAGCAAGACCACTGAAAAAAAAACATATTTCCCATGGATATTTATAACACAACTCGTTGTAGTATTTATAACGAATAATGTGATCAAAGCAATAACCATCATGAAAATCATACCATGTACTAGAGATTTGTAATGCAACTCATTACAGTATTTACAATAATATACACATTTGCATATTTTCTCAACCAATAAATAAAAGGGCATGATGCTGACGTTCGCAGGAAGGGCATCCTAAGGCTCACACCTCCATCATCAAAGTATAGACTCCACTATCAAAGCCAAAGTTGTGGCCACTTTCAAGCGCTAAAATCATACCCTACTGTACCGTCAATGAAAAATTATCGGCTCATTGTTCTAGGGTGCACTCCCAATGTGCAACTGATTCCATATGGCAATGATAATGACCAAAATGATTCCATCCCAAACATTCCCTTCTCCACTACACAATCCCTCAATAAATCCAGTAACCCCCTTCCCTATAGTCATCACCTTCCAAGTTCCCCAGAATCCCTTATCCTGAGTGATCCATCCCTTGGAAAGGCTTCCTCGCATCGGAAGATACAAAAACCAAGGTATATAACTGCCTCAAAACCAAGGCATATCCCTACCTCAAAACCATCATACCAGTCATAAAATGCTCATGGAAATTAATGGACACTATTGGACACCAGTGTCCCATAATGGCTCTGCTCCTAAAGTGTTTTACCAACATACTACTTATTTCAATTCCTTTTTTTGTTGTTTCTAATTCTTGCAATTATTTTCAACCATCCAATCAGGAATTTCCAAGCATTACTTTACCAAGCACATAATCCTCATTAGACTCAAAAAAAATTGAAATAAACTCAAATCATACATCAATGGTATCTTGTTAATAAGGTACACTTACAACCTTGTTTACTTCTTGTCAGAAAATTCAAATCATATCTTTGACCAAATCATCATGAATAAACATATCACATCTGGTTATCTCAAAATGTAACCACCATAAATCAAAATCATGAATCACATGAAATCAACATCAACCATAATGATAAATCACATCTAACCATCATAAGTTAAAATCATAAATTACATGCGTAATAAAGATGAAATAAAATATTGATACTTATCCTTCATCAATTTTTTCTTCTCCCTTTGTTCCTTTGTACACACACTAGATCGGTTGCCACATCTGGAAGACACCCAGTGCATTTTATTATCTTCAATCATATATACAAAAACATAGTGTGCATCACACTTATACAACCAAAAATGGCATAAAAAACCATAAAATACATGCACCTGCATTTAGGCATACAACACAACACATACACCTACATCTGGTGTACGATACAACACAATACATACACGTGCCCCTGTTGTACAATAAAATACGTATACATATACCAAATGCCCATAACACAACATGTATTAAATTCACACAAAGCACATGCATACCAATACCATATGCATAACATGCACACAATACCACTTGTACATAATACTACTTGCATAACGTGTGCACAACATCACATGTACATGACACGACCTACAAAACATGTACACAATGCCAAATGTATACCGCACCACATGTAAAATGTGTACACAATACCACACGTACACAGAACCACATGCACCGCATGTAAGAGAAACCACATGTACACAACGCCACATGAATAGCATGTACATGAAACCACCTGCACATAGCACCACATGTACAACATGTACACACCACCACATGCACACAACACCATATGTAAATAGCACCACCTGTAAAATATGCACACAATACCATATGTACATAGCACCACATGTAAAATATGCACACAAAACCATATGTATATAGAATTTAATATAAAACATGTACATAGCACCATATGTACACAACACCGCATATCGAAAACACTCATAGCATCATATTCATACTGTGTGCATATCGAACATTCACACAGTACAATATGTACACAACACCGCATATCCAACATGTACATAACACCATATATACCTATCGCTACATATGAAATATACACACAACATCATATATACAATAGACATACAACATCATATGTCCATAATACTACATATGTTACATGTACACATCACCATAGGTACAATCATTGGATATACAACATGCAAGTTATACACAAAAATAGTACAACATATCCATAGACCACACACTAAGCCCACAAGCAACCTTGCTTCTAGTGTCTTTCCAATAGCCATGCTTATCATAGCATTCCACAGATTACACTACTTTCACTTCTCCGATGTACCCCTCAATATTAAATGTCCATAATATAAACATAAGAATAGTAAAATCATATCCACATGATACTGACCTTATATATTTTTCAAGGCTACCTTGCCACCTGATTCCTCATAGCCAGTAACCTCTTCATGTTATTCACTTGCATAAGCAATCATTCCTCCAAAAGAATTATCCCTAATAACCTTGTGAGACAGTGACATATATACATGCATACATACATATATAATAATTATCATAAAAAATAATCATCTTGTCATACAATGACATACATACACACATATATACATATAGACATTTAGCATCAAACAACAATGATCTATGTCGACCCTATTAGACACGACATACATACATACATACATACATACATACATATATACATATATAAAAACTAGCATAATCATGATCACATCATAATTACCAATAGAATAAGGTCAAGGTTAAGAGAACTTCCTTTATCCATGCAAAATGTGCACAACATTGACAAAAATTGTTCCTGATATAGCCAAGGCATCTAACACCTTAGATCCATTTTATTTACCTATTTTTTTTCCTTGATAATATTTATATTGCTGCCATCCATTTACGACAATGGACCCAACCATTCCAATAAACTATCATATTCTTACGTTCTATTTTTCTTACTCATGCACTAAGCTTCATCTGTGTCTTCCATTACTTGTTGGGTACCACACAGCTCTCCCCGAGCTCCATTAATTTCCTATTTCCCCAAAAATTTCCCAATAATTTCAAACAAAATGAAATAACAAGAAATAACAAGAAGAAAAACTTAAGAATCAGTCACAATATGACACCGCAGCAAGGTGGCATGGTCATACACTAGACATAAGAAAACCCGCAAATGAACCACAAAAAACCATAAGAGATCAAAAGCACAAGAATACAAACAAACTAAATGACTCAATAACCATGGGTCCCCAATTATTCAGTAGGAAATCTCAACCTAATCCTCCTCCAAGATTTCATGGCAGTCTCTTTTGTCATGCAATCCCTGCATCATACTGCCATAACTACACAAGTGTCAATGCATAAATAAATATAACAATACATCTCTAATCTTAACTTCTTGTTCTAAGCACGCTAACTTATAACTAACATGCATGTCAGCCATATGTACCAAATATCAAATTAATATATCTATCAATCTGAAATGAAATTTTACCAATACTAGCAACCATGTCATAATCCACAATCAACTCACATTCATCGATGATAATAGATAATTCTACAACTATCACCTACTTACATTCAATTACATATCATTTGTCCCTACACATATGCATTAGTACAACTATCTTAAAACAAGATCATTTCTTCATGCAATCTTATAAACACATAATCATGTCATGTAATTAATCAAACATTAAAACAAGCTATAAATGTACCATCTTAGGTAAATCAACTAGACGACATAATAGACACCAAACACTCAACACCATATAGATGACATAATAAAATAATTAAGCATCAGGTGGTTGACATAAGAAACCTCATACCTTAATGCATCTCATGGGAGGTTACCTTGTTTGCACAATCAATCAAAATAAGCTTGATATAACTTCACAAGGCATCAACTCAAACATAAATAATGTCATGATATCCATAACCATAACTAGCTAACATGTTGAAATCATAAGCTCATAAAAAATTGTCTCTCTTTCATGACAATCACATAAGCAGATTCAAGATCAACATAGATTATCATTTTATGATATCACAACATATTAACTCATACCCAAATGTCATAACCATAATCATCTGCATAGACGCAACCCAAATTAGCATGATACATATAAAATTAATATCTTAATGCCACAACCCTAATCATCAAGTTAGCTAACATATAAAAACAACAAGTCAAAACATAACATACTCATCAACAACATATAACATAATCATCAAGTTTAATTAACAACGACAAGTTACTACCATGCATGACTATCCGACGAACATACATATGACCACATTGATTCACTAAAATATATCATACATGTAACCACAAAAACAATAAAATGACAAAAATTTATATAAGTAACCATAATTCTTATAACAACCATTAACCACATACATGCATACCAAACATATAACCTAGATGACAATCTTCTCTTACCCACAGTCTAGTGCTACAACTTCACTTCGATGATTTGCACCTCATATTCTATCTTAGCCAACATATCAACATCATGATGACCTAAAATTTATACAATGACCTCATGGACAATAAACTTAAACATGACAATGCATCATGTCTAAGAACATATCGACACTGATATGCATAAAAAATTATAATATTCCCAAATGGAAAAAGCAAGAATATAGTGCAAAATGCTGGAACAAGCATATAAATCATCATTTAAAAGAAACAGGCCAATATGGAGACATTTCATATGTTATAACAGCCACAAAATATACATAAGAAATGGGCCATAAGATGCACAACAAGAAAGTACAAGCCTCCAATGGAAAAAATACCTCAAAAGAGGTGTTGCAGCTATATATAAAGTAGGAAGATCCTTAAAACGTTGTTTTATTAGCTCTGCTACAACAAATTATTATACATCAGATCTAGAGCTGATATGTGCCTCAAAATATAGATCTATTTCAGATCTGAACATTATACAACCTCCTTTGAAGAACCCCTTAAGGGTTTTCAGTAAAACACCAAATACAAGTTGTAGATCTAGGCCCTAAGGCTGCAGATCTACTTCAAAATATAGATTTGGAAAGTGTGGCTGATCTGATATGATCAATACAATAGCCTCCTCCAATATATCCTCTCAGTGAAAAGCAGATCCCCTTCACTAGAAAATCATCTCTCCAAATAGTGTGCTAAACCACCCTGCAACTCCTCCTGCAGAAATAATGCAAATCTAGAAGTAAATTGCACTATAGGGATGAATAACCAGTTGGCATGATGCCCAGATCTGAAAATAATCTCAAATCCCTTCAATATTTTCCTCTCAATGGAAAGGAAGCCTCCTCCACTGAAAATAAGTAATGAAATGGCCTAGATCTAGAGATCTAGTCTCCACTTGTTGCAACCTACAAAAACAACCAAACCCACAACAGGATCTACACTGTAGTTGAAAGAAGAAGCTTGGTATTAAGCCTGATAATGGAAAATGTAGTACAAAATCTCCCAAGAGGCATCTCAAGGAAAGAGGTGGGATTCTCGATCAGGAACACCCTGTGCTAAACAATGCTCTATCTCAGCTAAACATCAAGAGAAAGATATATTTCTAAAAAGACCATATATTCAGAAATATCAAATACATAACATAATGAAAAATGGCTGCCATCCTCTTCCTTAAATAATATATGATCTTACAAACCCTAAGCCCCATCCAAAAATAGCACTACATTCACACAAAGCATCTCCATATAAAACTGTGTTGTCCCTCATTGATGACCACTCCTCCATGACAACGTTGTTGATTTGGTCAAGGTTAACCCAGTCAAGGTGATCCAACCCCTTTTCACACCAAAGGGTGCTTAATCAAGCTGCCAATATTTGTCTCTTTCAAATTTGGCATTTATTTATTCATTATTAAGGAGAATTATGGACTCCCTTTGTCCTCTTATTCTTTAAACAAAGTAGTAAAAAAAAATTGAATATTCCAACTAGCTCATGGTTAATTCGGAATATTACAGTCCTCCCTTCCCAAATGTTTCTTTTCCTCAAGTGACTGACAAGGTGAGTGCTGCAACCCTCCATCATTGGTGACACCAACATGTGATACGCTTCCCTCATAAGCTAAGTGTCTACTAATCCAACCCTCTATGAATTTCTCCTCCAAAGTTCTCATGAGATGGAAATAATCCATCCCACAAGGAGATAATAGTTCAAGTCAAACAAACATGGTTTGCCAAATTTTCTCCTTGAAACATGTAACATAGTGAACATGGATAATCTCTCTCCCATAGGGCACATACATTCCTCCCATCCTCCCTCCAAACATTCCCATAAAAAGTATAATTAAATCATCAATGTATGGGATCAAGACTAAGTACATACAAACAAAAATTTGCATAAATAGAGGTGGGTGATAGTCCCACATATGGAACCAGTGTAGTAAATCTCCTGAATACATCAGATCATGATGTGGTAAGTTGTTTCCCCACCACTTACTTGCTTCCCAAGTCATCTCACCATGGTTGAAAGTGTGAGATATTTTTGGTGCTTTTGGAATGCACCCACAATGATATAAAATATCCCTTTGTCCTCCAAGGGAGTGGCCATGTTCAGAAATTTTTGTGGCCCAAAGTTGGCCATGAAGTTTATATGGAATTATACTCCTTCTTGGAGCTATGGCCTACACATACATGGTAAAAGAATGAAAATGATTATCAAATAAAACATTAGGTACATAAGAACGTTCTTCACCAAAATTTCTCCTCATACAAATGGAGTGGTGCATAGATCTATCTCCTCTCATTCCAAAAGAGGAAAGACGTGGCTGAATTAACTCCTTCATAGAGTTATGTTTCTCTCCCAACTCCACATGGTTCATTCATATTTGAAAATTCTGATATAGTTCCTCCTCAAAGCCCTTCCAAGTCTAGATTTCCATGATAGTGTTGTAGGCCTTCATGGAATAAGTATGGCTGAAAAGGAACTCTTCATAGGTCCTTTGTAGCAACTTCTCCTTGATCTTGGAAGCTATAGATAAGAAGATCCTACCATGATAGTAGATGACCCCTTCTTGGACTGAATATCCCTCTTCATGTAGCTGGTCATCAAGTATCATGCATGTGAAAAGATCCTTGGAATAATACACCAACAATTTAGATTTCCAAAATGGATCAATCTTCCATACTGACAGAATTGATGATCTATCACAAAGAAAATATTCCATATGGCTACTCTCCTCCTTGAAATCTCCCATGCCAAAGGTATACATTGGAAGCTCATTCCTTCCACACTTCTCCTCCCACAACGCAGAATCTGAAATGAGAGGTGGGTAATGATGATGTTGGGAGAATGTCTCCCTCCTCCTTGAGTCTACCCAAGACTCTCAGCACTATATCATGGTCTTATAATGTTCCCATCCCTCCTGAATATATTCTTATAGCATCATGTTGTGAGATATATCTCAAAAAAACTGAATCAGATGGCCTCCCAGGTGGTTTTCCACTAAATAATAGTGTCCCATGCAGCAATGTCATAAGTATAATAGATGGGATTGTTAGGTCCTTGCTTCCACTATGTAAATCCATCTTTGATTTCTATCTGGAAGTGGTATGTGAGGGATATGTGTGCATGTATTTAACCATTTGATATTTTCCACTCTTTCTATCCACCCATTCCATCTGCAAATTCTCTCAATCAGTGGTGAATTTCCCCAAAGTAATCAACCATTGCACACCCAATATGACATTGGTGTTAGGTATGTCAACCACAAATAAGTGATCAGTCAATGTATATGTTCCCATGGTGACTGATAAGGACAGAACATAATGCATGCATTGCATATTTCTATCTCCTGGGACCAAAATATAAAATCCCTCAAAAGCATCAGTGGGTATTGCCCCCCTTTGCACTAGTTGGGCATCAATAAAATTGTGGGTAGCCCCACTATCAACCAAAATAGAAACCCTCTGATTCAAGATGGAACCTTGAACTATTGAGGTAAAGTGATCCAGGTGGATATTAGTGGTCACCCACCTATTCCACTTGGGGCCCCACCATTGTCTCTTTCAGTTTTTCAGTTTCGGCAAAACTTACTATTTTTAGCAATTTTTCAGATACTAAACTTCCAGAGCCGTTTTGACGCCCTAAACAACGTTTTTTGGGAAAACGGGGAGAAACATGGGTCCATGGACAAATTTTTCTCACTAAAAATTTGTATTTATCAGATATATCTTTCTAATGAGGTATGGTACGTGTCAAACAAAGATCGTATGCCAAAATTACGTCCCCAGGAAGTTGAAACACCAATTTACCCAAACGCGTCCCATAGTTTTGGCGCTTCATCTCCTAGGGTTAGGTTTTTGGATTTTTAGGATTTCCCATAGTTTGTAAATAATAAATAGGCCCTTGAGTCTCATTGTAACTCAGTTCAGAAGCTTGTAGCCGCCACATCTCTTCTTAGAGATAGCTACCAACGCCCTAGCTAGTTTTATTTCCATTCTATCTGTAAGCAAATTTTAGTTCTTTGATATTAATGAAATGAAGTGTTATTTCCACTGCATATTTGTATTTATGGTTATATGTTTATTCTGTTGCGCTCCTGCATAAATCTTGATCAGTGGTATCAGAGAGGTCTGCTTTTTCTCGATCCTTCTTTCCATGTCCCCAACGAGGTCGGGGTATAAGGAGTTAGGGCTCGATCTGGTGGAACCTTTGCAAGATCAGCCTTGCAAACCTCGATGGATGCCAATGCGGGATGAAAAGAAATATGAGGGAGCAGGGGATCCTATTAGAATATTTCTCTAGGAGGCCCTTGAAAAAAAAAGGAACGCAATGATGGATAACTTTTCCCAGATCCTTCAACGACTACCCACCGGTGGTGTATCTGCATCCAACAGCCACTTTGGAGGTGCGACTCCTTTTAAGGTACAAGTAAATTTTGACATTCCCATATTTGAAGGTTAAATATATGTAGATGTCGTAGACAGATGGTTGAATCTATTAGAAGTATATTTCTTGGTTCATGACTTTTCCGACAGGGAGAAGATTATTTTTGCACTCCTCAAAGATGCCCCCCATGTCAAGGACTGGTGGGAAACCCACTGTGAGAAAAAGGATGAGACAAAACCCTCTTTGTTCTCAGCTGTACTCACTTGGAATTATTTTTGATATGCCATCAAGGAACAATACTATCCCATGGGGAGCTATCAGGACAAGTACATACAATGGACCACGCTGCAACAACAAAGGGATCAAGATGTGCATGAGCTGGAGAATCTATTCCATACCCTACGAACCAAGTTGGGTATCAAAGATTCAGAGAAACATCTGGTGCTAAAGTATCATATTTGTCTGCATAGATAAATTCAGAAGGAAATGGAGTTCCTGGACATCTCCTCGCTTGGTACGGCATACCGATATGCTGCCAAGATTGAGCAGAAATTCAAACAGAAGAAGCGAGACTTTGGATCTGCGAATCAAAAGCAAGGGAAAGGTGCTCCAAAACCGCAGAACAAAGGACAGAACCAAGGCATGGTGACTCAAGACAGCCTATCAAAGCCAAAAGTAAAGAAAAACACCGCAAAGCCAAAGAAGGACATGGGAAAGTGGTGTGAGTTCCATAAGATCTACACTCACAACACAAGTGAGTGTCGGGAAAAGCAGTCGCTAGTGGCCAAGATGAGGGCTTCTGAGTCAGATGCATGCTCCAAATCTGAATCAGAACCTGACAAGGGGAATGACAAAGGGAAATAGATTATTGATGTGGAGCCCAACTCCACTGTTGCCACTACGAAGATCCAGAAGGAGGAACCGAAAGATCCAGAGGAGGAGGAACGTCTCTTCCACTCCCAGATGTGGGTAAAGGGCTCCCCGGTATAGTTCATTGTCGACAATGGGAGCCAAAAGAACCTCATTTCCACTAACGCCGTGAAGCGATTGGGCTTGCCGACCACATCTCACCCACATCCATACACCATCAGGTGGCTTCACCAAGGACGAGATCTCTGCATCAGCTAGCAGTGTCACCTTCCCTATAGCATCAAGTCCTTCACGGATGAAGTATTATGTGATGTTGCTCCTATTGATGTTTCTGATGTATTATTAGGAAAACCATACTTTTGGAAGCGTCATGTTGTTTATGAGTCTCGGCCTCGCGCTGCTATTGTTACTTTGGGAAATAAGTTGTACAAGATACCAGAGGTACCACCTCCTACCGCTATCTCTTTGGTTACTGCAAAACAATGCAGTAAGCTCATTTCCCAAACCAGGAAATTTGTTTTCCTGATGATCCACCCCCACGGAAAGAAGAAGACTGTGGCCATGACCTCCAGATAGGGCTCCTCTACATGACAAC
Organism: Pinus albicaulis; assembly: GCA_034641835.2. NCBI lineage: Eukaryota > Viridiplantae > Streptophyta > Pinopsida > Pinales > Pinaceae > Pinus > Pinus albicaulis. The sequence continues at coordinate 620,687,356 of CM076584.1, read as the reverse complement.
AACAAATGGATAAGGTTGTGGAGGAGTACGGGGAGATCTTCACCTCACCCACAGGGGTTCCTCTACACTGTCAAGTCAAGCACCCAATTGATATGACCCCAGCTGTGCCACTACCTAATGGACCAATCTATTGGTGCTCTGTTCTAGAGAACAATGAAATCAAGAGGCAGATTCAGGAGCTGCTGCAGAAAGGTCACATCCAGCCAAGTTCATCGCCCTGTGGGAGCCCGATCATGTTGGTACAGAAGAAGGATGGGACGTGGAGACTCTGTAATGACTATCGGGAGCTGAAAAAGATCACTGTCTGGAATAGGTACCCGATCCCACAGATTGATGACCTTCTGGACCAACTCAAAGGTGAAAAGTATTTCAGCAAGATCGACTTAAAGTCTGGGTATCACTAGGTACCAATTGAACCCTCCGATGTGTGGAAGACTACCTTCAAAGCCAAGGAAGGCCTTTTCAAATGGCTGGTCATTCCTTTCGGGTTGACGAGTGCTCCCGCAACCTTCATGAGGTTGATGGACGACATCTTGCGGCCATTCACCAACTCATTTATAGTGGTGTACTTGGATGACATTCTGATCTTCAGCCAGACTTGGGAAGAGCACCTTCACCACATCTCACAAGTCCTCCAAACACTGTGGCAGCATGAGTTGTGTGCCAATTTAGAGAAGTGCACTTTTGGCATGACCCAGGTTCAATATCTGGGATACATTATTGATGAAAATGGGGTGCATGTGGATCCAACCAAGATCCAAGTCATTCGGGATTGGCCAGCCCCAACCACTATAACAGAGCTTCGCAGCTTTCTGGGTCTTGCTAATTTCCACCGTAGGTTCGTGTTTGGATTCTCTCATATCACTTGGCCCTTGAGTCAAGTCACCAAGGGAGGAGCGAGAGAAAAATTCTTTTGGTCGGAACCTCAACAGAAGGCGTTCATAGAATTGAAAAATTGCCTCTGTTCTGCCCCAGTGCTCACATTACCAGACTTGCAACAACCATTTGAGATCAAGACAGATGCCTCCGACTATGTTATTGGGGCAGTTCTTACTTAACAGGGACATCTAGTGGCATATCACAGTGAGACATTGTCTGACACAGTTCGCAAGTATCCCACTTATGACAAAGAAATGTATTCCATTATGCAAGTTTGTCAACAATGGAAGCATTACATTTTGGGGAAGGAAACAATCATCCACACAGACCACTGGCCCCTGAATTTCATACAGACACAAGGGAAGTTGCAGAATGATTGCCATAAAAAATGGTCCGCATATCTGCAACAGTTTCATTTAAAAATAAAGTACAAGAAGGGTAGCACCAATAATGTTGCAGACTGCCTCAGCGGACCAACGATCATGGCGCTCTCCACCATTCTCAACTCTTGTGGGCACGAGACTTCTGATTGGCCGCTTCTCTACGAGAGTGACCCAGAATTCAGCCACACTTACAAGGCACTCTTGGGGGGTACGCAAGTTCCAAATTTCCACCTCCAAGATGCACTTTTATGTCACCTGGGACACCTTTGTGTTCCTTCAAGCTAGCGTGCCAAGATGATCTGGGAAGCACACTACAGTCGAGTCGCTGGGCATTTCGGGGTCGAGAAAACAGTAGAAGTACTGTAGAAGGGAAGGTGAAGAATGATCACCATCAGAAATGGTCCACATATCTGCAACAGTTTTATTTGAACATCAAGTACAAGAAGGGTAGCACCAATAATGTTGCAGACTACCTCAGTCGACCACCAATCATGGTGCTCTCCACCGTTATCAACTCTTGTGGGAACGAGACTTCTGATTGGCCGCTTCTCTATGAGAGTGACCCAGAATTCGGCCACACTTACAAGGCACTCTTGTGGGGCACGCAAGTTCCAAATTTTCACCTCCAAGATGCACTTTTATGTCACCTGGGACACCTTTGTGTTCCTTCAAGCTATTGTGCCAAGATGATCTTGGAAGCACACTACAGTCGATTCGCTAGGCATTTCGGGGTCGAGAAAGCATTTCGGGGTCGAGAAAATAGTAGCAGTACTGCATAAGTATTTCTATTGGCCGAACCTTCGAAAGGATGTCGAGAAGCACATCAGATCCTGCACTTCTTGTGCCATTGCCAAACCGACCATCAAGAAGCAAGGCCTATATACTCCGCTACCTACCCCTAGTCGACCTTGGGAATCCATCTCCATGGATTACATGTTGGGCCTGCTTTCTACTAAGCATGGAAATGACTTTTTTTTCATGGTCGTCGAAAAATTCTCGAAGATGTCCATTATGGCAGCCTGTAAGAAGAATATCACAGTAGAAGTCACTGCTAAACTCTTCTTTGAACGAGTGTGGGTGCACTTTGGGATCCCACAGTCTATCATATCAAATTGGGATAGTAGGTTCCTAAGCACATTTTGGTCCAGCCTCTGGTCAATGCTGGACACCAAGCTCACCAAGTCCACAGCATTCCATCCCCAAATAGATGGCCAGACATAGGTTTTCAACAAAATTATTGTACACATTCTGTGCATGTACAATTCAAAGCATCCACGCACATGGGATGAGCGCCTCCCCTATGTACAACATAGTTATAATCGAGCTCTCCACAGTTCAATCGGCCATAGCCCCTTTTAGGTGGGCTTGGGATTCCAGCCACTATGTCCCATCAATGTAGCCATGCCATTTGCGGCTACTCAAGCTGATTCAGCTCATGTCCAGTCTGAAGTTGACAAAGCAAATAGCTGCATCGAGCACATTCAACACATCCGCCAATAGGTTCATGACATATTGGATAGAGCCAATGCTAAGTACAAGCAACCCCATGATCAACACAGGGTGTCACACAACTTCTAGGTGGGCGAAAAAGTATGGCTACATTTCCAGAAGGAGCGCCTCACTGGACCCCACTGCAAGCTTCGCCCGCTCGGATACGGGTCGTAAACCATCACCAAGGCTGTATGGAATAATGCCTTCGAGCTTAGTATTTCACCATTCCTTGCTCTACACCTGGTATTCAATGTGGACTGCCTTCGTTCTTACTTCCCACCTCTACTGGACACCTCTGACATTGTAGAACAACTCACACCAATAGAGTTAAACCCAAACTGCATGGAACATGCCACCACATATTGTATCATGGACATGAAAATCAAGAACACTCGCCAACAGAAGATCCAACTGTATCGGGTTGTCAAATCTGGCCAAATCCTACACCAAGGAAAGTGGTTCACCAGAGACTAAGTTCAGCAAAAATTTCCTCATCTCATGGAGGAAATTAACGCAATGGGGACCATTGCTTCCTAAGGGGGTAGGAATGATCCAGGTGGATATTGGTGGTGACCCGCCTATTCCACTTGGGGCCCCACCATTGTCTCTTTCAGTTTTTTAGTTTCAGCACAACTTACTATTTTTAGCATTTTTTCGGGTCCTAAACTTCCGGAGCCATTTTGAGGCCCTAAACGACGTTTTTTGGGAAAAGGGGGAGAAAAATGGGTCCATGGACTGATGTTTCTCACTTGAAATTTGTAGTTCTTAGATAGATATTTCTAACGAGGTATGGTACGGGTCAAACGAAGATTGTATGCCAAAGTTACGTCAACGGGGCCCATAGTTTTGGGACTTCATCTCCTAGGGTTAGGGTTTTGGATGTTTAGGATTTCCCATTATTTTCAAATAATAAATAGGCCCTCGAGCCTCATTGTAACTCAGTTCAAAGGCCTGTAGCCGCCACATCTCTTCTCAGAGATATCTACCAGCACCCTAGCTAGTTTTATTTCCATTCTATCTATAATCAAATTTCAGTTCTTTGATATTAATGAAATGAAGTGTTATTTCCACTGCATCTTTGTATTTATGGTTATATTTTTATTCTGTTGCGTTCCTACATAAATCCGGATCATAAATTACTTAGGTAATCCTCTCAATGATGCAAGAGCCCCTCCAATTGGAGCAAATGCCCCATTCCCATCTCCTGATGGTGTTGGTTCATCTCCTGCAGTTTCAGCATTGTGGCCTCTTCTTCTTCCTCCTCATCATCTGAGAAGACCTCTATGTAATGTGCCTTTCCATATACACATTTATGTTCAGGTTCCCAAGCTTCTTGGCATGTGAAGCAAAGCTTCCTCCTCCTCAAATCTTTCTGGACATCATCATCAAGAGGTTTTTTATATTGGCTCTCCTTTGAAGGAGGAGCCTTCTCTTCTTCTCCCTTTGATAGAAAAGAGGGCTTATGCTAAAATGTTGCCTTTGATTTTGGCAAGGCATCTTGAAGGTCTCTATCCTTTTCAATGACATCTTGTAGGGTAATGGGCTTGGTAGACTTAACCAACCCATGAACAGGTTCATCTAACCCATCAATGAACATATACAACCTTCTTGCTATAGATAAATCAGGAACCATAATAGAAAGTCTTAAAAATTCAGAAATGTAAGTTTCTGGATTACCTGATTGTTGCAACTATGCAAGCCCCATCAATGGTGCTTCAGGATCTCTTCTATCAAATATTTCCACCAGCCTTCTAGTGATCTTTGAATATGCAGTTACATTGGCATGACCCAATGTAGACAAGCCATGGAACCATCAATCATGTGCTTCACCCTCAAGGTGCAGCGGTGCAATCTTGATGGCCTCCATTTCTAGAACTTTGTTCAACTAGAAGTATAGATGTCAAGTTTCTCTACCCATGATTTGGCAGTGCATTTGGATGACCCATCAAAATTGGGTAAAAAGAATCTTCCCATAGTGTGTTTTCAATCATGATTCTGAAAGAATCCACCACTTCTATTGTGATGCCTTGGTCTTCTATTGTCCTTTATTTGATACAACTCTTGAAAACTTAAATGACTCATGAATCTCTGAGTTTGAGATTCATACTCCATAAAATAGTCTTCAAGGGATTATTTCTCTTGAAACCCTTCATTTCCCACAGCCAAGAATGTAGGCATTGTAGAGCATTAGGAAACGTGTGGTTGTTGCATTGGTTGATCAACCTAGTGATGAGACATGCTAGAGCCTTCACCATGATGAAATCCTTTAGGGGATTCCTTGAATCTGTCCATTCTCATCTCCTTGATCTCTCTAGCAATGTCTTGCATGGCTCTAAGAAGGATCTTAGGGAACTCCTCCTCTTCATCTTATCCTCTAGATAAAGGGGTTTTACCCTTGCCTTCTTTGTCATTTGTATAATCAAATTTCTTGTGTCTTATTCTTTGATACCTCTTCTCTTTATCAGAAAAAGGCTCTCCTTCTTCAGATGACATATTGGCTTTTCAGGATGCACAGGTTGTGCCAAGATTATGCTTCGATACCACTGTATTATTCCCAGATCGGAAAAGCAGGAATATAGTGAAAAATGATGGAACAAGAGTGTAAATCATCATTTAAAAGCAAGATTCCAATATGGAGACCTTTCATAGGTTATAACATCAACAAAATATACATAATAAATGGGCCATAAGATGCACAATAAGAAAGTACAAGCCTCCAATGGACAAAATCCCTCAAAAAATGTCTGGCAACTATATATAAAGTAGGAAGACCCTTAAAGTGCCATTTTATTAGCTCTGCTATAGAAAATTATTATACATCAAATGTAGGGCTGATATGTGCGTCAAAAGATAGATATATTTTAGATCTGAACACTATACAACCTCCTTTGAAGAACCCCTTAAGGGTTTTCAGCAAAACACCATATACAAGTTGTAGATATAGGCCCTAAGGCTGCAAATCTACTGTAAAATACAGATTTTGAAAGTGTGTCTGATTTGATATGATCAATACAATAGCCTCCTCCAATAAATCCTCTTAGTGAAAGGCAAATCCCCTTCACTAGAAAATCAGTTTTCCAAATGGTGTGCTAAACCACCATGCAACTCCTCCTACAGAAATAACACAGATCTAGAATTAAACTGGGCTGTAGGGATGAATAACCAGTTGGCTTGATGCTAAGATATGAAAATAAGCTCAAATCCATTCAATACTACCCTTCCAATGGAAAGGAAGCCTCCTCCACTGAAAATAAGCTATGAAATGGCCTAAATCTAGAGATCTAGTCTCCACTTGCTACAACCTGCAAAAACAACCAAACCCTCAACAAGATCTGCATTATAGTTGAAAAAATAAGCTTGGACTTAAGCCTGATAGTGGAAAATGTAGTACAAACTCTCCCAAGAGGTCTCTCAAGGAAAGAGGTGGGATTGTCGATCAAGAACACCTTGTGCTAAAAAGTCTATCTCAGCTAAACAACAAGAGAAATATATATGTCAAAACAGACCACATATTTAGAAATATCAAATACATAACCTAATGAACAATGGCTTCCATCCTCTTCCTTAAATAATATATGAGCTTGTAAACTCTAATCCCCATCCAAAAATAGCACTACATTCACACAAAGCATCTCCATCTAAAACTGTGATGTCCCTCATTGATGACCACTCCTCCATGACAACGTTGTTGATTTGGACAAGGTTGATCCAGTCAAGGTGATCCAGCCCCTTTCACACCAAAGGGTGTTTAATTAAGCTACCAAGATTTGTCTCTTTCATATTTGGCATTGATTTATTCATTAAAGGAGAATTATGGACTCCCTTTTTCCTCTTATTCTTTAAACAAAGTAGTAAAATAAAATTGAATATTCCAATTAGCTCATGCCTAATTGGGAATATTACACAAATGCATATACAAGCCACATCCACTCATGTTGAAAACATCCAATCACCATCAACTTTGACATGGCGACACCACTGCTACTATGACCAACACCATGCATATGTAACTAGCACATAGAACATAACCATGATGAACGCATATGCAATCAACATGAATGCACGATCAACACACCACCCAAGGAGAGTGAAACCATGCTCTAATACCACATGTAACATACACCTGCCCCCACATCTACCTAAGTAACCAACAAACCATGGTAAACATGAGCTTAGGGAAGTTAAGAATAGACTGAACCTACATGGTGACATTAAGGAGGTCGAATCGATGCAGAAAAATGATAACAGAAACTCCCTACACCTACAAGAAGACCCCCTAGAGGCTCTTCCAGTCATCATGCTAACTTTTCCTGGGTACCATTGAATTTTGCTAAAGAAAAACCTTGGAATCTTGCTTTATATCGGCAAGGGTGCATCTGGTAGGCTTTGAACAATCCCACGATAGATGCATGTGTGCGTCCAGGGACTCAATTTCCCATACGTGTGCCTGCATCGATGAACTTTAGGGCACATTTTAAGCCTATAATCCTATAAAATTCCGATAACTTCCTATAGCTTTTAGAATCCATCAAACACATGAATAGAATGCCAAATAACCAAAAACTTACTCTGGGACAATGCTTGACCATCCTCAATCGAGACTGTCATTTTTTCAAACACTTGGAATGAATGGAATATATAGGTTTAGGATATAAAACAAAACATGAATGACTGAAAACTCACATGAGACATTACAAGAAGGATCACCACCCTCTTCTTTGAACATATATGACATCAATTAGGTCTTGCATCCATTATTTTAACAATTACAAGTAAATACATGAAATAACCATGACCTGAACTAATCATTTAGACATGCTTATAACGAGCATAAAACCATGGAAATAATAGTGAGATAATAACCATTAAATCCACACATTAATAAGTAGAAAATATAGAGAACTTAGCTTTCATTAAACATAGGCAACAACCAACCAGGTTTGGGACTTCCACGTACCACCCGACCATAGACATGGCTGAACCAAATCTCTTTTTAGTGAGTCACCCCCATGTCATATTCCGATAATAAATGTGGGATCTCATGGATAAACCAATACAAAACACAACAAATTGAATCGAGAGGTTAAACAACCTCCACCCTCACCATATTTTTTTCACAACAAAACCGGTGCTCTGATCACAAAACTGAACCAAGATTGAAACATCATCCAAAATCCATCACTATCCTTGAGGATTTTTATGTATCCCTATCTCTCAGGCTTTACCACAATCCAATCCAGGATCACTAGGCCCTAAACCAAGACACCACTCCCACGATTTAGCATGTATCCTACCAAAACTAGTCAAGGGAGTCGTATGGCCTTTGGGAATTTTCCTTTACACCCCTAATTCTGAAATCCATATGGAAATTCCAAGGCTCAAAAGAAAGATAAAAAACCCAACACACCATGGCATCGATAAAAATGAAAGGAAAGGTTGAAAACTATTGTCAAAACCTCGCAAAACCATGCCACTAATAGCAAGAGAACTGGATACTAATATGCATAAGCCATGCATGTCCAAACCAACTAGGAAATCACATGTGTAATATGTTACCCACAAGTATTCTCGTTGAAGCTGCTAGATCCTTCTCTTCCTTGCTTGATATTTTCTTTCTTTCCCTTTCCTTTTCCTTCCTTTTCTTTATTTCCTCTTTCTTGGCTGAATGTTGAAATGATCAAAGAAAACTTTAAGTATCCAAGAGTGTGTGAGAGAGAGAATAATGAGAGAGCTCCAAATCTAAACTAACAAAATGTACCAACTAGTCCTCCTAAGCACTTTATCAATGAGGCCTCTATTTTCCTCATTTTCCACTATTTTACTTAGTTTTCCTCCTCATATGCAACCTGTGACCTTTTACCTTCCTTTTCTTGTATTTTCCTTTATTTTCATAAATAATTCTGCAAAAAATAAATTTTTCCTCCTTAATTCCTTATCCATTTCCTTTTCCAATTTACTTAGCCATAAACACATACCCAGTGATGCCCACTAGGATATATTTTCCCAAGATTTAGGTTGGAATAAGTGTCCCTTAAGAGTTTGTCTTATTTTTCCTTTATTAACTTTTATTACATGAAATTTATCTCAGTTATGTTACATAGTGGCTCTTATTTCAGAGGCTAAGGCAAGAGTTCATCATTCTTCAATTCTAAATTAAACAGTTTAATCATCAATTAAACCACCTATAGCTCATAATGTGAGTCATATAATTGTTTTAGCTTCTTTAAAGCACTAAAAGAATCTAAAAAAGGAGTAATATGATGACTCACCTCTTTATTGACTAATTTTACAATCAAGGAAAAGGCCTTGTTTTTATTTTTCTCCCAGATGGCAAGCTCCTTGTCGTAAGTGGGATTCTTAGGAGGATTTCCTCCTTCTCCTTCACAAACTCCTTTCCACACCTCATTGAAAATTAAGGTGTGTTTTATCTTTTTGGACCAGTCATGGTAGTTCTCTTTGTCAATAAGAACTACTTCCTCTATGGAGATAAATGAATGCATCGTAAAATATAATCTTGAAAAAATTGATGCCTTTGTAATAAAACTAACTAGATATTTCTTCAAAAAGTATGCAACTAAGAATATATGCTCCCAATATACACAATAATATATATCCACCAACATATATAACATCCATATACCATATGGCATATAATACATCACATAACATATACCAATGCCACATTTCATATATGACATACCACGCCACATTTTCATATCAAACATATTCGCTACAAATCATTTTAACCAATTATTTTCATGGTTTTTAAAATAAGGAATCAAGCCTCATATACACTCACCATACACGACCTTTTAAAAAACTATTCAACATATGTATGCATATATTATCATGGACAGTTATGAAGTACGACCCTTTTTAAGGAATGGTTCTCGACCCTCATAAGAGAATCAACACACTCTCCAAGAAAGAATGGAGCACAACTTGTATAATATATGGGCACATCATATTATACAATACTAATGCACACAATAAAATCCACGCTCATAAAAATCCCAATGAACATAATATAATATAATATAATATAACATAACATATATACTTCAAACGATGCATCTAACAACATCACACGCATATGTAACATTGAATTTACTAGAATCAAAATAGTCCATCAATAAAATTTCGATGCACAACTAATGTTCGGGTCCCTATTTATGCACAAGACTTGTTTTTTAGTGCATTAAAATAGTAGTTGAATTTAGATACCACTGGCATTATCCCATCATAGCATGAAGTATCATTCTAATATAAAAGGTGTAGTTAAATGAACATCAAGCTTCAGTGATCCAATATCAATGGATACCCAAAGATATTAATACACCAATATTTAAAATAACAGCGAATTGACCAATGCACAATCCAACACAACACATGCTAGCTAAGGATTGCTTCAATGCTCAAAATATAGTCTCACAGGAATACATGGTGACATAAAATTCCACCCTTATAGAGAGATATAAAATTTTCATTAATGAATGGACATATAATACAAATAATAATAATAATGGTAGATTTCCACAAGAGTGACATGCAGAAAGGGACTAATTTTGGGCTTGTGTTCTTATACCATGTCCGGCAAGGAGAGTAACTCCACGAATTAATTTTTATTTTCTTTAAGAGATCATTGATATATACATTGAAGCAACACTCTTAAAACTCAAATTCCAATGTCTTTTCACCTTCCTAATTTTTATATTTACAATATCTACATAATTTTCCTAATCCCAAAGATTAGGTGTCAATAGAATTACCATAGCATAGTCATATAGCATAAGTACATGTCCTTTGAGTTTCTTTGACCAATTAATGATGAATAAAAAAAAAATTATTTGTAGACTCTTTCAAAAACAAATATATATACATGATTTTAATTTCGTCTTATTTTTTATTCTTTTTTTCTATTATTTCATCATTCCCATACTCTTTTTTCTTACATTCTTTATTTTCCATAAATTTATTAAGAATGTATGTATAACAACAAAAAAAAACTACTGTAGATTAGTGGAATATGAAAGCTAATTGATATGTTCCATTCAATCCATTTTGCAATGGGTGTAAACAACTTATTAGAACAATATTATACCTACTAGATATCATGCTTTATGGTAGAAAATATAGTTGCAAAACTTTATTTTCTTATGAACACAATTTTCAGTGTACATTCAAGGATGCAAATTGCATGTTAAATTGTACCTTTCTAATTAATCTTATGCAATATTTCCTCCGAGAAATTCAACTTATTTTCTTTTCACAATTAACAAATAAAACATCTCAGAGATCATTTAACTATTACGTGGGCTCTCAATAACTGAGACTTTCAAAATTTTAATAGACACTATCATTGTTGATATTAGAAAATTTTGACATCATTTAGTATCTAAAAGTGATTTCACTAACATTAAGAAATTAAAAATTAAAAACAAAAAACATGATTTTTTTTTTTTCATTTTTTCCCCTCATGCAATTTACTACTAATTAATAATCTATTTTTCCTCTCTTCCTGTCAATTTTCTATTTCATTTCACGAGGAATTGCCACTATGAAATTATAGTGTCACAAAGTAATGGAAAAAAAAATGTTATATTAGTATGTATATTTTTGTAATATGTTATATTTAACAATTATTTAAAGCTATAAATCACAATTTCCATGCTTCTATAATGTCCTCTTTTGTAATAACGAATTTCCAAATGGTGGAACTAAAAGTTGTTTAAAGCATAATTTCGTACATGTCATGAACTTTGTACATTTAAGGTTCATCTGGGACACTTTTGTTAAAGGACTTTCATAGAAAACAAATGTATATCTTCTAAATTTCTTGTTTTTTATAGCTCTTCTCTCATGTTTACTATTTATTAAGTTATTGCTTCACCCTTTTCTAACTCAAATTTTTATAGTCTTCTAGTGGTAGTTTAGTGTAAATGTGGTTTTTCTTTTTCATTTTTTTCTTTTTTTATTTAATTTTTCTTTTAGAATATCTACTTGGGAGAAATGTAATCATAGTAACACATAAAATATTGTGGAAACATAAATATCATGTTGGTCCAATAATTTGTCATTGTTATTACTATTTCTTGACATTTATTTCATTCATTTCCAGAATTCTTTTATCACATCATTTATCATAATTTATCATTTAATTTCATTTCATAATTATCTATGCTTTTGTGGATAAGTAATATTTATTATCCTTTATTTTTAATAAATTGATGATTATTATGCATGCTTTTGGCAATGCTGGTTTCTTAATCTGACATAACATCATTTACAATTTTAGTCTCCAAGATCTCTTCCAGGTTGGAAATTTGATACCCAACTCATAATAAAATATTCCAACACAGAAATGTGCTGGAATAAAAAGTGACTCTTCTATGTTGGAGATTTCGGAAAAATGAGGATGCATCATGAAAATCTAAGATATGGGTTTTGTGTAGAACGAGCCAATTCATTTTTTTGTTAAGTATTTTTCCAAAATTCGGTTTGAATGAATAGAAATGGAAGGTTCTTTGAAGGTGATTTTCTTTTATTTATTGTTGTGGTCGTTTCCCAAATTCTTCCAATTGCAATACTAGATTTGACTTGTTCTAGCTAAATCATGATGGAGAGATATTTCAGATATGATATTGCTAATCAATTTGTTGTTGACAATCTACAATTGTAATGAAAAATCATTTTGTAATAAATTTAGTTGTAATTTCCCTTTCCTCTCTGTGTATTTAAATGAAAATAGAGATCAAAGAGAGGGGGATGAAGGAATTATTTTTATGTAATTATTACTCTCATATATTTTAGTGAAGGAAGTTATCCATTGAGTTCTATATTCCTTACTTCTAATCTGATCTCAGTTATTCTTCAAGGCAAAACTGAGTCTTGGGCAGTTGGGCCCACTACCTTAGACGAGGTGTTGCCTTGAACGTCTAAAGTAGTTTAGCTGTGTGTTTATTTCTTTGAATTTTAATTCTTGCTACTTGAAGTCAATTTCGTTATTAATGAAGTAATTTTTTGTTTGGTGCATTTTCTAATTTTTTTGTTTCTTGCAATTTACTGCTCTAGATTAACATTCGAATTATGTTGGGTGTGTTAGGGTCCTATAATTAATAGGATCACAAGGTGATTGAATATTATATCTTAGTCATGCGAAATTGTAAATAATATTGGATTTTGCAAATGATTTCCAAAAAAATATAAATAAAGAGAAACAAAAAATGAAAAGAGGGTATTTGGAAATAAAATAGAATAATGAAAAACAAAAGAAAAGAAAAAGAAAAAAATAGAGAAAGAATAAAACTAAGGATGAAATAAACCCATCAAAAAACAACGAATAGAACTGAAAGTGATGCAAATTTAAATTCCACTACAAGATAGAGAGTTTGATGTTTTTGAGGAATAAATTGAATGTTGTGTGCAGCTTGTTTAAAATGCCACAACCATGAGCCGTTGTTAAGATCATACAATGTAATCATTTTCAATTTCTATTAATTAGATTATTGAATAAGTTATCCAAGTCATGTAATCTTGGCTAATATTAATTAGGTAGATCAGTAAGTTGATTCAATTGTTTAAACTGAACCAATGAAAAAAAAATTATAGATAGCAGTAGATTAGGTGTTTTCCTCTTCAAAGAAAATAAATTAGGGTCTCCACATCTAAATGCAACCTTGATTGTTCATAGTTACTTAGGATTACAATAAATTTGAGTTTAAAATGTTCAAAGGGGTAAAAGAGATTAAGTTTGCATTATGTTGCCTTTTATCCTAAGTTTGGGCTTATAAATTATTTTTGTCCTAAGTATAGACGCATTATGTATTTTAGCCTAAGTTTTCCACCCATATGATAATGTTCAAAAATGAAAAATGGATATGTGTCATATTTGGTTAAATGGTGTGCTCATATCAGTCATCTAATCACTGCCTCATCAAATTGACGACCAAAATTGATTTTCGCACCCCCCCATCCATTCTACCTTTATCGGCAGGGGGGTCCGACAAGTGGTTTCCTCCTCGCCAGTCCCACCCCTACGTGTCACTCCCATCGCATTTCTCACCCCCCCCCCCCAAAAAAAAAATAAATAAATAACCTACCGGTTCATTCCCCCTCTAAAATCCACCAACCCCCTCACCTTTTCCCGCCAGTTCTTCCCATGAGCTCACCTCCACTCCTATCCTAACACATGTCCATGCTCATTACTAGTTTATTGTTTTCTCGAGATAACCATTTGGACTCGATAACAACCCCATGCCTCCAACGGGACTATACCATCAGCAAAAAAAACACCTTTGTGCACCATTTTCAATTCCTTTGCTCACAGATTTCTCATGCAGCCTTATTTTTGAAACTCTGCTGACACAATAAGCTTCCCTAGCCGACAAATAAACCATTCAAGCTCAAGAAAAGACATTTTTTCCCTCCATAACTGACTATCAGCAAGTCCCTAGTAATATTCCATTGTTAGTTTTCCCTTTCCTACAATTTTAGTAGTTAACATACCTCAAAAGAAGAAAAATAATGGTGATCCAGTCAACCCAATGCTCCCTCCCACTCTCGATATTGATCATATTTCCCTTGCTGGCATGGATTATAAAATCATAGAGACCAAATGTGAATATGAGATATTTGAGTTATATTGTTGGTTAGAAGACAATTTCATCAAACAAACTGATGAAATTGGGCTATGGGAGTCCAATTTACCCTTCTATATTTTTCCCCAGACCTACCATTTACCTAACTTCGTTAGGAAGTGCCATGCTTGTTATTTTCCCAACTAGAGAGTTGTGGTAGCTCCATGTGGGGAGGTATTGTTCACCATCACCCCTCAAACGATAAATCAGATGATGAAGGTCCCCCAAGCAAAGTCTAGCAGCCCTTTTTAAGTACAATATTTGAATGAACTATACCAAAAATTAGATTTCTCCAAGAGGCTCAAAATTTTCGAGATTTTTCTACCTGAAAATGCCTAATTTCCTAAGAAAAATCCACCTTATGATTCATGCATTTTTCTTGACAAAGCCAAGAAAATTGTTTTTGTTCTTTCATGCATGTTAGGATATTATTGTGATGAATGGGTAGATGAGTCAATCTTAGGTTTTCTGTCAATTTTCTCTGCTGATAAAAAACCCTCTATGTTGTTTAATTTTAGTAAATTTATTGTTCATTTCATACATGAACAATTACTAAAGTTACCAACTGAAGGAATGTTCAAGTATGCCTCCATTCTTTCCTACATGTTCATATATTATTAGGTAGACAGTTTCCCATGTTCACTACAGAAATTAGATGAAGAAGGAAACCCACAGTCTTTAATTTTCTAGACTTATTTGGAGAGAAAAGATTTAGATGAGTACACCCTCAAAGATTACATAGAGCATCTCATTCATCCATTCATGAGTCTATTGACCAATAATGTAGAGCCAAGGATCATCGATGAGATTAAGAATATTTTTCACCTAATTGAGCAAGCCAAAACAGGATATTGGTACCTATATCATAACTACACAAAAATACGAGTGTATGGGTGTGAGATGCCACCATACAAACTACCTAAATACCTCCCAATGAGAGTATTTTCTCTTGAGTACATACAAAAAAATTATCAATGTTGATGAGATACATTGTGTTTCATCCAAAAAGAAGTCTCAGTTCATAATAAAGACATTGGTTGGTCCCTTTATTCGTAACTATAGGGTAGATGGTGAAGAAGTAGACAAGCTCCTGAAATAAATGAATTTCACTTTCAGCTTCACATGGTCTTGTGACCCATTTGGCCTAGTCCCCAAACCGAGGGTGGAACATAAAACCACTCCTTATGTGCATGCAAATAGGCCATATATTGAAAGGTATATGAATCAGTTGGAATGGACAGATAACAACTTACAGGAAGCACAGGAGAAACTCATGTCTACATCTACTCTATAGACTCCTAATCCTCAACAAAAGACAAAGAAGAGACAAAGAGAGGAAGGATCCCCTTCAGTTGCAGGAAGCTTAGCAAATAAATTTAGGATAATCTATAGAAAGAGAACTAAAAGGAGTCCTAACACAAATTTTGAAATAGAAGCGCAACAGTAAGCTACCATAGTCATCAAAGAGCCACCCTCTTCTCCACAATCAAGTAGCAAATTAATAGGGTCGCCAACAGCATCATCAGTTTCACAAGATCATCAGGAACCAACCTAAACATCTGGGATAATTAATGGAGATAAAGGGAAAATTATTTTTGACAAATACAAAGAGATAAAGCTCAAGAATGAGATCCTTAAAGGAAACATCTACACTTACTTTGGAAACAAAATTCCAGTGTTCAAAGAAGGATTCTATCAGGCTTTGATACAAAGAAGGGAAGAATACAAATGGAATTCTTAAAAGCTCATATTCCACATCCACGGATAGTTGCTGACTACAAGAAGACCTCCTTTGAATTTGATACAAAGGACATTCATCCCATCAATTAGATGGAGATGCATAAGCAAATAGGAGAGATGATTCTTTCCACTTTGAACTTCTATGAATGCTTCAAAGTTGTCGGTGTCTCTCACATATTTTCAATCCCAACTAAAGATTGAACATATTTCATGTCTCGCAAAGGATAGAAAAATCAAGTCATTAAAGTTCTGGTCATAAAGATGGTGCATAATCCAGAGAATGTCAAAGAAGCTCAAGATTTGATTAGGGAGAAAAATGTTGATATTTCAATACTTAGAAAGCAGCTAAAGATGCCAGCAACCGAGGACCCATAGAAAAAATAGATAAGAGAGTCAGAGAGCTAGAAGGAAGACAGGCTCAAGTTGATCATGGAACATAATGAAAAAATTAGAAATATGGATACAAAGATGGATATATTAATCAAATAAAAGGAACGAAATGCACAGTTGGACATGGTTCCTTTGGATGTAGTGCCCCTCACAACAATACCAAATATAGGTACTTCTACATTAGAAACACGTCCTACCCAGCCCAGAGATGCTGCAAGAAAACTTACAAAATAAATGGAAGATATGTCAATACAAAATGAAGAAATCAAGAAGCTACAGGGATAGATAAAGGCCTTATAGGAGCAGAAGAATATAAGTGAGGCCTCACACATGGTTGAGGAAAAAAGGTCCAAAATATTGATGGAAAGGATACAAAAAATAGGAAAAGAGAAAGGCATTGGCCCCACCTTGGCCCAAGCAAAGGAGAACATATGGACATACATTCTTAACTCAATGAATGAAATTTGGCCTTCCATACAAATCATTTTTGAACAGAAGGAGTCAATATAGAAAGCTAGATCAACCATTGAAGATATGAAATAAAAGCTGAATGATAAGCCCACTGAAGCCACCAATATTATAAGATTTATAAATTCTAAGAATAAATATGAGCTGGAGGAAATGGGAGTTGAAGATAGAACATAAACAATACTTGAATTCAAGAAGGTTTGGACCAAAAAGAAACTCGTCCTTCAATTGGAAGAAAAATGTCAGGGGCTAGAAATTCGTGTTAACGGACTTTTCAATGGATTTGAAGTGTTGGAAAAAAGGGATAGCTCAGTTTGTTTGTGATAAATGATAAATTGATCACTCTGGAGGACAACAACATGAAATTAAAAGATATGGCTAAGGACAACTCCAAATTTTTAGGTATAATAGGTAGCATAATAGGAAAATCCTTTTCTGAAGCACTCGATAATGATTTAACCATGCAGCATCAAGTAAAGAATATTTTTTTCATCAAGCCTACTCTTTCCAAGTACATTGAAGTAGATGAGGTCTACAGGAGGGTGACTATGTTGTCTATTTCGAATGAAGAAAGGTGGGATATGTTATGTGAGTTAATGGATTAAGCAAATAACTCTATCTTCAGTCAAAGGATCAACAACACAAGAAGGATCAAAGTGTTAGACCAACAAAAACTTCCTGCAAATTAGGGCCAACTTTTGAAAAATTCTAACTTGCCCAATTAGTCTGTTATAAGAGATATAATTTGTTTTATGTTTGCCTGATATATATCCTGATTAGTTATGATAGGACTTTTTATAAATAATTGTATAAATACTTTAGTTTTTGAAGCATTGAGGGTTGATTTTTGCATTCCAGAAGCTATTTTACTTTTCCATTTGATGGGTTGATAAGTAATAAAATGACTATTTCACAGGATTCATGTGTTGGAATATTATGTGAAGTGCTTCTCAATGTCTATGTGTTTATTTATTTGTTTCCATACTTATGTGTTCTTAAATCCAAATTATTTTATAGAAATTTTATGAATAGAATTTGTTAAAAGATACATTCTGATTCTGGTTGTAGGTAATTTCAATGTTTTCCTCTTATATTAAGTTAAATAATTCTTAACTACTCTTTTCCTTAATTGAATATATTTCTCTTCTATTAAACTTCATTTAAATCTGAAAGATCAAGTTAGTTCACCTACCTTGCCATATGAAAAACCTTTAAAAATCTAACACAGATCCATATTAAGTTGTAGAATCCATATCCCAATGGAAAATTAGGTATTTAATCAACCAAACCAATTTAAAAAAATCTTGAAAAATCAAACAAACAATTTAGCATTAATAACTAGCCTAATATGAGAAATACTACAAAGTTAAATATGACAGAGAGATCCCTCTCTAAGTTTAGGAACGCTAGATCCTAATCTCCAAAGTGGTTTTTTGGTTACCTCTATGGTTTTTTCCACAACATTGGAAATCACATAGTGATAACATAGTGACGACTCTGGTGGGGATAACGCACTGTAAAATTTTTACAAATTCATTTCCCTGGTTAAAGAAATTTATTTCAGGAAAACTAAATGTTTAGAGGTTGTGCATATTTGTAAGTAATATGTGTGTGTGTGTTTAAAATTTTTATTTTTTGGCTCCTAAAAGAATCTACACTAGATCTCATCCTAATCCAGAACCTGATCAAATTGTAGATGACCCTGAGAAACTGATTAGAAAAAGGATTTCAGTTGAAAGTCATGGAAGAGTATTCCCCCTCCCATTAAAACTCTCTCCCTTATTTTTTTGTCACTTTAGAAGATATTGAGTTTAACATACCATTCGAACACAGTCTATTTAGAACTAAGTCTGAGAGTTTTGTTGAAGAAATGGTGTTTGATCAATCATTTATGCAACCCTTTACATCTAAAATTCAACATATTGAACCAGAATCTAATCTGCAAATTCTCGAAAGCTTTGAAAAATTACAAGATTTAGTATCTGAACTTGGTCAAGTTGTGCATGAAGCTTATGTTCAACAATCCATTGAACTCTCTGCATTAACAATAACAACATCTTCTTCTTATTTTCAATCAGTTCATCCTACATCATCTAGCCCCGCTTCCTCTATAATCTGCACTACTTCTCGAATAACATCTCTGACAATGCTTCAACCTATAGTTGGTACTCCTATACCTACACCACTCATACCATCATCTATCGTGCATCCCCAAGTACCAATCATGGCAAGAAGTTACGCTCCCTTGTTTTTGGATGCACCTTTGCACAATATGTCCCAGCAATATCAAAATAAAATCCCTCAATTTGATGGTACCGGACCCATCATTGTTCAACAACATGCTTACAGAATGATTAATTTTTTGGATCTTCAAGAATTTGATGAGGAATATTTCAAAATGACACTGGTTCTTACAAGATAATTCATAAAATGGTTCAGGGCCTTAGCACCAACCAGTATTAGTGATCTTAATTCTTTTCACCAATCATTCCTCAATATATGAGAGATAAAGAAAAAATCCCTTCAGATCCTATTAGAATATGAGTACATTAGAAGGGACCCTGGAGAGACTGTGCAATATTACTACACCAGATTTAACAATTTTTACAATTCAATTCCCGCAAACATTAAGCCCCCTCAAGGTTTATCCCTAATTAAATTCCCTTATGGTTTCAATGCTAACATGTCTTACCATTTAAGAGAAAGAAATCCTTCAACCTTAGAAGAGATGCAGAGAGATGTTGTCAGTGTGGAGAAATATTTTTTAGCCAACAGGGCTAGACTTAGGACTGCGAAGAGACTGATAATCAAAGAAGAACCATCAACATCTACCTTTGATTCTAAGTTATATTCCCTAGTTAGAACAATGGAAATAATGATGGAGAGAATCAACGTTATTGATAGGACCCCTCCAAGAGAAAATAAACCTAGTCCTCAAATTAGAAATCCTAATTTTAGGAGGAAACCTCCACAAATTAAACAAAGAGAAAAAAAAGGGACCAGACCAATAGATGCCTCCTTTTCAAGAAAACTATGTTGATGTGGAGGGTGAAACAGTTGAAGACCTAGATGATACTCAGATCAACTTAATGGGGATAAATGATGATGATTATATGTTTCTTACTGAGGAATTGATGTTGATTATGTGTTTCTCACTCAGTAATAACAAGAACTTAATATGATTTCACAAACATAAGTTGATTATCAAGAATCACATGACTATAAACAAGGTTTTGAAAATGCTATCATGGAATTTTGCAGGTTGTACAACCTTATAAGTAAGAAAACCACATATAAATCTATCAAGAAAGCCAATGAAAATCAAGGTAAAAAGACAAATGATACTCCTACAAAGAAAACCCTTGAGATTATTCCTAAAAATACTAAAGAAAATCCAACTAGAAACACATTTGATACTACCTCAAAAAAAACTCAAACAAATGTTCCAACGACTAGCAGCCAAAAGAAAACACCCAAAAGGATGTTGCTGAAAAACCATATTTCCTAAACATGAATAAAGTCCAGATATCCTTCAATATTGAAAATGAGTTAGCAAAGCTTAAAATACCCATTCCACTAACAGAGTTGATGAGCAAGAATAGGTATAGGTCCCAATTAATGAAACCTATGAACATAGGGGACATGGAAGATATAGTCAATTTGAATGATGACCAACTTGAAATTTTGTTTGGACCTTAAGTATATGGAAAACCTCAAGAAGGAGGTGTACCTCCATTCTATATTAGTTTGATCATTCACGACAAAATTTTGCATTATACCATGATAGACTCAAGAGCCTCACACAAACTTATGCCTCAGGCTGTCATAGAGAAACTATGGCTTGACATCACAAGACCATACAAAGATCTATACTCTTTTGATTCAAGAAAAGTGAATACTCTTTTGATTCAAGCAAAGTGAAGTTCTTAGGTCTCACTAAGCACTTGCGTGTTACTTTGGCACAAATTCTAGCAAAGAGTCAGGTGTTGGACATAGTTGTTACAGATATACCCCCTAATTATGGCACGTTATTGTATCACTCATGGGGAGCCAGGTTATAAGGAACCCTTTATATGGACATGACTTTTTCTACAATCCTTGTGTTTGGTCAGCAAAAGAGGTTATATAGGGAGACATTAATGAAGTTCATGGTTAGTAGCCAAGAGAAATCCCAAAAATATCCTTTATACTGTGTCCACCTAGACCTTGACTCATTCATTCTGTATAATGATGGGGAGATGGAAAAACACATTTCCAATTTGGATACTTTTATCTATGAAATCTAAGAAAACAAAAAAACAACAATGGAACATATTACACAGTAAAAGCCTATTTTGAATATGGAATTTGGAGTTTTTTATAAAGAGGGATCAATGGCAGGAGTATGGGTTTCAAACTCAGGAACTAACCATGTAGAGGGGCATTCATATAGGTTAAAATTCCAGTCTACAAATAATATAGTTGAGTATGAAGCATTGATACTGGGTTACATTTGTTGAAAAAAATTGGTGCTAAAATTATTTCCATTCATGGAGATTCTGAGTTGATAATAAAACAAATAAAGGGAGACTATTTTGTTAAACACCCTAGATTAAGAGCCGAAAAAAACATTGTCCTAGATTTTTTGGAATGTTTTGAAGAGTATGACTTATCAGTAATCCTAATAAATCAGAATGTTCTGGCTGATGGTCTAGCCACTTCTTCTAGTACCTTAAAAATTACTTTCCATCCCAGTCATCAATACACAGTGGAAGTAAAACATAGGCCAATGGTCTGATACAATGTTAGATATTGGCAAGTTTTTTGGAATGACCAAAGATTTGAGAATTTTTTGCAATCCAAGGATTAGTTTGAAGAAGCCAACATTGATATATATTGTGAGTTTGAAAATAATTTAGATGTAAAGTTTGATTTATAATATCAGCTAGGAAACCATGTAAATAAAGATACAAGTAAAGTAGAATTACTAGAGATAGATCAAGAAACATAGGAACTATAAATACTCCAATTGAAATATAATGCTTTACCTAGAGGATTAGTTCCCATAGAAGAATTATTTGACCTTAACAGTGTAGCCAAGAAACCCAAAATTAAACCCACAGGAGCTAGAGTGGAAGAATGTAACTGATGCAGAAATTATGCACAAATCAGATACTTGCACACAATAGAGTGTGTGTTCCTTTTACAAAGAAATCCTCATCAAAATCTTCATAAAAACCAATTAGATTCAATACAACTATATATGAAGAGAGAGCCGAACACAAAAAAAAACTGGCATATAATAACAACAAGAAATCTCAGATTCAAACCCTTCTTTGGCTGAATATTACATTTGTTGCCTTCTTGGTCCTCACCATTCTTCACACTCGCACACTATCCTTATCTACATTTTTCCACTGTCCTATTCCATTCTCTATGCCTAACTATCTTAAATACTCATACAAAGCTCATATTTATACATAATTGTGGATGAATTTGAATCCATGATTTCCTCCACAAATAACTCAACCAAATTCTAAAATATCTTTATCCTTCCTTTGACTCAACTAAGTTCCATTTAAGGAATTCATAATCCCTAAATATATATACAACCCAACTCCACTCATATTCTCAATTTATTAATAGAATATTTAAAATAAACCTCAAACTCATATTTTCCTCTCAATTTATTTTTTAAAATGGACATAATTTATAAAATAATTAAAAAAACATCACCCCCTAAATCACACAAATAAATAATGAAAATTGAGCAGGATGCTCCTGCATCAGACTCCCCATGTAGAAAAGTTTCCATAGAATCTTGTCTATGATGTCTATCACTTTTATGTAATAATGCGATAGCCACAAGTCTCAATGACTTGCTACCTCTAGGATTCCAAACTCTGTTTTTCCACTGGTCATTTAAAGTATCAACTCCATTTTGTAATTTTGCATAGAATTCCTAGAATAGTATTTTCAGAATAATATTGAATGTAACTCTCTTTTCAATACCACATCATCTTTATTTCTGGAAATACAGACCTGTGTAGAAATGCTGATACCCATTCTTCTAGTCTCCAAACTTTGAAAGAATCTTGAACTGTCTTTACATCAGCATCACTCATTCTGTCAACTGGATTCCATCGACCTCTACAACAATTACTTCGGCCAATTCCTCGAAGGAATTCCTATTTTCCTGATGCTTCCACCTCTAATTGCATTGAACACTCAACTTTCTAAAAATAATAATAATCAATAAATTCTCCTTGATCACAACTATAGTCATTTATTGCCCCTACAGTAACAAATTTCTCATCCGGTGTTGTACCTGCATTCACCAACAAATTATTACTTTTAAAAAGTTAACACCTTTCGGCTGCTTTTGATGCTTCAAGCACCAATCTCCCATCATAGACTTTCTATATTTCAGCAGATCCTCTTTTGAATTGTTGGGTTCTTTCATCATTATCATGCACGGTAACTACAATCTCTTCTGTATCAGGTTCTGCAAGCTTCATCTCTCCTTCAGGTTTCTTGAGCCATCCTTACAAGAAATCTATTTCTGTATGAAATATTTCTATCCTTTCATCAAAACCTTCATTCCCAGTTTCATTCTTCTTCTGGAAATCCTCCTTAGGTATCATGTTGTCTGTATCATCACATTGCAAAATTCTTTCATCAATTTCATTAAACAAATTCATTTGTTTATCTCCTTGGAATATCACTATGGAATTTTCATTATGCTTCTGCTCCATAACAGCTTCAACTGGCTGTCTTACACCAAACATAAATTCATCTATGAATTCTTTCTGCTGCAATAAATCAGTACCTTCCTCCTCTAAAAGGCATTCTCCATCATAATTCACCTCAAGGGCTTCATTCATCTTTGTGACAATTTCACCAGACTGTCCACCCTCTTCTGCACATCCTGAAAACATACACAAACTGTGAGATTTAAAAATACAAGGCTTCATAGCCTCATCTACTTCCCTTTTCAACATATCTTCAAATCATTTTGAACTATTCCAATATTCCATGAGATCTTTCTCATTATCCTCTACACCCATAATTTCACCCTGTTCTAGTCCACAAATGGAAACTTCGATTTCTAACTCAGCTCCTCTAAGTTCTTCACGTCTCAATTTCACACTCATCATCTACTCGAGCTTTCTCAGCTCTTCTATTTACTACATATTTGCCTGTTGATTCCTCTTTAGTTGTAGTCTCTGCCATTTCACTTTCTTCCTCATGGTCCAACCATGTCTCTGGTATTTCGTATTTCTTTGCAAAAATTCCATCAATAACTCAAGATGAACTGCTATCTCAGCCTTCTCCCTCTCATATTATTCATTAGTCAACTGCTTCCATATGCCATTTTCCTTGGCATCTTCCTTTTTCTTTCTTCTATTGTGGTCTTTCTCAAAACCGCTAAAATGACTATCAATAGTCATATTCTTCTCCTTTGAGAACTTCATTTGTTCACTTATGGATTTCATTCAATCTCCTTTTCAGCAAGCCTTCATACTTTCCATCCAACAATGCAAGCTCTCTTCCTGCGCTTGGTATCTTTTGGTTCTTTGTCTTTGAATCATTTCTGGGCAACTCTCTTGCTCCTCTTTGTTATAAACAACAACTATAGTAATTCTTGCGTTACAATGACCAACTCTTTGGGTGTCGAGCTCCGCCGATCATGTACCCAATTACATTCAAACCCTTGACTTGATTTAAGACTCTTTGACTCCAGACCTGACATCAACTCTTCATCTTGGATGAAAAATCCACCCTTTTGTAGGATAAATCAATGGTTTAACTTGACTCAAGCTAACCAAAATTTTCATTTGACCTTAACATATTATTTGACTTCAAAGCTTGACTTGATAATTACAATAGTGGATATTTTGACTCTAATTCAAGTTATACAATATACCAATAAACATCCACCATTAATACATTCTTATGATGTAAAAATATTCACTCTACCAATTATCTCTCATACTCCATTCTTATGATAATATCATAAGTCACTAATTATATCATCTCCCATTACCACTTTCTGATATTTAAGATTTTTAGATCGAAATGCAATCCACTTTTCCCAAGGTTTATTTTATGATGAAAATAAGATAAGCCATTTAATTTTCAACATTTTAAATACCTTTTTGAAATGATTTTTCATACCTTATGTTCTCTTCAAGGTTATTTAAAAAACCTTTTCTTTGCAATTTCAACTCTCCTGATTTCATTTCTCTCTGTTTTCCTTATCACTATGAATATTCGCATGCCCTTCATCGACATTGTACAAAAAAAATACACCATAACCTCTTTAACATGCTTACCATATTAGCGCAGAAATTTTTCCTGCACTTCCATGAAACTCCTTCTTTGCAATGATGGTTCTCATAAAACATCGTCTCTCTTCAATGCACAAAAGAATTCCTTCATAGGAATTTTCTAACACTTTCTTTTAACATGGTGGCATCAACATATTTCTCCTGCAGCAACAAACACAAACCATACTATCTTCTAAACAGAAAAATGTGAGCACTTTCACGTGCGCTACAAGTAATAATCAATCATGATCTTTAACTCATGGAAATCATAAATGCTCCTTTACAGGCTTGCTCCTCCATGTAGATCTCAGTTATCACAACCTCAAAACGATATGTCACAACCACGCTCAAACCATATTTGCACATCAATTTCTGAGATGGATTTGAATTCCATTCCTTAAACTTTCGATTGACTTCATTCTTTCGTAAAATTTACAAAAGAATTAACTTATCGAGTATGAAAAGGGAAATTGGATCATCCAAATTTTAAAAATACCTTTAATCAATGAATATTGATTCATTCAATGAGAAATTACCTTGGAGCCTCCTTGTGGGTGAAATAATGGCAATGCGGGTCTTTTAATCCCGAATTTGTCTCAAGCAAGAATTATTTCACTCCAAATTCTTAACAGAAACCCCAATCCTATACATTGAATGGGAAATACGAGCTCGATTTGTATTCATAGGTTTACTAGAATATAGACAATCATTTCTAAATACGGACAGACATCAAAACCAGTGAAATACACCATCGAGTAACATTGGAAAGCCTTCTAACAAAGGGAACAACTACTGATAAGGTTGCCCGAAAACGTTGTTTGCCAAAACTACTTTGAATTCTTGGTCGTCGAAGCTCTGTTCTCGGCGCCTTCACTTTGTATTCCACTTCACTCAGTATTCAACGCACTGAACAATCAATGGTCCCGCATATAAAACTTGCACTTGGTTTCTGCACTTGTATACTGTGTTACACAGTGTTTTCTTCCAGATCAGTTAATAAACAAGGTATTTAAAACTGCGGCACTAATATTTTTCTATATGAGAACTATTCTCCTCAATACTTCATCGTTTGATCCCGATACGAATATTGTCCCTCATATGAATCAAATTCCCTTTGGAAATATTTAACCCGTGCACTTCTACAACACACACCACAAACGACATCCCTCTTCTAACAGATATCGACTAGTGTGATTTTCTCTACCATGATCCCATGGTATAAATCTATATAAAATAAATAAATTCAGGTTGCAATATAATATATATGTATACACCTGAGGATCTCCATCTCCGATGGCCAGTTTATACTATCAACTCAAAACACATAATCAAGAGGATGTGTCATTCTTGATGCAAATTCCAGCAAAATTTTAATGAAATTATCATCAGGTAGGTAACATTGGATATAAATGAACAGATGTCGACTTGGCATTTCTTTGTATTTAGGCTACACTACTAGCACAATTGCAAATTTTTTTAACCATAGTTGTACACATTACACAGTCTGAATGTCACAGCACTCTCATCCAGCCTTACAACAACCAACGAGCTCCCACATGAGGATCCAACATCACACAGGTCAGAAGTCAATATTATTCTCAACGTGATTCAACGCCCATGGATTCCATGTTCACATTCATGTTCAGGTATGCAACAACTTCTTGTCACTCCATGCTGATATGATTCTGCTCCCAGCATTTTCGTTCGTTGAACAATCAACTTTCCATATTGCATTGTCTCTTATTCCTGCATTTGCCTTCACATTCCAGCTGTTCAATCCTCTTACCATCTCAATTCTCCACAACCTGCATCTGATTGCTCATTTTTTTCCCCTTTGTGCTTCCATTCTTCACAATAGCACACACAACACACTCAGAACCAATTTACTCCCACAACAGGTAGGCATCTTCCCATTATGATACCAAATGATGCAGAAATTCTACACAAATCAGATACTTGCACAAAATAGAGTGTGTGTTCCTTTTACAAAGAAATACTCATCAAAATCTTCATAAAAACCAAGTAGATTAAATACAACTATATATGAAGAGAGAACCAAACACAAACAAAATACTGGCATATAATAACAACAAGAAATTTTAGATTCAAACCCTTCTTTGGCCAAATATTACATTTGTTGCCTTCCTGGCCCTCACCATTCTTCACACTGGCACACTATCCTTTTCTACATTTTTCCTCTATCATATTCCATTCTCTATGTCTATCTATCTTCCATCCTCATACAAATCTCATATTTATACATAATTGTGGATTAATTTGAATCCATGATTTCCTCCACAAATAACTCAACCAAATTCTAAAATAGCTTTATCCCTCCTTTGACTCAACTAAGTTGCATTTAATGAGTTCATAATCCCTAAAATATCTATACAACCCAACTCCACTCATATTCTCAATTTATTAAGATAATATTTAAAATAAACCTCACACTCATATTTTCCTCTCAATTTGTTTTTTAAAATGGACATAATTTATAAAATAGTTAAAAAAACATCACCCCCTAAATCACACAAATAAATAATGAAAATTGAGCAAGATGCTCCTGCCTCAGACTCCCCATGTAGAAAAGTTTCCATAGACTCCTGTCTATGAGGTCTGTCACTTTTCTGTAATAATGCGACAGCCACAAGTCTCAATGACTTGCTACCTCCAGGATTCCAAACTCTGTTTTGCTGCTGGTCTTTTAAAGTATCAACTCCATTTTGTAATTTTGCACAGAATTTCCATAATAGTATTTTCAGAATACTATTGAATGTAACTCTCGCTTTTCCGTACCACATCATCTTTACTTCTGGAAATACAGACTTGTGTAGAAATGCTGATACCCATTCTTCTATTCTCCAAACATTGAAAGAATCTAGAAGTGGCTTTACATCAGCATCACCAGCATCACTCATTCTGTCAACCAGATTCCATCGACCTCTACAACAATTACTTTGGCCAATTCCTTGAAGGAATTCCTCTTTGTCTGATGGTTCCACCTCCAATTGCGTTGAACACTCAACTTTCTGAAATGAAGAATAATCAATAAATTGTCCTTGATCACAACTATAGTCATTGATTTCCCCTATAGTAACAAATTTCTCATCCGGTGTTGTACCTGCATTCATCAACAAATTATTATTTTTAAAAAGATAAGACCTTTCGGCTGCTTTTGATGCTTCGAGCACCAATCTCATATCATAGAATTTATGGATTTCAGCAAATCCTCTTTTGAATTTTTGGCTGCTTTCATCCTTATCATGCATGGTAACTGTAGTCTCTTCTGTATCAGGTTTCGCAAGCTTCATCTCTCCTTCAGGTTTCTTCAGCCATCGTTCCAAGAAATCTATTTCCATATGAAATATTTCCATCCTTTCATTAAAACCTTAATTCTCGGTTTCATTCTTCTTCTGGAAATCCTCCTGAGGTATCATGTTGTCTGTATCATCACATTGAAAAATTCTTTCATCTATTTCATTAAAAAAAATTATTTGTTTACCTCCTTGGAATATCACTATGGAATTTTAATTATGCTTATGCTCCATAAAAACTTCAACTGGATGTCTTACACCAAATAGAAATTCATCTATGAATTCTTTCTGCTGCAATAAATCAGTA
This sequence comes from Pinus albicaulis, assembly GCA_034641835.2. NCBI lineage: Eukaryota > Viridiplantae > Streptophyta > Pinopsida > Pinales > Pinaceae > Pinus > Pinus albicaulis. The sequence continues at coordinate 620,658,439 of CM076584.1, read as the reverse complement.
CCTTCCTCCTCTAAAAGGCATTATCCATCATACTTCACCTCAAGGGCTTCATTCATATTTTTGACAATTTCACCAGACTGTCCACCATCTTCTGCACATCCTCCAAACATACACAAACTATGAGATTTAAAAATACAAGGGTTCATAGCCTCATCTACTTCCCTTGTCAACATATCTTCAAATCATTTTGAACTATTCCAATATTCCTTGAGATATTTCTCATTATCCTCTTCACCCATAATTTTTCCCTGTTCTGGTCCACAAACAGAAACTTCCATTTCTAACTTAGCTCCTTTGAGTTCTTCACGTCTCAATTGCACACTCATCATCTACTCGAGCTTTCTCAACTCTTATGTTTACTGCATATTTACCTGTTGATTCCTCTTTACTTGTAGTCTCTGCATTTCACTTTCGTCCTCGTGGTCCAACCATGTCTCTGGTATTTTGTATTTCTTTGCAAAAATTCTATCAATAACTCAAGATGAACTGCTATCTCAACCTTCTCCCTCTCATATTCTTCATTAGTCAACTACTTCCATATGCCATTTTCCTTGGCATCGTCCTTCTTCTTTCTTTTGTTGTATCTTTTCTCATAACCATTGAAATGACTATCAACAATCATCTTCTCCTCCTTTGCAAACTTCATCTGTTCACTTATGGATTTCATTCAATCCCCTTTTCAGCAAGCCTTCATACTTGCCATCCAACAATGCAATCTCTCTTCCTGCACTTGATATCTTTTGGTTCTCTGTCTTGGAATCATTTCTGGGAAACTCTCTTGCTCCTCTTTGATGCAAACAACAACTACAGTAATTCAAGCATTACAATGACCAACTCTTTGGGATTCGGGCTCCGCCGATCATGCACCCAATTACATTCAAACCCTTGACTTGATTTAAGACTCTTTGACTCCAGAATTGACATCAACTCTTCATATTAGATGAAAAATGCACCCTTTTGTACAATAACTCAATGGCTTAACTTGACTCAATATAACCAAATTTTTCATTTGACCTTAGCATCTTATTTGACTTCAAAGCTTGACCTGATAATTACAATAGTGGATATTTTGACTCTAATTCTAGTTATACAATATACCAATGAACATCCACCCTTAATACATTCTCATGATGTAAAATATTCACTCTACCAATTCTCTCTCATACTCCATTCCTATGATAATATCATAAGTCACTAATTATATCATCTCCCATTATCACTTTCTGATACTTAAGCTTTATAGATCGCAATGCAATCCACTTTTCCCAAGATTTATTTTATGATGAAAATAAAATAAACCATTTAATTTTCAACATTTAAAATACCTTTTTTAAATGAATTTTCATACCTTACGTTCTCTTCAAGGTTATTTAATAAACCTTTTCTTTGCAATTTCAACTCTCCGGATTTTATTTCTCTATGTCATTCTTATCACTGTGAATATTTGAATTCCCTTCATTGACACTGTACAAAAAAATATAACATAACCTCTTCAACATGCTTACCATCTTAGCGTAGAAAGTTTTCCTACACTTCTATGCAGCTCCTTCTTTACAGTGACGGTTCTCATACAACACCGTCTCTCTTCAGTGCACAAAACAATTCCTTCATATAAATTTTCCAAAACTTTATTTTAACATGGTGGCATCAACATATTTCTCCGACAGCAACAAACACAAACCCTGCTATCTTCTGAACAGAATAATGTGAACACTTTCACATGTGCTACAAGCAACAATCAATCATGATCTTTAACTCATGGAAATCATAAATTCTCCTTTATAGGCTTGCTCCTCCATGTAGATCTCAGTTATCACAACCTCAAAAAAATATGTCACAACCATGATCGAACCATATTTGCACATCAATTTTTCAGATGGATTTGAATTCCATTCCTTAAACTTTCGATTGACTTCATTCTTTCATAAAATTTACAAAAGAATTAACTTCTCTAGTATGACAAGGGAAATTGAATCATCCAAATTTTAAAAATACCTTTAATTAATGAATATTGATTCATTCAATGAGCACTTACCTTGGAGTCTCCTTGTGGGTGAAATAATGGCAATGCGGGTCTATTAATCCCCAATTTGTCTCAAGCAAGAATTAGTTCACTCCAAATTCTTAATAGAAACCCCAATCCTATAAATTGAATGGGAAATAAGAGCTCGATTTGTATTCAAAGTTTACTAGAATATAGAAAATCATTTCTAAATATGGAGAGCCATCAAAACCAGTGAAATACACCATCGAGTAACATTGTAAAACCTTCTGACACAGGGAACAACTACTGATAAGGTTGCCCACAAATGTTGTTTACCAAAACTACTCCAAATTCGTGGTCATCGAAGATATTCTCTCAAAGCCTTCACTTTGTATTCCTCTTCACTCAGTATTCAACGCACCGAACAATCAATGGTTTCACATATAAAAGATGCACTCGATTCCTTCACTTGTATACTATGTTACACAGTGTTTTCTTCCAGATCAATCAATAAAAAAGGTATTTAAAACCACGACACCAATATTTTTCTATATGAGAACTATTCCCCTAAATACTTCATCGTTTGATCCCGATATGAATATTGTCCCTCAGATGAATCAAATTCCCTTTGGAAATATTTAACCCATGCACTTCTACAGCACACACCACAATTGTCATCCCTCTTCTAACAGATATCAACCAGTGTGATCTGCTCTACCACGATCCCATGGTAGAAATATGTATAAAAGAAATAAATTCAGGCCGCAATATATATAGGTATATACCTGAGGGTCTCTATCTCCGGTGGCCAGTTTATACTATCAACTCAAAGCACATAATCAAAGGGATGCATCATTCTTGATGAAAATGCCAGCAAAATGTTAATGAAATTCTCATTAGGCAGGTAACGTTGGATATAAATGAACATATGCTGACTTGGCATGGCTTTGTATTTAGGCTACACTTCTAGCACAATTGTGATTTTTTTTAACCATCGTTATACACATTACACGGTGTGAATGTCACAACACTCTCATCCAAACTTACAATAACCAGTGAGCTCCTCACATGAGGATCCAACGTCACATAGGTTAGAATTCAATATCGTTCTCAACGTGATTCAACGCCCACGGATTCCATGTTTGCATTCACATTCAGGTATGCAGCAACTTCTTGTCACTCCACACTGATACGATTCCACTCCCAGCATTTGCGTTCGTTGAACAATCAACTTGCCATCCTGCATTTCCTTTTATTCTTGCATTCGCCTTCACATTCCAACTGTTGAATCTGCTTACCATCTCAATTCTCCACAACTTGCATCTGATTTCTCATTTGTTGCCCCTTTGTTCTTTCATTCTTCACAACATCACACACAACACACTCAGAACCAATTTACTCCCACAAAAGGAAGGCATCTTCCCGCTCTGATACAAAATGATGCAGAAATTTTGCTCAAATCATATACTTGCACACAATAGAGTGTGTGTTCCTTTTACAAATAAATCCTCATCAAAATCTTCATAAAAACTAGTTAGATTCAATACAACTATATATGAAGAGAGAGTCGAACACAAAAAAAATACTAGCATATAATAACAACAAAAAATTTCAGATTCAAACCCTTCTTTGGCTGAATATTACATTTTTTCCCTTCTTGGCCCTCACCATTCTTCACATTGGCACACTATCCTTCTCTACATTTTTGCTCTGTCCTATTCCATTCCCTATGCCTATCTATCTTCCATCCTCATACAAAGCTCATATTTATACATAATTGTGGGTTAATTTGAATCCATGATTTCCTCCACAAATAACTCAACTAAATTCTAAAATAGCTTTGTCCCTCCTTTGACTCAACCAAGTTCCAATTAAGGAGTTCATAATCCATAAAATATCTATACAACCCAACTCCTCTCATATTCTCAATTTATTAAGAGAATATTTACAATAAACCTCACACTCAGATTTTCCTCTCAATTTATTTTTTAAAATGGACATAATTTATAAAATAATTACAAAAAATCACCCCCTAAATTACAAAAATAAATAATTAAAATTGATTAGGATGCTCCTGCATACACAACATAGGAAATTAACAAGACCCAAAGATGGTAAAAATGTGTAAATAATCACCTCCTACTGAAAAGTAGAAATATAGAAATTTTTTCAAAGAATTTAAAGATTTTTTTGCCTGGAGTTATGAAGACTTAAAATATTATGCCACCAACATCATACATCACAAGGTTCCTATTAAATAAGATCATAAACCTTTCAAACAAAAAATTAGAAGGATAAACCTGATGTTGATGGCTTTAATTGAAAAAAAAAGGGTTAAGAAAATGCACGATGCAAAGATTATAATACCTTTGATGTACTCTAACTGGGTATCCAATTTAGTTCCAACCAGGAAGAAGACAGGTGAAACTAGACTTTGTGTAGATTTCAAGAATCTTAATAAAGTCTCATTGAAAGACAATTACCTCTTACCTAAGGTGGATCATATTTTACAAAAGGTAGTTGGCTCTAGTAGGATTTCTCTTTTAGATGGTTTCTCTAGTTATAACTAGGTTTTAGTCGACCCTGATGAACAACATAAGACATCATTTACTCCATGGGGTACCTTCATATATGTGAATATTCCTTTTGGATTAACGAATGTTGGAGCTACCTTTCAGAGAGAATGGGGCATTTCTTTTACTGATGAAATTGGAATATTTCTAGTCATATATGTGGATTAAATTATTGTTTTCTCAAAGAGTTATGAATAGCATCTTCTACATTTGAGGAGAGTATTTGATAAGTGTAGGAGGTTTGGCATTTCCCTTAATCCCAAGAAAACACTATTTGGCCTAGATGAAGGAAAAATTCTAGGGAATATCATTTCCGAAGACGGAATAAGGATCAATCCCAACAGAATTGAGGCCATTTTAAAGATAAGTCTTCCTAGGAATGTGGAATAGCTTCAATCATTTATTGGTAAAATAAAATTTCTATGCAGATTTATCCCAAACCTAGTAGAACTCCTCAGGAACATAACCAACATGTTAAGAAAAGACAAAGAATTAAAAATTATTATTGAGGTTAAACAGTCATTTGACCTATTTAAACAAGCCCTAACAAAAGCACATCTGTTAATCAACCCTGAATTCACTAAATATTTCATAATATTTTCATTTTCATCTGAACACATTGTTCCAGTAGTCCTCTTGTAGAAAAACAATCAAGGGCATGAACAACCCATTTCTTTATTTAGCAATGCTCTAAGATATTCTACCCTCAAATACAATATAATGGAAAACCAGGAATTTTCTCTAATAAAAGAAATTAATGATTTCAGAGTATCTAGTATTCATTCTCACATAATTTATTTTGTTCCAAATTTTTTGGATAAAGATATCTTGACTCAAAATGGATCTGATGGGAAGAGAGGTAAGTGGATTTCCATTATTCTTGGATATGATATTGAAATTAAACACACCAAGCTCATTAAAGGTCAGGGATTAGCTAAGTTCATGGCTGAGTCTAATTTTCATGCTTTGGGTATTAATTTTGTAGTTGCATTAGATGACCAAGAAGAGAACGGGACTCCACAAATAGATGAGGACTTTACAACCTCTCCCTATTATGCAGGACTCATTTTTTTATTATTAAATTTACAAGCTCCTTCTGGTTTGACCAAAACAAAAGCTAGATTTCTCAAGTTAAAGGCTATGAAATTTTGTATCTTAGACAGTCATTTGTATTGGAAGGATACTGGTGGAATTCTACTAAACTGTTTGTTGAAGGATGAGACAAACAAAATCATGCAGGAATTCCATGAAGGAGACGTGGATGGAAATTTGTATTGGAAAACCACTGCCAATAATATCCTAAGAGCTAGTTTTTACTAGCTAACACTCTTTGTTGATGTCCATAAAAAAGCCACTTCTTGTCACAAGTGAAAAATTTTTAAAGGAAAGAGGAAACTACTCCCTTTACCCGTGAAACTCATATATGTTGAAATTTATTTCCAACAATGGGTTTTGGATTTCATTGGAAAAATCCATCGACCATCCTCAGCCCAGCACAAGTGGATCCTCACGGCCACTGACTATTTCACTAAATGGATTGAATCTATACCCTCAAGACAAGCAAAAAATGTTGTCATCATCAAATTTTTAGAAGCCAATATACTGTCAAGATTTGGATGTCCCCGGAAACTTATCACATATGATAATGCATCATCTTTTAAGTCAAATAAAATGGTTGACTTCTACAGGAGGTATCATATCTCTCTAGGAAATTAAACTACTTATCACCCACAAGGGAATGGGTTAGTTGAATCTTCAAATAAGAGTTTAGTCAATATCATTAAAAAACTATTGGAAGACAAGAATAATTCATGGCACAATTAGCTAGTAAATGTAGCATGGGCTCACAGACTCACCACTAAGAAATCAATTGGCATGTACCCATACCAATTATTTTATGGAATGGATGTGGTATTTCCAACATATTTAGGTGTTCCAGTTAGGAAAATGATGCAAGAGTTGTAGGTGGAATCCAATGATATTTAGAGAAGGATAAATCAGGCCATACAACTGTAGGAATCAAGGGAAGAATTGTATAACAAAACACAAGTCATACGGGAAAATGTCAAGAAAATTTATGACAGAAGGACTAAGGTTGATGACTTCTAAGTAGGGGACAATGTTTTAAAATTGGATTCAAGAAGACAAGAGAAGGGTAAGCATGGTAAGTTTGAAAACCTATGGATTGGAACTTATATCATCCATGCCTACAGAGGTAATAATGAATTTTTCCTCAAAGAATTGGATGGAAAAGAGTTACTTGGTGGACCTATGAATTGCGGGATACTGAAACCTTATTTTTCACAGGAATATAATTTTTTCTTGATAAAATTATTGTAAATATCATTGTATTTAATTGTTTTTATTGGGTGACCTATTATCAGAAGTTGAAGCCCACAGAGAAGGCCCTAAGCTCTTGGTTAATTTGCAACCATAGCTACTACAAAAACACAAGAGAAATCATATGCAGAAAAGTTTTGAAAGCAGAACGTTCAAGGCTACTAGTCAAAGGTTCTTGGCACCTCACAGGGAGGGTGTGATCCCCAGCTAGAGACACTATTAGGGTCCTATAATTTATAGGATCACAAGGTGATTGAATATTCCATCTTAGTCATGTGAAATTGTAAATACTATTTCATGTTGCAAATTATTTCCAAAAAACCATAAATAAAGAGAAAAAAAAGTGAAAAGATGGTATTTTAAAAGAAAAAAAATAGAATAAATAAATTTAAACAAAACCAAAGAAAGATAAAAAAAACATAGAAAGAATAAAAACAAACATGAAAAAACCCCATGAAAAAAAAAAAAAATAGAACTGAAAGTGATGAAAATTTAAATGCCACTACTTGATAGAGATTTTAATTTTTTTAGGAATAAATTGAATGTGTTAAATCCTTTGTTAAACTGAGGGGGGGAGAGGGTGAATAAGTTTAATGAATTTCTAATCTTGTAAAAATTTAATTTACACTTATTTACATCTCCATTTCATGATTAACTTAATGTACAGTGAAACCACAATCTTAATTAGTGAGCAGCAGGTATTAAGAAGATTAAATACAGAGTGTCAACACATAATCATCATGTACATAGACACCAGATATAAGTGGAAACCCATAAGGTAGAAAACAACATCTTATTATTGTTTTGATGCAAAGGCAAGCTCCAACGCCCTCTCACCATTGATTTTCTGTAGGCTCCAACCTCCAGGAGGCTCCTATCTCAATTATACAAGCTACAACTTGCAAGGAAGCTCCAACTCCCATCTAATTTCTACAGGCTACAACCTACAGGAGGCTCCTACCTCAGCCATCTACAACTGACATCTACCAAGCTACAACTTGATATGGAAGCACCAACTTCCTCACTCTTTCATAAAAAACACATGCTGATTTACCTGGATATCAGCTTTGTTATGTTCCTTCTTCACTGTTGTCCACCAGCCTTCATATCTGCCTTACATCATCTCTGAACCTTCACAGCTTCTCTATATTCTCCTCCTTCTTCTTACCCTCTCTGCCTTATTTCTCCATTCTCTAACCTCTTTATGCATATCTATGTGACATCATTTATAAAGATTACCTTATGACTATTTGTATTTCACAGGGAATTCAAGGTGAATAGGCATGACTCTTTGCCTTCCACCTTCTCATTTTCTTGCCTAGCACATTAGAAAAAATATAACAATATGTATACATTTCAATATTACAGTGGGGTATTTCTTTGCCCACAGAGACTTGCCTTTGCTTCACAAAAAATGTAAAATTAATTAAAACATTTAAATTTACATTTGCAATAGATATATCTCATTCAACCCTTTTAATTCTTGGCTCACTGTATGTTTGTATTTTTTGCTACTGTAGTGTAACAGTTCTGCATATTCTCCTTCTTTCTATGCATGTAGAATGCATTTCCCAAATTATGTTCTAAATCTGGTAGGTTTATCAATGCGGAGGATTTCTTCAACCTTCATGGTTCCAACCATAACCAAAATCTACTTTGTAGACTTACCATATGAAATGATCTTGTTAAACCCTTTAGAACTTATCATGTTTAACTGTTGGAAATGAATAATTTAAGCCTTTTAACCTATGTTCAAAACTTCGAGATTAAGGTCGGAGCTCAACACTTTGATAAGACTCTGTTAAATAACCCTTTCGGAGACAGTATTAAAAATTTAGGGAATGTTATATAATTACGCTTTATGCAAAGTTTAAACCCTCTCTTGGTGATATAATAATAGACCTTTTTAACACAGTAATTAACCTTTCAGGCCCACTTTCTGAACTCTTTCTATCTTCTGATGCGATGAAATAACTCTAATGTGAAGATTTCTTGACCGATGCAATAATCCAATGCGATGAACCGCCTGCGATGTCTTCTGATTGCGATGACACACTTTGCTATGATTCTGATGCGATGAATCCAATGCGATGACCGCCGATCAGACGGTTGTGATTAAATCGCACCGTCGGAATCACAAAGTTCAATGGTTTGTTCCAATGTTCTGCCGACACGCCGATGCGATGGCCCCACACTGCATTGATATATATATTGGCTCATATATACTTACCGGCTCACCGTTATTCATCCTTCAAATTTGGTCTAAAAAACCTCGGTGCCAACATATATTAAACCCTATGTTAATATATCAAACTTTGTTAGGACCCAATGACGAGGATTCATCTGCAGAAGGAGGCTCTCCGCCTCATTTAACTTTCCAAATCCGACGGTTGACATTCCATCGAACTATCGCTATCACAATCGCAACCTTCTGTTGTCCGATGTGCCTTTGGCCACTGATCTCTGCCGATGTGATGAGCAAAGGGTCCCAGCATTTATCGACCAACTCAGCACTTGATCCAACGGTTACAAATATCCGTGATCTAATGGTTGCGATTGGATCGCACCATTGCAATCGCAAGGTTTAGTGGTTCGTTCCCTTACTCTTCTGTTGTGCCGATGCGATGAGACCTCCACTGTCGATCTTCTATCTTCGATAATATCTCTGCCGTCGATATTCAACACTTCTGCTTTAAGCCTTAACATTAAGACTCCGCCTTCTGCGTGATGCGACCACTGTTAGATCTTCACTGATCTTGATCTAATGGATATCGCATTCACAATATACCTGTTGTTTAACATTTCCAAACGTCCATGCACTTTTCCCATGCGATCACCATTAGATCTTCACCGCATCACATCAGACGACTATCGCGTTACTTTAACCCCTGACCTTTAATTCTCAAAAATTATGCGAAATAGGTGGTTTTAGTATTGTGACGTGTCGTAATATGATACGATCGCGTTCCAAATGGAATAAACTGCTCATGGCCCAAAAGTTGTGCAAAACCAGTGGTATGTTTTCCCAAAAACCACTTTCCTTGCGGGCCCCACTCTAATTACGTTTTTTTGTTTAACTGGACCTTAGGAATAGCGTTAACACCTTTGGAAAAGTTTTGGCAATACATCGCTTTTAATGAAACTCTTTTGTACCCATGTGACAAAATTCGGAACATTATAATAAAGCACTCAAACCAAAGTTAATTACAATGCGAACTCATATCATCACATCGCATCACATTGCAAATACAAACACTTGCCTTATGTTTTGTGATTTTAGTCTCTGCCGGTGTGATTTTCACCGTTGATCTACCGAGATCTATGGTGCTTGCTGCTATTGTTCCTCCTGATTTTGTTCTATATTAAAGTGCGCATTTCTCTCCTGAGCTTATTCTGTATAATCTCTGGCCCTTGCTATGTCTTGCAACTCCGCTACCTCTATGCTTGTTTTTTGCCTCTACTTCAATTCGTTGTCTCTGTTTCTAGTTACCTATCTGCTTCATCTGTTGCCTCTGCTTCTTGTATAATGCTCTCTCTGCTGCCTCTGCTTCTGCCCACACCATGTCTGATCTACCTCTTTTTGCTGCCCTTGCTGCCTCTGCTCACTTGATTAGTCATAGTTAGTCTTAGGATTAGGATAAATTTGAGTTTAAAAGGTTCAAAGGGGTAAAAGAGATTAATTTTGCATTATGTGGCCTTTTATCCTAATTTTGGGCTTATAAAATGTTTTTATCCTATGTCCATAGGCATTATGTATTCTACCCTAAGTTTTCCACCCATATGATAATGTTCGAAAGTGAAAAATGGATAGTTGTCCTATCTGGTTAAATGACGTGCTCATATCAGCTGTTTGATCACCTCCTCTTAAGAATGACAACTAATAGTTCGTTTCACACCACCCCATCCATTCTACCTTTATCGGCGAGCGGGGGGGGGGGGCGCTATCCAAAAAGTGGTCTCCTCCCTGTTGGTCCCACCCCTACATGTCACTCCCTCGACATTTCTCACCTGCCCCCCACAAACCACTTACCACTTCATCCTCCCTCGAAAATCTACCAACCCCCTCACATTTTCCTGCCATCTCTTCCCATGCGCTCTCCTCCACTCCTATTTTGACACTTGGCCATCCATGCTACTCATTTATTTTTTCATGGGATAAATATTTGAATTCGATAATTACCCCATGCCTCGAATGAGACTATGACATCGCCATAAAAATACTTTTGTGCACCATTTTCACTCAATTTTCTCACATATTGCTCACTCGACATTATTTTTGAAATTGTGCTAACACAGTAAGCTTCCCTAGCCAAGAAAGAAACCAGTCAAGCACATGAAAAAGACATTGTTGCTACCCACAACGTTTTCTTAGCAAATCCCTGATAATTTACCACAGTCAATTTTCCCTTTCCTACAATCTAAATAGTGAACAATCCTACAAAGAAGAAAAATAACTATGATCCAATCAACCTAATGCTCCCTCGACTCTCGATCTTGATCATATTCCCCTTGATGACAAAGATTATAAAATCACAAAGACCAAATGTGAATTTGATCTCTTTAGGTTATACTTCTCATTCGACGACAATTTTATTGAAAAAACTGAACAAATTGGACTCTGGGAGTCCAATTTACCCTTCTATATTTTTCCCTCGACCTAGCATTTACCTAAATTCATTACTGAGTGACATGCCTATTATTTTCCCAACCAGAGAGTTGTGGTAGCCCCAAGTGGTGAATTTTTTCTCACCATCACCCCTAAAACCATAAATCAAATGATGCAGGTCACTTAGACAGAGTCTACCACCACTTTTTTAGTTGAAGCTTTGAATGACCTATACCAAAAATTATATTTATCCAAGAGGGCCAAAATTTTTGATAATTTTCTACCTAAAAATGCCCAATTTCCCAAGAACAATACACCTTATGTTGCATCCATGTTTCCTGGCAAAGCCATGAAATTTTTTTCTGTTTTTTCATGCCTGTTAGGATATTATTTTGATGAATGGGTAGATGAGCCAATCTGAGTTTTTTTGTCAATTTTCTTTGTTGATCAAAAACCCTTTGTGGTGTTTAATTTTAGTAAATTTATTGTTGATAGCATACATGAACAATTTCTAAAGTTACCAACTAAAGGAATGTTCAAGTATTCTTCCATTCTTTCCTACATATTCATATATTATAAGGAAAACATGTTCCCATGTCAACTATAGAAATTAGATGAAGAAGGAAACCCACAGTCTGTAATTTTATGGACTTCTTTGGTGATAAAAGATTCAAATGATTACACCTTAAATGATTACATAGAGAAGCTCTTTCAACCAATACTTAGTCTTTTGACTAGTAATGCAGAGCCAAGAATTAATGATGAGATTAAGAATATTTTTCACCTAACCAATAAAACCAAAATAGGATATTGGTACCTCTATCATAAATACACAGAAATACGAGTGTATGGGTGTGAGCTCCCACCATACAAATTACCTAAATTCCTCCCAATGACAGTATATGATCTTAATTATATAAGAAAATGGTTAATGTTGATGAGATACATTTTGCTTCATCCAGAAGGAAGTCTCAGTTGAGAATAAAGACATTGGTTGGTCCCTTTATTTGTAACAATAGGGCAGGTGGGAAAGAAGAAAATAAGCTCCTAAAACAAATTAATTTCACTTTGAGCTTCACATGGTCTTATGACCCAATTGACCTATTCTCCAAGATGAGGTTCGAATGGAAACCACTCCTTATATGCACACACAGAGTCCAAATATTGAAAGGTATATCAATGAGTTAGAATGGATGGAGAACACCTTACAGGAAGTAGAGGAGTAGCTCATGTCCACATATACCATATTCATAAAAAAACCACTCTCTTTTACACAATCAGGTATAAAATTCATCGGGTCGCCGGAAGCATCATGAGTGTCACAAGATCATCAGAACCTAGCTCAAATATCTGGGCTTCTTCATGGAGATAAAGTGAAAAGTATTTTTTGAAAAATAAAAAGAGATAAATCTCAAGAATGAGATCCTTAAAGCCAACATCTACACTGAATTACAGAAAAAAAAAGCGAGTGCTCAAAGCAGACTTCTATCAACCTTTGATACAGACAAGCGAATAATGAAAATGGCATTCTTACAAGTTGAGATTCCACATCTGCAAACAATTGATGACTATAAGAAGACTTCCTTTTAATTTTATAAAAAGGACATTCATCCCATATATTATACGGAAATGCATAAGCAAACATGAGAGATGACTTTTTCCACTTTGAATAACACTTCTATGAATGCTTCAAAGTTCCAGGTACCGCTTACAAATGTTCAATATCAATTGAATATTGAAAGGATTTCATCTCTGGGAAAGGACACCAGAATCAAGTCATTATAATATATGGTCATAAAGATACGGTATCATCTAGGGAATTTGAAACCAGCTTAAGAGTTGATTAAGAAACACAATGTTGATATTGCAGTACTTAGAAAGCATATAAATATGCCAGCAACTGAGGACCCACAGAAAAAATAAATAGGAGAGTCAGAGAGACAGAAGGATGACATGCTCAAGTTGGTCACGGAGGAGAACACACAAATCAGAAATATGGAGACGGAGATGGATAAATTAATCAAAGAAAAGGAATGAAATTCACAGTTCTCCATGGTTCCTTTGGATGCAGTTCCCCTCACAACAATACCAAGTACAAGTACTTCTAGATTAACAACACTTCCAGACCAGAACATAAGTGAGGCCTCACACATGGTTGAGGCACAAAGGTCCCAAATATTGATGGAAATAATACATCAACTAGGAAAAGAGATAGGCATGGGCCAAACCTTTGCCCAAGAAAAGGATAACATATGGAAAAACATCCTTAACTAAATGAATGAAATTTGGCCTTCCATACAAATCATTTTTTAATATAAGGAGTTGATACAGAAAGCTACAACGACCATTGAAGATATCAAAGAAAATTTGAATGATAAGCCCACTGAAGCCACCAATATTACGAGATTTCCTAATTCTAATAATAAATATGAGCTGGAGGAAATGGGAGTTGAATATAGGACAAAAACAATACCTAAAGTCAAGAGGGTATTTAACAAAAATAACCTTCATCAGGAAGATAAATGTCAGGGGCTGGAAATTGGTGTTAACATGTTTTTCAATTGATTTTAAGTCTTAAACAAAAATGGATTGCCCAGGTTATTTGTGATAAATGATAAACTAATCACTCTGAAGGATGAAAACAAGAAAGTGAAAGATGTGGCCAAGGACAACTCCAAATTTATAGGTATAATAGGAATCATAATAGGAAAAGCCTTTCTTGAAGCACTGGAGAATGATTTAACCATACAGCATGAGGTGAAGCATATTTTTGTCATCAAGCCTAATTTTTCCAGGTAAACTAAAGTAGATGAGGTCTACAGGATGGTGACTAATTTATCTATTCTAAATGAAGAAAGGTGGGATAAGTTATGTGAGTTAATGGATTAAGAAAGTAATTGTTAAGTCCCTACATTAATAGTGTAGTCCCTTATTATGTTAGGGTAGCCCCCCTTATTGTTATTGTTGTACCCCTGTAACCCCCATATTGTTATTATTATTCCCTTACATTATTATTTTTTGGTTGGCTAGGATTACATTGTGGCCCCACTAGGATTATATGGTGGCCCCATGGACTCCTATATATAGAAGGAGGTTTTGGTCATTTGTATCATCCAAGAATTGTTCATTAATTTAATGTATTGGAGGTTGCCCCCTCGAAGTGGCTTATTTCTAAGGTGTTGATATCTCTTTTCTTCTATTTTTGGAGCTGGTTTCACAACATTTAGTATCAGAGCTTAGGATTCTAGGGTTTCGCTGCTCCAAACAGGTCATCGTGGAACTTTCCCTTTAACTATTTTTCTACGAAGTTTCAGAAGCTGAAATTTTTAGAGTGCGAAGCTGAAATCCTGAGGAACATTGTAAAACATTTTTAGATCTTGGTTGGAAATATTTTTGGAGATATGATCTGTGGAAGTTAGGTATTTTTGCAGGCTCCTCAATTTAATCTAAACAGGTCATCGTGGAATTTGTGCTATAATTTTTTTTCTACGAAGGTTCAAAATCTGAAATTTTTAGGACAAGAAGCTGAAATCATAAGGAAACTCATCACAAAATTTCAGAGCTTGTTTCACAATATTGTCGGATATATGATCTATGGAAGGTAGTGCTTTTTCAAACTCCTGAATTTCATCTCAAAGTGGTGATCGTGGGAAAAGCTTCATAAATCTCTCTCTGAGCATCGGATTGGAGTTCTGTAAAAATTGGCCACAAGAACATGGACTTTTTTTTCTTTTATATCAATTTCAGGTCTAAAAGATGAAACAGTGACACATTGAAAGTCATACAAGTTTGATCTACTGAAACAATCCATAATCAGGTCATTGTGGGATATTGGACATAACTTTGCCTTGAAGAATCCAAATCAGATCAGACCTATGGCATTTTAAATTAGCTTCAGACAGCTACTACAGGGCTGAATTTCAGATATTAAGGATCCTTAATTATAGATATAATTCAGTTTCAATATCTAGCTCCTCAAAATCAAGAAAAAAGTGTGTATTTGGTTTTTAAAATTGCATAAAGTTTGTTTGAAAAAGTAGTTTGAAGTGATTCCAAGGGCATATTTTAGAATTTTTATCATATTGGGTTCTATAATGTGTCCAAAAAATAATTCCATACCCATTAAGCCCTCAAAAATCTATACTATGATGCATGAAGAGGAAGAATTACAGTATGAGTTATCAAAATTGCGGTACCAAGTGCAACAAATTTTGATTTTACGAAGAGCAACTGAAGATGACATAGATTGTTTGAAAAATAAAATGAAGGCTAATTTGGATGGTTTAAAGGATCAAATAATAGCTAATATGGATGATAAATTAGTGGAATATCACATTGAGCATCAACAACAAGTTCTCCAACTCTCAAAGGATAACCTAACTTTGGTGCAGAATCTAATGAAACAACAGAAAGATCAACATCAAATCGAAATAATTTCTGAAGCAGTCACAGAAACAAGAAATCGACAAGTACGATCAATTTCAGAGTATCTCAGCAAGTGCAAGAACTTTCTTGTAGAATATTCCACATGGGAGGATGAGAATTTTATACAGAAGCATCAAGAAATAATCAAGCGTTGAGGACAACACTTGTTTGAAGGAGAGGGGTATGTTAAGTCCCTACATTAATAGTGTAGTCCCTTATTATGTTAGGTTAGCCCCCCTTATTCTTATTTTTGTACCTCTGTAACCCCCATATTGTTATTATTGTGCCCTTACATTATTATTGTTAGGTTGGCTAGGATTACATTGTGGCCCCACTAGGATTATATGGTGGCCCCATGGAATCCTATATATAGAAGGAGGTTTTGGTCATTTGTATCATGCAAGAATTGTTCATTAATGTAATGTATTGGAGGTTTCCCCCTCGAAGTGGCTTATTTCTAAGGCATTGATATCTCTTTTCTTCTATTTTTGGAGTTGGTTTCATAACAGTAACTCTATCTTCAGTCAGAGGATCTACAATGCAACAAGGATGAAATTGACATATCGGTAACAAATTCCTAGAAATTATGGCCAGCTTTCCAACAACTCCAAATTGACCTATTAGTTTGTAATAAGAGATATAATTTGTTTTAGATTTTCCTAAAATATATCGTGATCAATTATGAGAGGAATTTTTGTAAATAATTTCATAAGTACTTCAGTTTTCGAAGTATTTAGGGTTGTTTTTTACATTCCAGAAGCTCTTGTAATTTTCCATTTGATGGGTTGATCAGTAATAAAAGGAATATTTCATAGGATTTATGTGTTGGACTATTTGGTGAAGTTCTTCTCACTATCTATGTGTTTATTTATTTCTTTCCATACTTATGTGTTCTTAAATTTGAATTATTTTATAGAAATTTAATGAACATAATTTGTTGAATGATACACTCTAATTCTAGTTGTAGGTAATTTAAATGTTTTCCTCTGATATTAAGTCAAATAGTTCTTAACTACTCTTGTTCTTAATTGAATCTATTTCTCTTCTATTACACTTCATTTAAATTTGAATGATCCAGTTAGTTCAGCTACCTTTCCCTATCAAAACCCTTTAAAAATATGAGACAGATCCATATTAAGTTATAGACTCTATAGCGAAATGGAATTTTAGGAATTTAATAAACCAAACTAATTAAAGCAAATCCCAAACAGTCAAAATAATAATTTAGCATTAATAAATAGCCTAATATCACTAATACAACAAAGTTAAATCTGATAGAGAGATCCCTCTTTGATTTTAGGAAGCATAGATCCTAAACTCCAAAGTGGTTTTGTGGTTACCTTTGTGCTTTCTTCCACAACCTCAAAAATTACAGAGTGATAACGCGGTGCAATAGGTTAAATTTCCAATTCAACAAGGCTTGATTTAATTTAATACCGATCCAAGTCATGTGATTAGCATAATCATTTTACTGTCATTTACTTTAATCTCTTGAAATATAGTATTGTTTTTTAAGCGTTATAGTTTATTGCTTATCAAATGAGCTTGACAGTGTCAAACCAAATCATGTAGAACCAATGTTAGATGTTGGTATTTACTTGCATATATTTTTACGATTTCCTTGAAACAAAAATACATTCCTCAGTTTGATAATTAATGTATATGTTATTAGTTGTTTTTATTAACCAATTAATAAATCCAATATTTTGGCATCATTACTAGGGAGGCAGTTAGAGAGCGCTACCACACTAATATATGGTTGTACATGCATTTCTAACTCTAAGAGGGTTGTATATTGAAGATAGAAGGTAAGAACCTATGCACACACCCTAGATAACTTGTGGTGAGTTATTCTCTCTATAGGTAGTTTCAAGTCATATAACATGCATGGATAAAGGTGGGAATCTTAGAGGTAGAAATTTGAAGAAATATTATCATTTCACTCAAGTGGTGATGTAAGCACCACCCATTTCACTAACCTATTGAAAACAACATTTGAAGTAGAATATTTTAAGTAGAACATGAAGAGAATATTCTAGTTTTTGAAGAAATGGTAGAAACTGCTAATTTTGATTTTCCTATCAGAGATTTAGGAGGACTGCAACAAATGCACATCATTCCCCCATCTTCTCTACCAAATTTCATGGTTCAGAATATGAAAATCTAGATACATTTTTACTTGAGTTTTAAGTACTATGTAGAGGATATTATTATTGTACTAATGATCAAATTTTGAAACTATTTCCTCTTACACTAAAAGGAGCAGCACTTCGATGGTTCATGAGCCTTAGTGGGAACTCCATTCAAACATGAGAGGACATGAAGAGTGTATTCTTGAAGAAGTACCAAGAGTATTGCAAGGTCAATGAGGATATTTTCAGTATGATACAAGGGGAAAATGAAATCTTGGAGGACTATGTAGAGAGATTTCAACACAACATTCAAAAATCAAACCACAAGCATTTGACAGAAGAGATCTTGAAAACACTCATTCTTAAAGGAATTAATGCTGAATTTTTAGAACTCTTAAAACTGTTAAGAAAAGGTGATGTTTTTCAGCGATCATATGATGAGGTTTGTGATTTATGCATAAGGTATTCGAGAGGAATCTCTAAGGCTGTAATAATTCTAGAGAAATTTTTTATTTCCTTTTGAAATCTGCTACAAGAACAGGAGATATAAGAACTCAAATTAGTGAGTTATTTGAACATTTTAAAACTGATTTTATTATCTCTCTAAATTAAAAATTTGACATTTTGCGGGTTAAGAAAAATCAAGAAATATCTGAAGAAGTGTTTTTCCCTCGATGACGAAAGATACACCCCATGGGAACTACTCTTTATTACCTAAGATGAAAGCAACATATCAAATACATCGAGAAGTTACAATCTCACAACCATGGCAACCATGGCCTAAATGTATGGTTCAAAATACTTCCTCTCCATTTCTTTACTTTCATAATCCATTATGGAATTCTCTTGTGTTAGTGCAACCATGCCAATATCAATATAACAACCACCAATATTGTCTACAAGTTTGGTAGGGTTCATGTTATGATTACATGGCAGAAACACATCATCCATATTCTTTACCAGATTTTCAACAACACCTTTCTTATCTCTCAAAATCATCCACAAAACCCAATCAACTACATCATCAAAATACTCCATGCCCTACACAATTTCCTGCTCAAACCATTCCACGCCATCACAATAATAAACCAGTAAAAAATGCTTATAGTGTTGAACTGCAAAATTTACCCACCCTTATTACCCATTCTATCTCACATGCACCATTGCAGAAAAATAATATTCAGATTGGGAAGGCTTCAAATCCAAAAATTGTTGAATTCACGAAATAACTTCATGATGTAAAAACCATGGGAAATCAAGAGATCCAGGGCTATATTGAATATTGGTTTCACTCCATCATTTTTTTGTCGCATCACTTCATACTTCAGTAATTTTTGGTGCCATATTTTCAAGGGAACTTGTTCTCTCTTACCTTGGTATTTATTAATGTGTATTTGTATAATTTGGGTATGTATATACTTGAGGCCTTATTTCGAAAATGGTTCCAATGGAATTACTCTTACACGTAGAGATATTTATATTTTTCAAACTAAATTAGGTTAGTGTAGAAACTAAAATAAATAAGTACGTAAAAAAATTAATTTTCTTTATATTTAAAAAGAGTTGTGTTTGTTGAAATATGTTGTGTAAATTGATATCGATGATATATACCTGAATTTATTTTTGTATGTAGACATATTATATTGAAAAACATATTTCTACAAACATTCATCACCATTTTGGAAAAAATATTTGTTTATCATATTTTGTGGCTTGTGGGCTTCATGAAATTTCTAGAAAAATAATTGGGACAACTATTTTTTTGGGACCAAATGGGAATATTTTAAAAAAATGTTTCCATAATAAGGATACCTTGACGTATTATTTCTAACCCAATTTTAATCATTCAATTTTGATCTCAAACAAAAAATATATGACCAAAACAATGACAGCGTGTCTAGTAGACAGCTCAGGGACATAGTTGGGACAATCAGTTTTTGAAGGCCTAAATGACTAGCTCTTCCAAACATATTTCTATGGTATTTTACCCTATGAATATAGTTTACAATTCAATTTGAATCACTCTATTTAGATATAGTATGAGAAATCTATGACCAAACTGCTGACTGCCTATCGTAAATCAACATTCTTAAAACTTTGCTTTTCGAGCTGTTTACTAGCATATTTGACCCATCAATTCTCACTGCCTCCAAAACCTATTTCTATTGCATATATATATATATATATATATATATATATATATATATATATATATATATATATATATATATATATATTCCAATAATTTAATCTCCAATTTGAATAAGCTCAATTCGTCATCCAATGAAAATGTTATGCTTAAAATACCAACTATAGGTCTATGTTGGGAAACTGAAAATGACTTTGTTATGCAATTTTTTCAAAGTGAAATTGACACATCATATCATGGAATTTTTCAAACATATTTCTATTGGTGATCACTCTTTTAATTATATTTCATTTCGATTTTGAATCACTCAAAGTGGACAAAAAAGAAAAAATTTATGATTAAAACATTGTTGGTTAGTTTGGTCGACCACTGCTCTCCCACAAGTGACAAATAAATTTTTATATGTTTATCATTCTATTGTTTTTTATAAAGAGTACTTAGTTGTTATTTTATTTCATATTTCTAGGAGTAAGAGAGCTCATACACCTCTCTTCTTCCATGATTACATGTTTTATTGTAGGTGGACACTCATTTTTTACAAGTCCTGGGAGAATAAAGGAGGTCAATTTATGAACGAGTGATTTTTGAAGGCAATGATAACGAAAATAATCTATTAAGGAAGTTAATAGTATATGATTTTGATTATTTCCAGGTCCTATGATCTACTCTTTTTTTTATCATAATAGCTTGCTACAAAATTGTTCCAACTATTTCCCACCAACATAAAGAAAATGATGTGAATACTTTTCCATTACATGAGAAATTCATAACAGGAAAAATGAAGAATTGAAAATTCAAGTCATTTCCATCAAAGAATTTTTCCAAAAGATCATTTTTTTCCATTCATTCAGCATTGATAGATTGTTGTTCATAGAAACAAATTGATGTTCCCTTAGGAAACAAAATTGCTGAAATCAAAATCACAACTGTTGTAACTTAAGTTATTTATTTATTTATCAAGATTTTGGATAAAGTGTTGTTTCTTTTCTGATTTATCTTATGATCTTTTTGTTTTAGGTGTTCAAAGTCACAACTTTTGTTCCTTCATCGAAATAAAAGGAAGTCCTTAAGTTTCACGTTCATGCTCCCCATCAATCCTTTTATTTCTCAGTCTTATCAAGTATATGGTTGTGTCAGATCTCATATAAAAAACTCTTATTGTAAGTCTTGTCAGGAATGATTCACTCTTAATTCCTCATTATTTTGTAAAGTAACTATGACTATTTGATGACTAATCCTTCTCCTTGTCACCCTGTTAGGATCACCCATTGAGTTAGATTTTGGGAGGGATTTCCACAGTCACAATTGATACTTCATGCTTACAAGCATAAAATGATATGGGTAGTTTCGAGGTTGCAACATGCAACAATGGTACTATTGGATAAATAATTCTCTAATCATAATTGCTATTAATTTAGCCACATCTGTTATTTCCTTGGTCATGGTTGATGTTCCCTTAGTCACAACCATTTTTCCCTTGGTCGTGGTTGTCATTCCCATAGTCACAACTATTGTTCCCTTGGTCGTGGTTGTTGTTCCCATAGTCACAACTATTGTTCCCTTGGTCGTGGTTTATGTTCCCTTAGTGACAGCTGTTGTTCCCTTGGTCATGGTTCTTTTTCCATTAGTCACAAATTTTGTTCCCTTTGTTGTGGTCATTTTTCCCTTAGTCACAGTTTTTGTTCCCCATGGTCGTAATTTTGTTCCCTTAGTCACAATTGTTGTTCCCTTGGTCACGGTTGTCGTTCCCTTAGTCACAAATGTTGTCGCCTTGGTCACGTTTGTTGTTCCCTTAGTCACAATTGTTGTTCCCTTGGTCACGCTTGTTGTTCCCTTATTCACAATTTTTATTCCCTTTGTTGTGGTTGTTATTCCCTTAGTGACATTTTTTGTTCCCTTGGTTGTGGTTATCGTTCCCTTAGATCACAATTTTTTCCCTCAGGTCACAATTGATGTTCCCTCAGGCCGCAATCATTTTTCCATTGAATTACAATTAATGCTTCCTTACTCATGGTTTTTGTTACCTCAATCACAACTATTGTTCTTCACCCATTTTCATGTTTTTGATTCAACACTTGTAGGTCTTTCTAATTTTTTTCTCCTTGGTGAATGGAAATTACTTCTAATGTTTTAGGTCCTCTATAACATAATAATTGAGTAGTATATTTATCTTTTTTTATCTTTAAACAAAACATTTTTTTAAGGAATAATTATGCAAATATGATTTCATCTTGCCATCTTTCAACTTTCCTAATTTTTCAAGTCCCTGATCTTGTAAAATTTATGATGATGACCACAAAATTGTAATTAAATATTTCTATCACTATATAATGAAATGTTCCTTAACCCAAATATTAAAGAAGAAAAAGATAATCATCAACAGTCATTTGACACTAGAAAATTTGGCGGAAATTCCGATGGCCAATTCGTCGCTATTCCGACACATAGTCGTCGCAAGAGCGACAGTTCGAGGGCAGGAAAAATGTGGTTTACCATGCCGTTGCAGTTCCGACACAATTAAAAAGTATCGCACTATCGACACCTTTTCCGTTGCTTCCAAACAAGCGTCACTCTTCCGACGTTTCCCAATCCATCGCACTTCCGACCTTTGTAAACTGTCGCACTTCCAACGAAATGTGGTCCGATGTTTTGAACGTCGCTCTTCCGACGTCTGTAAACTGTCACAATTACGACAAAATGTGGTCCGACGTTTTGAACACCGCTCTTCCGACGTTTGTAAACTGTCGCAATTCCGACGCAATGTGGTCTGAGTTTTTGGACGTCGCTCTTCCGACGTTTGTAAACGGTCGCAATTCCAACGAAATGTGGTCCGATGTTTTGAACTTCGCTCATCCGACATTTTTATACAGTCGCTCTTCCGACGTTTCTAATTTGTCGCAATTCCGACGCGTACAAGGCGTTGGTATAGCGACGGCAGGTTCAATTTTTTTAAAAAAATGAAACTTTAAAAGAGGAAAAACATTGTTTTGAATATATTATATGAAGTAAAATAGTCCATGAAGTCATTACATTTTCACATCTGAAGATTGGAACCCAAATATCCATCCAGAAAAGTGGAAGTCCCACCCCAGACAGTGATAGAAAAATACCCCATGTCACATACAGGGACTTGATATAAAACCCAGTAAAGGTCCACATGGAGATTATCGACAATCTGAGAAAGCATCCAAATATGCCCAAGGCATCTATAAGAAAGTGAAATAGCAGTATGTAGAATAGTAAAGCAACAGATAGAGTACCGACGTCCATTGTTCCAAATACAAATTAAAGTACCCAAAATCCTTGAACAGAGAAAACGCTAATCATGTGAGGAGTGTGATATGTCCAAAATATAAAAACACCATCAGACCATATCAATAAACCAGCATCGCTAGTTTTGAAGGAAGAGTGATAAACATTAATCATTTTTTTTTTCACAAGAGAAAAAACGTTGTTTTGAATATATTATATGAAGTAAAACAGTCCATGAAGTCATTACATTTTCACATCTGAATATTGGAACCCAAATATCCATCGAGAAAAGTGGAAGTCCCACCCCAGAAAGTGATAGAAAAATACCCCATGTCACATACAGGGACTTGATATAAAACCCAGTAACGATCCACATGGAGATTATCGACAAATCTGAGAAAGCATCCAAATATGCCCGAGGCATCTATAAGAAAGTGAAATAGAGTATGTAGAATAGTAAAACAACAGATAGAGTACCAACGTCCATTTTTCCAAATACAAATTAAAGTACCCAAAATCCTTGAACAGAGAAAAATGCTAATCATGTGAGGAGTGTGATATGTCCAAAATATAAAAATACCATCAGACCATATCAATAAACCAGCAACATAGACCAGCATCGCTAGTTTTGAAGGCAGAGTGATAAACATTAATCATTTTTTTTTTTCACAAGAGAAAAAATGTTGTTTTGAATATATTATATGAAGTAAAACAATCCATGAAGTCATTACATTTTCACATCTAAATATTGGAACCCAAATATCCATCCAGAAAAGTGGAAGTCCCACCCCAGACAATGATATAAAAATACCCCATGTCACATACAGGGACATGATATAAAATCCAGTAACGGTCCACATGGAGATTATCGATAATCTGAGAAAGCATCCAAATATGCCCGAGGCATCTATAAGAAAGTGAAATAGCAGTATGTAGAATAGTAAAGCAACATATAGAGTACCGACGTCCATTGTTCCAAATACAAATTAAAGTACCCAAAATTCTGCAACAGAGAAAAATGCTAATCATGTGAGGAGTGTGATATGTCCAAAATATAAAAATACCATCAGACCATATCAATAAACCAGCAACATAGACCAGCATCGCTAGTTTTGAAGGCAGAGTGATAAACATTAATCATTTTTTTTTTTTCACAAGAGAAAAAACGTTGTTTTGAATATATTATATGAAGTAAAACAGTCCATGAAGTCATTACATTTTCACATCTCAAGATTGGAACCCAAATATCCATCCAGAAAAGTGGAAGTCCCACCCCAGACAGTGATAGAAAAATACCCCATGTCACATACAGGGACTTGATATAAAACCCAGTAACGGTCCACATGGAGATTATCGAAAAATCTAAGAAAGCATCCAAATATGCCCGAGGCATCTATAAGAAAGTGAAATAGCAGTATGTAGAATAGTAAAACAACAGATAGAGTACCGACGTCCATTGTTCCAAATACAAATTAAAGTACCTAAAATCCTTGAACAGAGAAAAACGCTAATCATGTGAGGAGTGTGATAACCATCTGCAGAAACCCAGGCTCGCTTGTAAGATCAGGCTCGCTTGATTCCAAAATTGGTAACCATCTGTTGCATCCGAGATGTAAGGTTCAGGCTCGCTTGTTTCCATTAGTAGTCTGCTACAACATCCACCCTGTTCATAGCAAAAAGGTTCTTGTAGATATACAGAGAAAGAGTATAATACGTAGACCATATAAACATGGCTCTGTATTTCAAAAAACAGGTTTAAAATAGAAACAGGGCAACATTTTTTTTTCTAAGTAAAGTTAATCTATTAACAATGGGAATAAAATTACACCGAAGTCAAAATCATTGCCCAGACTCATGGCAAATTTGTCATCAAAAAATCAAAAAATTAAGAAGACTACCCTCATACGGGGAAACCAGTCTTGAACGTTTAATTTACAGAATTCAAAAATATTACAAAGGTCCAGCATAGTAAAATAATCTAAAAGCAGCCCAATTAAGTGGGCCGCGAAGCAAGAAAAACAAATTAACCAAACTACTCCTCCGGCTCCTCGACGATTCGGCACCATCCTTCGAAAGGTCCAGGATCGCTAGGTGCTACCTCCACATTCATGCCATGGCTCCCCTCCTGAAGGCTCAAATGCTGGCCAGCTTTTTTCGAGCTTAGACCCGCTAGACGGGTGCATTCTTCCTCCGTTTGGGCCTCCTCACGGAAAACCACAGTGAT